>CM056504.1:48938237-49367891 GCA_029783415.1 Anisodus acutangulus
ACTATTAATTTTTTTTCATACTACGTTAGCAATTTTGTTCATATCTGAAACTTTACAAGTGTACTAACTTCTTCAATCAAAATTTGAATTAATTAAAAGAGAATTGGATAAGAATCATGCCGCTTCTTGAATTATTATGAATATTCTAATTACTACTAGCAAATCACTATTTTTCTATGAAAAATGTTCAGCTATTCTCATCACGCCTAGAAAATTACTATTTTTCTACAGAAAAATGTTCAGTGACTATTTCTACTGAATGTTAGTGGAAAAACTTAAATGATAGTGTGAACACAAGAAAAAATTTAAAAGTTTCTCAGTGTTTCAGTGGAAACTTGTTTTCTACCATGCGTTTTTTCAGTGATTTTCCAGTGAGCTGGTTCGGTGGGAATAGGGTGGAAAAATCATGTTTTATAGCATAAATTTTCCACTGAATATCGGTGGGAAAACCCTTTATTTCTACTAGTGCATAGATATTTTGATTGAATCAGCGAGAAATTTAAAAAATATAGTAGTGTTTTCACATGATAAAATCAAAAAGTTTCTTAGCATTTTAATGGGAGCCTATTTTCCAACATCCGTTTTTCCCGCGAGTGATTCGGTGGGGTGGGAAAATCATGTTTTCGCATGAATTTTTCCACTAACTCATCGGAGGGAAAAACATTTATTTCTAGTAGTTAATATTCACATCGGTCTATTATTATTCATTCAGAATTATAATGCATCTGAATGTGATAAACATAAACCTTCATAAGGGTGTACAATAATTTACTCTTTAAAATAATTCGTTACATTATCTTGTAAGATGTATGTACCTTCACTAAATACGTAAAATGGAAGTAATATAATATGTCCATGTGATTTGAAGAATCTTTTTGTGGCGCACTAAGAGCAATAAAAATTGTATGATCATTACAAAGACGAATTTTTAGAGCTATTAGACTAATCAATGTAAATATTGTATGGAAGTATTTCGTGGATCTATATTCGTTTTCCAATAGACAACATTATTGCTTGGGGATACGAATAATCAGACAACTATTCGTTTTTTGTTAAATATATATAATATACACACGATATACATGTGTATATTATGTATATTGTTGCTCTCGAATTTCTCTTGTAAACCGTATATGGTGTAGATATTTAGGTAATATTGTGGTGTAATTAGTATTGTACACTTACCATAATATTTGTATTATCATAATTGTATATTTAGTATCCAAGTAGAATAAGGTTTTAGGAGTATAATAGAAATATGATTCTCCTATTATGGAAATATGTAACTTGTATATATAGCCTTTCAATCAATGAAAATAATCAAGGGATTATTTCTTTCATGGTATCAGAAGTCTAGGTCGTTTATTCCTCTCTCCACAATTTCGTCGACCTCTCCCTATTTCCGTCACTTTGCCTCGATTTCCGAGCCTTCTTTCTCAGATTTCGTGCCCGACGATACCTCATCTCTTCTCAAATTTCTCTTCCCAATCCCTACATCATGTCTTGTGTTGCGATTATGGCTACGAACACGTTTCACTTTGCCCTTACTATTTCTAACATCAAGAATCACATCCCTATCATTCTTGAAATAGAAAACGTCCAATACACGACGTGGGCCGAACTGTCCAAAGTTCACGCACGCTCGCATCAAGTCCTCCATCATATTATCCCCACTGCTCCTACGGATACGGGGGTGCCCAAACCCGAGGATGATCCTAAGTTATGGACGACCATTGATGCTACCGTTCTTCAGTGGATTTACTCCACTATTTCTACTGACCTCTTGCAAACGATTATCGAACCAGACGCTACGGCGATGGCGGCATGGAATAAAATACGTGATATATTCCAAGATAATCAAAATTTACGTGTTGTTACTCTGGAGCAGGAATTCTCCCACGTTAACATGGAAAATTTCCCCAACGTTTCAGCATATTGCAAAAGGTTGAAAGAATTGGCGGACCAACTCCGCAACGTTGGCGCGCCCGTTACAAATGATCGTTTAGTCCTCCAAATGGTTGCAGGCCTATCTGAGGCCTATAGTGGTGTTGGCACGCTTCTTCGTCAGAGCAGCCCTCTTCCACAATTTTATCAGGCTCGTTCTATGCTTACGCTCGAAGAAGCCGGCTTGGCCAAGAAGGCGGCTACCGGTGCTAGTCTCGTAGTCATGATGACGTCCTCTCCAAATTCTCCAGGTCTTATTGATAATTCTGGCCAAAACCGTGGTCACGGTGGCGAAGAATAGTCAAAAATATAATGGCAAAAATCGCGGGGGCAAACGCGGTGGTTCCGGTAATGGTGCTAATAGAGATCATCCGGGCAGTAGGCCCCAGTCAGCCTGGTCCCAGCAGTGGACCCCCTCGCCATGGGGCTGGGCCGGTAACCTTTGGCCCAATAGTCCCTACGGTCAGCCAGCAAATTGGGCCAGATGCCACCACAGTTTCGGCCCACTGCCCAGTTTCCGCAACGGCCCACTATTTTTTCTCTAGCCCCAGCCCAACGCTACAATGGCAGTTCCAGGCAGCAAGGAGGCACCTTTGGGCCCACCAGGCCCATCATGCAGTGGGCCCCACACCTACCGACATTAAAGCCGCGATGCACACACTTGGAATAAATTCTTCGGACCTAAATTGGTACATGGACACCGACGCCACTACTCACATGACGTCTGACTTAGGTACTCTCTCGTCTTATTCCAATTTGAGCAAAATCGTGGTATTATTGTTGGTAATGGTAATTCAATTCCAATTCATGGGTATGGTCAGAAAACATTGTCTCCCCCCCCCATCCACCCCTTATCTTAAAAATACCCTTCACGCTCCAAAATTGATTAAAAATTTGGTGTCTGTCCGAAAACTCACCACTGATAATTCTGTGTCCATAGAATTTGATCCATTTAGTTTTTTCTGTGAAGGATTTCAAAACGGGGAGTCCTCTCATGAGGTGTGATAGTAGGGGTGGTCTTTATCCTATCATGCCATGTTCCAGTCTCTCGAGTCACGCAATGCTATCCACTTTTTCCGCTCTGGCTCCTTCCTTGTGGCATGCTCGTCTTGGTCATCCAGGATCATCTATTTTGTCGTCATTAGATAAAAATAAATTTATTTCATGTAAGGGTACGAATAGTACTCCAAATTGTCAGTCTTGTTGTTTAGGAAAAATTGTTAGGTTGCCATTTGTAGACTCAAATTCTTATACTTTAATGTCATTTGATATTATTCATAGCGACTTATGGACGTCTCCTATTCTTAGTTCTTTGGGTCATCGGTATTATATTCTCTTTTTGGATGATTATTCTAAGTTTTTATGGACATTTCCGGTAGCAAAAAAATCTCAAGTTTTTTCCGTCTTCTTATAATTTAGAGCATTCATTAGAACCCAATTCGAACGAGAAATAAAAAATATTCAGTGTGATAATGACAAAGAATATGACAATGGGGTGTTTCGGGAATTCTGTGCTAATAATGGGATCAATTTTTATTTTTCTTGTCCTCATACGTCATCCCAAAATGGGAAAGTCGAACGCAAAATTAGTTCCATAAATAACATTGTCCGAACTCTATTAATTCACGCTTCCATACCCCCATATTTTTGGCATCATGCTCTTCAAATGACTACATATCTCCTTAACATAATTTCTTCCAAAGGTCTGACATATTCTTCCCCCTTTCAAATTTTATATAATAAGATTCCTTCTTATTCTCATCTTCTAGTCTTTGGGTGCTTGTGTTATCCGTTATTCCCGTCCACCACAATTAACAAACTTCAGGCCCGGTCTACTCCGTGTGTGTTTTTAGGTTTTCCGTCTAATCACTGTGGTTACAAATGCTTTGATTTATCCTCCAATAAAATCATCATTAATCGCCATGTAATTTTTTATGAAACCCAATTTCCATTTGCTAAAGTTAGTACTCATGTGCCTAGTTCATATAATTTTTTGGATGATAGTGTATCCCCGTTTATTATTCACCATTTTCGGACGTATCCCGGTCCCAAAATTCTCCAGTGGGCCCACTGCCCGTTGGTACTCCCCACACAGTGTCGTCTTCAAATCTGGGTCCAGCAACTTGGCCATCCGGTCTACTCAGTTCTGGCCCAGTTCCGAGTATTGTTTCTGGGTCCAGTATTGGCCCGCCTCGATTCGATTCGATTTGGGCGGCGGGCCCATTACTCTTGGCGATCCGTCCCGAGTCCCGAAAATTCCCAAAATCCACCCGCCTCTGCTCCAAGTCATAGACCAGTCACCTGTAGTCAACGGGGGATTTTTACACCAAAATGACATTTTAATTTATATTATAATATTCTTAAATCACTCTTACCCCGTAATCATGTGTCTGCATTAAATAACACGAATTGGAAAATTGCTATGACCGATGAATATAATGCTCTTATTGATAATAAGACGTGGGAATTGGTGCCCCGTCCATCTGGTATTAATATTATTAGGTCTATGTGGATTTTTGCCCATAAGGAAAATTCAGATGGGTCATTTGCCCGACATAAGGCGCGGCTTGTGGGCGATGGTAAGACTCATCAGGTTGGTATGGATTGTGGTGAGACGTTTAGTCTGGTGGTCAAGCCGGCTATCATTCGCACTGTGCTCAACATAGCTCTTTCGAAAGCATGGCCTATTTATCAGTTAGATGTGAAGAATGGTTTCTTACATGGTGATCTCAAGGATACAGTCTATATGCATCAGCCTTTGGGATTCATGGATCCCAAACATCCTCATCATGTCTGTTTGTTGAAGAAGTCCTTATATGGGCTTAAGCAGTCTCCACAGGCCTGGTATACGCGGTTTGCCGACTATGTTTCAACTATTGGGTTCACTCACAGCAGGTCGGATAATTCCTTGTTCATCTACCGTTGTGGTTCGTCCTTGGCCTATATTCTGTTATATGTGGATGATATTATTTTGACTGCCTCTTTCGATGCCTTACGCCAGTCTATCATGACATGCTCAGCTCTGAATTTGCTATGAAAGACTTGGGGCCCTTGAGTTACTTTTTGGGGATTGTTGTCACTCGTCATGCAGATGAGCTGTTCTTATCTCAACGAAAGTATGCATCTGAGATCATTGAGAGGGCTGTGATGTCATCCTGTAAGTCCACTTCCACTCCAGTTGATAATAAGCCCAAGCTTAGTGTCGCGGTCGGCGTACCATACGAGGATCCGATCCGCTATCGCAGTCTTGCAGGGGCCCTTCAGTATCTTACATTTACGAGACCATATATTACATATGCTGTCCAGCAGGTGTGTTTGTTCATGCATGATCCCAGGATTGAGCACATGAATGCACTCAAACGCATCATTCGGTATATTCAAGGTACACTTGACTATGGTTTGCATTTATATGCTTCCTCGACGTCCACACTTGTCTCGTATAAGGATGCTGATTGGGGTGACTGTCCAGACACCAGACGGTCTACGTCTGGCTATTGTATGTTTCTTGGCAATAACCTGGTCTCATGGTCTGCAAAACGTCAGTCAATATTGTCCCGATCCAGTGCCGAGGCCGAGTATCGAGGGGTAGCTAATGTGGTCTCGGAATCACGTTGGTTACGTAATTTGCTATTGGAGCTTCATTCACTTATTCAGAAAGCAACCTTGGTTTATCGATAATATTAGTGTCATCTACCTTTCTGGTAATCCGGTTCAGCACCAGCGCACTAAACATATTGAGATGGACATTCACTTTGTCCGCGAAAAGGTTGCTCGTGGTCAGGTACGCGTCTGCCATATCCCGTCAAGATATCAAATTGCCGACATTTGTACAAATGGTCTTCTCTCGGTCATTTTTGAAGATTTTAGGGACAGTCTCAGCGTTCGAAGACCACCCGTTATGACTGTGGGGGTGTGTTAAATATACATAATACACACACGATATACATGTGTATATTATGTATATTGTTGCTCTCGAATTCCTCTTGTAAATCGTATATGGTGTAGATATTTAGGTAATATTGTAGTCTCCTAGTTTAGGTAATATTGTGGTGTAATTAGTATTGTACACTTACCATAATATTTGTATTACCATAATTGTATATTTAGTATCCAAGTAGAATAAGATTTTAGGAATAGAATAAGAATAAGATTCTCCTATTATGGAAATATGTAACTTGTATATATAGTATTTCAATCAATGAAAATAATCAAGGGATTATTTCTTTCAGTTTTCTACTGGACAAAAGTTTTAGTAATGACAAAACGTTGGCAATATTAATTTTAGCATTATTTGAAAGCCAGTTATAAAACTCCATTAATAGTGAATTAAAAAGAACCATATGCATGATATATTTTTAGATAACTACGGGGGAATATTACGAACCAAGATGCATGACACATTAATGTACCTGCCCCAAATAAAGGAGTAACTGGTCTCTTTCATTAATGACGACGATCTGCGCTGATAGTATATACTATCTTTATATTATGCCACCTACATTATATTAACACAGATTGTTGGGCTAAAATACTTAAAAGATATTTTTAATATGATGTCATATATATTATTTGATGCCAGCACAGTTTTGTATTTTCAAAAAGGCTTCACAATATTAACAGTATTATCATGTATTATATGTGTTTTTTATTTAATTATCAATGTGAACCAGCTCATACACGGGGCAAAGGCACTAAGTCGAGTCTTATACCATCATTTTATTATTTTCATACTCGTCTCTCAGAATTTTTTCAAAATGGTCTCACACCATTAAGAGTATCAATACACCTTATATGTAGCTGTTTTTTTTCTTTTCAGCTACCAATATGAAACTTTATTCGCCCACCCTACAATCTTCCCCTCGAACTAAATTTCCCATGACCCATCACCTCATGATAGGCTTAATGGATATTAGTTGTGTGAACCACATCAACCATGTATTTATGGTCACTAAAGTCCACTGATATATTTTTTTTTGGTATGCATTATCAAAATTACGGGTAAAAGTAGTAAACTTGCGCATAGACAGGTAAAGGCACTAAGTTGAGCCTCATACCATCATTTTGTCATCTCCATAATCGTCTTGTTGATTTTTCTCCAAAAAGTTTCACACTATTAAGCATATCACTATATCTTATAGTAGCGTCTTTTTCCTTTTCAGTTATTAATGTACAACTTTATATACATAGTTATTAATGTACAACTTTATATACATATGACACAACAAACACATACAATTATAATTAAATATAGTTATTTGATAATCTGAAAGATAGAATAAATAATTTGCTAGAGTTTTGATTCAGAAGCCGAGTCGTCCAAGTTTGACCACTTTTTAGGTAATATCCTCTTTCTTTATCTGACCCATTTGGTAGGTATCTAAATCTATATTTGTCATCTCCATGAGGTAGTCAAGCACATGGTCTCTTAATTTTGTTCAATACTATGTTAACGATTTTGTTCATATTTCTTAAATAACTCTAGCCCTGGCCCCTGTCTACAGTTTGTCAAAATGTGAATTAAGTAAATGAGAATAAATCAAGTTATAATTAGAACAAATATGTATGGACATATAGTAGCTATTGGATATATACTAAGGGTCGTTTGGTTTACTATATTCTTATAATAAGATTAATATTAAATTATACATTAATAGAATAGTGTTTGGTTGCCATTTTTAGTCCCTGCATTTAAGGTACATATTGCAGTTGGCATATTATTGCATATCGAATCCAAGTGTAGAATAATAATTGTTACCTTAGCTGCCCCTAATGAAGAACGAGGTTCTTCAGACTTAGCAAGTAGTGAATTGCGGAATGGAATAAGGAATTTTACCGTTAAAAATTATTATTCAAGAGAGTAAAAAATCACGATCTACCTCAATAGATTTGGCCCAAAACTTCACTAAAAACTCGAGCCATTTAATATTACAAATTCTTTAACCACAGGGACTAAGTATCTTTTTCCCTAGAATTCTTCCCTAGTCTAGAAAGTCTTTACAACTCAATCAGCTAACATCTATTACAAAACGTCTAGTAAAGTAAATAGGTTACAATTCACGAACAAAATAGCAGCAACTTCCGTTGGAACAAATTCTTTCGTTGACAGTTTGACTCTCACAAAATGCTCCTCATAATTACTATTTGCCAAGAATTACTCTCAAATTGTGTGAATATCATAAGCTTCAATAGCATCAATGTGGTGATTTATATAGAGTAAGAATGACTGTAATCTTATATACCTTTTTATCCAAAACCAAACCTGGTTTTGGTTAAGGAATCCAATCCATGTTGGACTTGATTTCCTTAATTGTGTTGGCCTCCACACGATTTTCTCCTATTTCCACAACTCTTTCCATATATGCAAGTGTAGCAATATTTTCATGTTTGAACACGCTTTCTTGATCCACGCGTTTATTCATAAACTCGATTTCTCAATGAATTCTTCTTGCACTTGGTAGTTGCTTTGTAACCACTGATCAACAATCATCTTTAGTCGTCTGCTAAGGATCTAGTTCTTTCAAATCTGTGTAATATTTATTCAACCTTGTTGATATTATCATCAGTTCCTGTAAGAGTCATGTCAAGGATCTGATTCTTGTGTAAAAAAGAGTAGTCTGATGCACAAAATTGAAAGACAACGTGTATACACGGATGCAAACCGTGTATATCACATATTCCTACCTTGTATATAATTTATCTTATTTGTAGAATTATTGTACAAGTGTAATTATGGTATTAGTCTTGTATTAGGAAAATGGATTAAAGTTGTATTAGAAAAAGGTACATTTATTTATTGTATATCATGTATATATAGACCTCTTCATTAATGAAAATAATCAGGGAGATTATTATATTTCAGGGTATCAGAAGTCTAGGGCAAATATTCCTTCTCCCAAATACTCTTCCGACGCCCACTTCCAACCTCGGATTCCGAGAATCCGACACCTACTTTCTTCTAAATTTTCTTCCAAATCCCTAATTCTCCTCTTGTTCTTTCCTCATGTCTTTCTCCAAGATCACGTTTTATCCTGCTCTTACAGTCTCCAACAACAAGAACCACATCCATATCGTTCTTGAGATGGAAAACGTCCAATACGCAACGTGGGCAGAATTATTTAAAGTTCATGCTCGTATCAAGTTCTTCATCACATCATCCCCCGGTAACAAGTAAGAGAAGGTGCCTACCGCCGAGGATGACCCTGTGTTATGGACAACTCTTGATGCTACAATTCTCTATTGGATTTATTCCACTATCTCTACAGACTTCTTGCAGACGATTATTGAACCCGACATCACGGTGATGGAAACTTGGAATATAGTGCGTGATATATTCCAAGATAACAAAAATTCACATGCCGTCACTCTTGAGCAGGAATTTTCCCATGTCAACCTGGAGGATTTTCTGAATGTCTCAACCTATTGTAAAAGGCTGAAGGAATTGGCGGATCAACTCAAGAACGTTGGTGCGCCCGTCACAAATGATCGTCTTGTTCTTCAGATGGTTGCAGGCCTATCCGAGGCTTATAATGGTGTTGGGACGCTTCTTTGTCAAAGTAATTCTCTCCCACCGTTCTACCAGGCTCATTCCATGCTCACATTAGAAGAGGCCGACTTGGATAAGAAGGCGGCTACCGGAGCAAATTCCATCATGATGATGGCAGCATTCGATGATCCTCACTCATTCTCGGCTAATTCTATCCAAAATCGTAACAACGGTGGCGGCAAAAAGGGTCAAAATCAAAAAAATGGAGGCAAGAACCGTGGTAGTGGTATTGGCAGTGGCGAAAGTGTTGGCAGTGGGCCGGCTGGGCCGCAGCACCATTGGCCACAGCCTTGGGCCAATGTACAATGTATGCGGGGCTGGGCCAGTGTCCCAACAAGCCCTTTCCGGTTTTTCCAGCGAATTGGGCCAGCCAACAGAGGCCTAATTCCCAGTTCCAGAATTTCCAGGCCAAGCAGTCGGCTGGGCCTTGGCCTAACATGCCTTCGTTGTTGTGGGCCCAACAGCCATCCCAACACCCACGGATATTGAGACCGTGATGCATACACTTGGATTCAATCCCCCGGACGCAAATTGGTATACGGACACCGGTGACACTTCTCACATGACATCTGCACCAGATAATCTCTCAAATTATTTCAATTTGAGCCAAAATCGTGACATAGTTATTGGTAATGGTCATTCAATTCCAATTCTTAGTTATGGTCACTCAAATTTGTCTCGCCTCATCTACCTCTAGTCTTGAAAAATGTCCTTTATGCCCCTCACTTAATTAAAAATTTGGTGTCTGTCCTAAAATTTACAACTGATAATTGGGTTTCTGTTAACTTTGACCTTTTTGGATTTTCTGTGAAGGATTTCACGACGGAGATACCTCTAATGAGATGTAATAGTTAGGGAGAGCTTGATATAATCACCACCACCACCACTTTCACGAGTCCAGCCTCACCATCAACGTTTGTCGCTCTAGCACCTTCCTTATGACATGCACATCTAGGTCATCCGGGGTCATCTGTTATGTCTTCTCTTCAAAATAATAATTTTATTGATTGTAAGTGTCACGCCCCGACTTTTCTCAAGTCTTTCTTTAGGACGTGATGGCACCTGGACAACTATCCCTTTCCAGGCGAACCATTTACTTCACTTTCTTCCTAAATTAGACAGGTATTTGCGGAAATAATATATAAAATAATCAATTTGAAGTTTACGAAGAACAATCTCATGTGGGGCATTCCCCGAGATAATAAAACTTAATTATTTAAACAAACTTAGTCTAGAGTAACTTTCACCAAATCCGAAATAATGGATTGGTGGTACGATGAGGCTGCGGGACGATCGCTAGCCTTCTTGCGGAGCTTTTCCTCTATCGCGCCTTCCTGAAATATGTTAAATAAAAGAGTCAGCCCTACCATCCGGGGCTGAGTGGTAATCTCACCTTACAGTCCAAAGTAACCTCACAATATTTTTAATTACAATCACATTATAAGAAAATAATAAGCATGTTGAAATAAACAGATTACAACCCTTTTACTAAATAAATCAATAAATATTCACGTGCAAAATTTTCTTTCCACTCGTCTTAAAAAAATAACTTAGTTTAATCAGTACTCCTTCTTTTTCCCATATAACATATTATACATTTGTTGGGTTCGTGCAACCCGATCCAGTGCATTTATATATTTGTTGCGGTACATGCAACCCGATTCAGTGCATTTATATATTTGTTGCGGTACGTGCAACCCGATCCAGTGCATTTATATATTTGTTGCGGTATGTGAAACCCGATCCAGTGCATTTATATATTTATTGCGGTACGTGCAACCCGATCCAGTGCATTTATATAATTGTTGCGGTACGTGCAACCCGATCCAGTGCACTTATATATTTGTTGCGGTACGTGCAACCCGATCCAATGCATTTATATATATTTGTTGCGGTCCGTGCAACCCGATCCAATGCATTTATGTATTTGTTGCGGTCCGTGCAACCCGATCCAATGCACTTATTTGTTGCGGTACGTGCAATCCGATCCAATGCACTTATTTGTTGCGGTACGTGCAACCCGATCCAATGCACTTATTTGTTGCGGTTCCTGCAACCCGATCCAATGCACTTATTTGTTGAGGTACGTGCAACCCGATCCAATGCACTTATTTGTTGCGGTACATACAACCCGATCCAATGCACTTATTTATTTGTATAAATATGTCATATGTTCAAAAGGCTCAAATAATATTTCCTTCCTTCAATATTTCAGCCTTTCCACTTGTAAGGGTTACAACTCTCAAACCGTAAGTTGGATTTATGCCCGTAAAGTCTCAAACTGTCAAGGACAGAGTAATCTATAACTTTTATTCAGCACAATCTTTCATATTCATTACCGATTTGTACAGTTTTTACGTTATACATTCTGCCCTTTCAGACTTCGGTTGATCCGAGGCAGGATGTTCAAACAGCGATAAATCACAAACCGTAAGTCGTATTTATCCCCTTAAAGTCTCAAACTGACCGTAACAGAAATATGTACAACTCTGTAAAATTTCATCCAATTCTAACAAGTATAGCCCAGTATAACAGATTACAATTTGCACAATCCAAACTAGTTATTAAACAATCATAAATTTCATGCTCATTCTTTCAATAACCGGATTATATTCTAACATGTATTGTAACTTAAAAATAAAAGATTTTACTAAGAACTTTGAGTGAGAAAACTCACCTTTGATGCTTCGTATCCACGAACAAAACCTCAACTTCAACCAAACTTTTTTGGAACTCCTTAATTGCTCTCTTTAATCTTTTTTTCCTCTCTTTGTTTTGTTTCTGATTTGCTGTATCTCCCTTTTTGTTGTATTGTATATTTGATGTGTTGTATTGTGTGTGTGTGTTGTATTTGTAACCAAGTGCAGAAAATGCCCATGATAAATGGGATGTGAGGGAGTTCTGTTTTTTTTTTTTTAATTTTACAGGACTTTACAGTAAGAGTACGCGTAATACTCAAATTTGTCCTTCTTGTCCTCTTGGAAAACATGTTAGATTATCGTTTGTAGCCTTTACCTCTAGTACGTCGATGTCTTTTGACAGTATTCATAATGATTTATGGACATCTCCCGTTTTGAGCTCTTTGGTCTATCATCATTATGTGTTGTTTTTGGATGATTATTCTAATTTTTTGTGGACCTTTCCTTTGTTTAAAAAGTCTCAAGTTTTTTCCACATTCTTAAAATTTAGAGCTTTCATCCATACCAAATTTGAACGGGAAATTAAAAATATTCAATGTGATAATGGAAGGAAATATGATAATGGGCCGTTTCAGAAATTTTGTGACACTAATGACATAGTTTTTCAGTTTTCTTGTCCTCATACGTCCTCACAAAATGGGAAAGCCGAACGAAAAATTTATTCCATTAATAATATTGTCCGCACTTTACTCGCCCATGCTTCACCCTATCTTTTTGGCATCATGCATTACAAATGACTACTTACCTCCTTAACATACTTCCTACCAAAGGATTAGCATATCAATCTCCTTTAAAAATTATTTATCATAAAGACCCTTCGTATTCTCATCTTAGGGTGTTTGGGTGTTTGTGCTATCCACTTTTTCCGTCCACTACAATTAACAAACTTCAAGCCCGTACTACCGCTTATGTGTTTTTGAGTTATCCGTCTAATCATCGTGGTTACAAATATTTTGATTGATCTTCTAATAAAAACATAATTAGTCGCCATGTTATTTTTTATGAAACCCATTTTTCTTTTGCTAAATTGTATAATCTCGTGTCTAGTTCGTATATTTTTTTGGATGATGAACCCTCACTGTATATCATCCAACAGTGGGCCCAACATTCTCGTGAACTGTCTCTGTCAGCAGGCCCACTTCATGCTGGCTCAAATAATCTTGGTACCGATCCACAGTCTCGGCCACTGCCCAGTCCAGTTTCAGCGTCTCAGCCAGCAGGCCTACTGCCTGCTGGTCCAACAAATTGTTTCTCTGGCCCACGTATTTCCAGCACACTTCCTGTTTTACCTGAGCTTATTTCAGTTGGTCCTATTTTAGCTTCTCCGCCAGCAGGCCCACTGCCTGCTGGACCATTACCTCTATCGGTAAATCCACTTTTCCAACTAGCAGGCCCACTACCTGTTGGCCACTCCAGCAACGTTCTGACACCGTCCTCGGTTCAGTCCACTTCTATTTCGAGTCAAGGGCCCATTACTCATAGACAATGTGGTATTTTTAAATCTAAACGACATTTTAATCTAAATGCTAATGTCACTAAATCACCCCTACCACGTAACCCAATGTCTGCCCTTCATAACCCGAATTGAAAAATGGCCATGGATGATAAATATAATGCTCTTAATGAAAATAAGACGTGGGAGTTAGTGCCCCATCCGCCTGGTATCAATATTATTCGTTATATGTGAAATTTTACTCATAAAGAAAATTCTGAAGGTTCTTTTGAGCGGCATAAGGCCCGTCATGTCGGTGATGGTAAAAATCAACAGGTTGGCATAGATTGTGGAGAGACATTTAGTCTGGTGGTCAAACCGGCTACCATTTGCATTGTTCTCAGTCTAACTCTTTCGAAAACATGGTTCATTCATCTGCTGGATGTAAAAAATGTTTTCTTACATGATGATCTTAAGGAGACAGTATACATGCATCAGCCCTTGGGTTTTAAGGACCCCAATTCTCCTCACCATGTATGTTTGCTGAAGAAGTCCTTGCATCAGCTTGGTATTAGAGGTTTGCAGATTATGTGTCTACTATTGAGTTTTCTCACAGCAGGTCTGATCATTCTCTGTTCATCTATTTTTGTGGTACTTTTCTGGCATACATTATGTTATATGTAGATGATATTGACTGCCACTTCTGATAATCTGCGCAAGTCTATCATGTCCCTTCTCAGTTCAGAATTTACTATGAAAGACTTAGGGCCCTTGAGTTATTTTTGGGGTATAGCTGTCACTCGTCATGCATCTGGTATGTTCTTATCACAGAAGAAGTATGCGGCTGAGATTATTGAGATAGCTGACATGTGATCTTGTAAGTTCTCTTCTACTCCGGTTGATACCAAACCGAAGCTGAGTGTTAATTCTAGCACACCATATGAGGATCCCACCCACTATCATAATCTTGAAGGGGCTCTTCAGTATCTTACTTTCACGAGACCGGATATTACTTATGTAGTATAGCATGTGTGTTTATTTATGCATGATCCAAGGATTTAGCACATGCATGTGCTCAAACGCATTATACGATACATATAGGGCACACTTGATTATGGTTTGTATTTATATCCATCCTCCGTCTCTACTCTCGTGTCTTATACATATGTTAATTGGGGTGGATGTCCAGTTACCAGATGTTCGACATCTGGTTATTATATGTTTCTTGGTGATAACTTGGTCTCTTGGTCGGCAAAACGTCAGACTACTTTATCACGATCCAGTGCAGAGGTCGAGTATCGAGGGGTAGCCAATATAGTGTCTCAGTCATGTTGGCTGCATAATCTTCTATTAGAGCTTCACTTTCCTATTCAGAAAGCTACCTTGGTCTACTATGATAATGTTAGTGCAGTCTATTTCTCTGGGAATCCGGTCTAACATTAGCGCACTAAACATATAGAGATGGATATTTACTTTGTTCGCGAAAAGGTAGCTTGTGGACAAGTATGTATCTTGCATGTCCCTTCACGGTTCCAAATTGTTGACATCTTTACTATGGGTCTTCCCTTAGTTATGTTTGAAGATTGTAGGGACAGTCTCAGCGTACGACAACCGCCCGCTATGACTGCGGGGTTGTGAAAGACAACATGTATACACTGATGCAAACCATGTATATCACCTATTCCTACCTTGTATATAATTTACCTTATTTGTAGATTTATTGTACAAGTGTAATTATGTTATTAGTCTTGTATTAGGAAAATGTATTAAAATTGTATTAGAAAAAGGTAAATTTATTTATTATATATCATATATATATAGACACATTAATTAATAAAAATAAGCAAGGGGATTATTCTCTTTCAAAAACATCCACCTTATTGATATCATCACCCGTTGTTCCCAAAAGAGACATGTTCTTTATCGTTGATGCTAAATTTTTACTATCGCCTTTTTATAATTTTTACATTGCATAGGGATCAAATTTACAATTCTAATTTTATTAAAATAATTAGATTAATATTCTCAAAAAAATAAGATATTAATTAATAAGATTGATTTTTTTTAATATAGATCGCGCATCGCGCGAATACGTATACTAGTTATAACTATCAAAAGGGGCCGTCCTAACTTAGCCCAGTCTTATAAGAGGGGCTAATTTTGGATAGTCCTAAAATAGGGGAAACTATTTTCTATCAAGTAGGCCATGATCAAATAAGCCTTTTAGACATTACAAATATTGAATAGAGCACAATGTGCTTGTGATTGTGAGATTTGTATAGGGATAAGTCGTATTGAGGAGCAGGCTAATGGCCTTGTGTTCAAAGTGGGCTGAAAAATCTAAACTCATCCCAACCCAATTAGCAGGTTCGGTTGAGCCCATCCAAGCCCATTTTGATGGTTCTACTTCAAACTAAGGGTGGCCAACGGGGCGGGTCGGCCCGGCCCCGCCCAGACCCCACCCCAATCCCCGCCCTGCTTTAAAAAGAAAAATTATAATCGGTAACGGGACTCGAACCGGGACGGGACCTGGGCTCGTTCCGCCCGGCCCCGGCCCCCCCAATCTCGTCAGTCCCGACCCGCCGCCCCCCCGGTCCCGTCCCGATCTCGCCATGGTCCCGCCCCTTGTCCCGCCCGATCCCTCCCCTTTGCACAAAATAACAGTTGCAAAACGACTATTTTTGGCCTCCCTCCCAACCCCCTACCCCCTTAATATGTATTTTAACCCCTAAGTTATTATATTTACACTTTAACCCAATTTTTCAACTATAAATACCCCATTTTCTCTTCATCTTTCTCACAAATCTTCCTACAATCTCTCAATCTATCTCTCTACAAGTCTACATTGTCTACTAAATATTCAATTTTATTTATACATTTGGGAGTGAAGTTGGCAACTAGCTTGAGGATCATCCATCGAGCAAAGTTTCAATTTTCAACCTCTCGATTACACGTCGACGTTACATCGGCATTTGGTACATTCGTTCCTTCATTAAATTATTATTGTTACTTAATTTCATTTACTTTAATTATTTATTTGTATAATTAAAATTGAAGGATTAAGAGGTATGTTTAAGGGTAAGTGTAAGGCTTCTTCTAGGGACAGGGGTAATACGTCTAGTCATTCTATTCCTAGACAGGATGATTTTATTGATACTGAACATTTTCCTGAAATACCATTAGATTTAGACGGGGAGATATTTTCTGAAACTCAACAAGACTTTAATTTAGAAGATAATCTAGATGACACACCCAATAATGTAGATTACACACCCACTAGTGCACCTCCAACTGAAACGCCTCTTATTCCCCCTAGTATGAGACGAGGCCCAACAAAACGACCATTAAAATCAAATGCATGAAATATTTTTGATAGGGACGAGGAGAAATCAAGTAGTTAGATGTCAAATTTGTAAAAATATTTTTAAATTTAAAATGGGAAAAGGCCAGGGTGGTACGAGAGGTTTATTGAGACACGTACAAAACTTTCACCAAGCTAGGTGAAAGCAACACCTGGCTGAAAAATCGGGTGCACCAGTGCCCTCTCAGTCGGGATAAGGTTCACATACTATCCCGACCAAGTACAGGGTCAAATTAACCCTATGACGGGGGAATTGTATGCCCTAAATACGATAGACATAGAGATAGAGAAGCAATAGCAAAATTATTTGTTGTGGAGGGTTTGCCTTTTTCATTTCCTTCCTCTCCCAGTTTTATTAATTATATTAGAGATATGTATAATCCTGCTTTTAACGGTTTTCCTAGATCAATTTTTAAGAGAGATGTATTTAAATTTGCACATGAATATCAACAATATTTACGTTATTCCTTATATCATTTTCCTGGTAAAGTATCTATCACGTCTGATATAGGCCGTAGTACTAACGATCATGATTATTTAACGGTAACCTGTCATTGGATAGATTATAAATGGTCTATGCAAAAACATATTTTAGTGTATAGATATATAGATGATTGGCACACTAGTATTTTTATTGCAGAAAATATTCAACAAGTTTGCGATTATTACAGAATAACTGATAAAATTATGACTATTACACTAGATAACACTTCTTCTAATAATTATGCTATTACAATTTTAAAAGATCTTTTAACTCCATCTTTTCCAAATCATTTTCATATAAAAGTTCATGTCATATATATAACTTAGTTGTAAAGGGTGGTCTAACACTTTTTGCAGACATTCTTAATAAAATACAACTTGCTATAAACTTTATTTTTAAAAGTAATAGAATACAACAGAAAAAAGAATCTAAAACAACTTGTCACGATTGCGGACTACCTTATAGAAAAATTTCCGAAGAAGTAGCCACTAGGTGGAATTCTTTATAGAGCAACTACTTGTTGTTTATGACTATAGAAGATCTATAACTTTATTTTTTAACGCCCATAATCGAAATCCAACTTATATGGTTGTAGATAGCGATTGGAAAAAAATTTCAGAACTTATTGTATTTCTAGAGAAATTTTTTCAAACAACAAAAGAATTTTCCGGTATATATTATCATATTATTTTAACTATGTTGTTTTATATAACTCTAATATTTTTATTGCTTAGTGAATATATGGAAAAACCAGCTTATAAGGCACCTACTGAAAAAATGTTTATCAAAATAAAAAAAATTATTCTTATTCCCACTATTTATATTATTGGTGTTATATTAAATCCGACTATTAAAATAGACCGTTGTAAAACACTTATTGAAACTATTTATGATTGTGTAGCAGTACTTCCACCTCAAACTCCAAAAAATCCAAATGACCCACCACATGTTGAACAAACTAAAGAAGAAGTTTTGTCTAGCATACAAGAAAGTGCTAGCAACCAACCGACTTCCATACCATCTTCTTCTTCTTCAACACAAACTCAAAAAGACATGATGTGTCTGCGGCTAGTATTGAAAGCCTCAGACATAGAATATATAGTGGTAACACTACTAACCAAGTTAGCGAGTTTGATGTTTTTATTTTGCAGGGTATTGTACCGTACCAAGCAGTTCTCAATGAAAAAGGACGTGAAGACTTGCTGAAATACTGGAGGGAGAATGAGAAGACCTTTCCGACACTTTCAATAATGGCCCGAGATGTGTTGAACATTCAAGCGTCATCAACAGCGTCTGAAAGAATTTTTTCTGCCGGCAGATTTCAAATAGGAGAGCAGAGACACTCATTAGCAGGAGACAACTTGGAGATTGCAATATTATACAGAGATTGGATACGAGCGGAGCAGAGAGGGTGCGGTCAACCGCAGATCAATGAAGAAGAAGACGAAAACTACAACGAAATCTTATCCGACTGAGGTGGAAGCGACGTTGAGCAACTTGACCAACAAATACCAATTCCAACCGAAGAACCACAAGAAATTATAAAGAAAACTAGAAAAGGTGTTTTTAAAAATATAATTTTTTTAATTGCAATTTTACTATGTTATTTGCAACTTTCAAGTTTCAAGTTTCAACACCACAAAGTTGCAATTTTGACAATTGTATTACAAAAAAAATCATATTTCTATTAAATAATATAAGAGGCACAAAAACAACATTGGGATGTTTTTATTACACTCTCTTATTCAATTATTCATTATTGAGATATTTATATATGTTATTTTTAAAATTTAAGTGCAAAAGCAAAATAAAAATATCGGAAACCCGACCCCGACCCCGTCCCGCCCCGATAATACCGGTCCCATTATCTGACGGGACCGGTACCAGGATGGGACATCGGCAGAAACCCGCCAGACCCGTTCTCGACAGTCCTGCCCTACCTCCCGCCTCGTCGGGTCCCGCCCCGCCCCGTTCCGTTGACCAGCCATACTTCAAACCATTTTTAAAAATATGCAGGCAAATTAAAATAAGTTGAAACATCGTCGTCTCCACCGGAGACGAATCTAGTATTTGAATTTTATGAGTTCAAGATGTCAGTGTGAGTTATTAGGTTCAATAATTTAATATTTGTACATTAATATTAGTAGGTTTTTTTAAACACAGATACATAGTTTGAACTAGGACTGGGCATGGAGCCGACTGCCGAGCTCGGGCCGAGCCCAACCGAGTCGAGCTTAATCGAGCTTTGTCAAATTATAACCAAGCTCGAGCCGAGCTGACTCTTTAATGTTTCATTCCACATAGTGCTACGCCATTAAAATATAAATTTATAATACATAAATTGGTTGACTAAGAAAAATAATAGCATTACTAATTTAATTTGGTAATTGCATTCAAGTGTGATTGAACTATATACATCATTAGCCCAAACAAGAACTCAAATTAAAATGACATTAACTTAAAACTGAACACATAATAAACTTTCAGGCAACAAATAAATAATAGAACTAAAACAATACTAAATTCAAGAAATTTGTACAATTTAAATTTCTTTAATTTTTGAACTATTAAATTTAAAATATTAATTACATTTTGCACCACCCATAAATATTCATAAGTAACGATGTCTGAAATATTTAATTATGGCATATTAATTAAAGAAATACAAAATTATAAAAAAATTACAATAAATAATAATTATTAAATTGATATTTTTCTAATTTAATTAAGATTAATGGATGAATTTTAATTTTAAAATAATCAATATACGATCGAAATGAGCCAACCGAGCTAAGTTGAACCGGTTCAACCGAGTCCAAGCTTTGATCGAGCTTTAACCAAGCCGAGTTGAGTCGAGCTAAATTTGACTGAAGCTGAGCCGAGCTAAATGCAGGTGAGCCGAACTCGGCTCTTTGCCCAGGCCTAATTTGAACTAAAGCTACTAGGATAGATTGAATTGATACCTAAACATGTGCATCCGCCCCCACAACATATTCGATCTCATCATACATTTCTTATATAAAGATTCTTTAATGTGGGGGTGACCAATAATCAGACAACTTGCACAATAAGTTGCAACCAATAATCAGACAACTTGCACAAATTAAGTTGCAAAAAATAAACTATTGGAATCTAAAGCACATATAGAGTGAAGCCGCCAAGCAAATGGCCTCTTCTGTTTTGATCTAAATCTACCATTTAATGAACTAATAAAATTGGCAGTGTGCATGGGGTGGTCAGAGGAGGCTGGTTACTAGGTCCCACATATAGCCGTTATATATACACAAACTATTTTGACACACTCACAAGTCATCTCTATCTATTTCTCTTTTCTTAAAGAACAGAGTAAGGCTAAAAAGAATGTCTCTTATGATATTGGTTTTAATACAATTTATTATGATTAAGAGCTTATCATCATATTAAAAGTTAAAACTTTAACCTTAGAATTTTTTTGTTGTTGACAATTTCATATTTACTCAATATTGTCTTACATATCACAACTATAATAGGTGAACCAAGTCTAATTTGAGGCAAACTTAATTGTTGCAGATTAATTCAGGATTGAAGAGGCGGGAGAACTAAATGGGAGCTGGTGGCAATATGACTTCTCCAACAACTAAAAAAGAACAAAAGAAAAATCCTCTACAAAGAGTTCCATCTTCAAATCCCCCTTTTACACTTGGTGACATCAAGAAGGCCATCCCTCCTCACTGCTTTCAACGATCTCTCATTCGCTCCTTCTCTTATCTTGTTCATGATCTCATACTTGTCTCCATATTTTACTACATTGCCACCACTTACATCCACGTCCTTCCATCCCCGTATAATTACCTAGCATGGCCTACTTACTGGATCGTTCAAGGTTGTGTTTGCACCGGAATATGGGTCATTGGCCATGAGTGTGGCCATCATGGCTTTAGTGATTACCAATGGGTAGATGACATTGTTGGCCTTATCCTTCACTCTGCACTTTTAACACCGTACTTCGCATGGAAACATAGTCATCGTCGTCACCATGCCAACACTGGTTCCCTTGAGAATGATGAAGTTTACATACCTAGGCTTAAATCTAAACTAAGATGGTACTACAAATACTTGAACAATCCACTAGGACGAGTATTCGTACTTGCCTTCACCCTCACTTTTGCTTGGCCTTTGTACTTGCTCTTCAATATATCCGGCAAAAAATACGACCGTTTTGCATGTCACTA
Organism: Anisodus acutangulus; assembly: GCA_029783415.1. Taxonomy (NCBI): domain Eukaryota; kingdom Viridiplantae; phylum Streptophyta; class Magnoliopsida; order Solanales; family Solanaceae; genus Anisodus; species Anisodus acutangulus. The sequence continues at coordinate 48,959,912 of CM056504.1, forward strand.
CGATCCATATAGCCCCATATATACAGACCGTGAGAGGCTACAAATCTACATCTCAGATGCAGGTGTGATTGCAACTACTTATGTGTTGTATCGCGTTGCTTTGACACAAGGGCTAACTTCGCTTGTATGCATCTATGGGGTGCCCCTCCTAATTGTGAACGGATTTATAGTGTTAATCACTCTTTTGCACCACACTCACTCTTCATTGCCACATTATGATTCATCCGAGTGGGATTATCTAAGAGGAGCTCTAGCTACGGTAGATAGAGACTATGGTGTGCTAAATAAGGTCTTCCACAATGTTACAGATACTCATGTTCTGCATCATATATTCTCATACATATCACATTACCATGCAATGGAGGCAACCAATGCTATCAAGCCATTGCTAGGAGAATACTACCAATTTGATGACACCCCAATTTTTAAGGCAATGTGGAGGGATACCAAGGAGTGCATCTATGTTGAAAAAGATAGAGAAGGCAGAGGTGTTTACTGGTACAAAAACAAGCTTTGAAAGTAAAATACCAAGAACTGATTAATTACTTGGAATTGGTTAAATGTAAAGTCTGAGTAGTTGTAGGTATTTTGAATTGTGTGTTTTTCATTATTTACCGTCAATGTTTATTTTAGTTGTTACTAGTGTATTGTTAATTCGCCGTTACACAACAAAGTAAATGTGTAACGATCAATTTGGTGTGAACAAGTGAAACTACTTCGTATTACGAAAATAATTCCTTTCTTAGCTGAAATTAACTACTATTAAAATCAACCGAATTTTCCACGAAAATTTTTGAAGGAGGCCGTCGGAAATTGGCTAATCAGAAGCTTTTCCGCCGAAAATCCCATATTTCTGACGAACCTGTTTGTAAATCAATTCTTGAAACTGGTCTTTTTCAGCAGATTTCTTCCCAATATCAACTAATTTCTTCATGGTAACCTTTTTTGATATGTCAACAGAGGAATCTGTCTCAGTCAATGTGTACATCACGATCATCAATTGAAAAATAGAGTGTCTTACGTTGGATGCATATATAATTATGTATGTACCATTCCAGATTACGTAATACGGCTTTTTTTTAATCAACGAGAAAGAATGATCTCTTTCTAACTTGAAAACAATTTAATTTAAATTTCTCAGTTTACCCTTAACTAACTTACACATTTAGCAAGCAAAAGAAGATACAAGAATCAAGAACGGGAAAAAGCTGACTCAAAGAAATCGGTCACAAAGCTTATTTTTGCGGGTCAATAAGCTCTCGCAAAGTCTAACTAGTCGTAGTTTTTCCAAGGACCGGAATAAGAGGTTTCAGGTTTTGGGGGTAAGCGGGACTCCATCCATATGAGTTTTGTTAAACAAAGGTAATATACCTGTGATATACACTGAATATACAGCAGTATATATCACAGGTATACAAGCAGTGGCCCAGCAGCAACAAAGCAGTGGGCAGCCCACTGGCCAGTGGGCAGTGGCCCAAATCGTCCAGGCCCATCACGGCTTGGGCAGCAAAGCAGTGGGAAAAGTTTGTATATTAAGGAAAGTATATTTTGTGTATATTGTAGTGTATTTGTTACCTAGATTAGGATATACACTTACCATAATTAGGATATACACTTACCATAATTGTATAGTTAGAATTATGGTAGAATAAGGATTTAGAAATAGAATAGGAATAGGATTCTCCTATTATGAAAATATGTAACTTGTATATATAGCCTTTCAATTAATGAAAATAATCAAGGGAATTATTTCTTTCATGGTATCAAGAGACTAGGTTTTACAAAAAAAAAATTCTCTCCCAAAATTTTTTGACCTCTCTCGGCCGAGAAACCCCCCCCCCCTCCGGGTTTCTTTTCCAAATTTCGTCTTCCGCTCTCAAAAACCTTTCTTAAATTTCCCCTCCTTCTTTGTTCTTTCAATGTGTCTAAGAACAATTATCATCCTGCCCTCCTGATTTCCAACATCAAGAACTGTATCCCTATTGTCCTTGAGATGGAAAACGTCCAATATGGGATTACTCTTGATGCTACCGTTCTCCGGTGGATCTACGCCACTATTTCGGTGGACCTTCTACAGACGATTATTGAGCCGGATACCACGGCTATGGCTGCATGGAATAGATTGCGTGACATATTCCATGACAACCAACATTCACGTGTCGTCAAACTCGAGCAGGAATTCTCTCTAGTTCGAATGGATGAATTTCCAAACGTTTCTACATATTGCAAGAAACTCAAGGAGTTGGCAGATCAACTCCGTAATGTTGGCGCACCGATAACTAATAATCGTCTCGTTCTACAGTTGGTTGCCGGTCTTTCGGAGGCATATAATGGTGTTGGAACTCTCCTTCGCCAAAGCAACCCTCTTCCTAACTTCTATCAAGCCCGCTCCATGCTTACTTTGGAAGAAGCCGGTTTGGCTGAAAAGGCGGCTACCGGAGCAAGCTCCGTCGTCATGGTGGCGTCCTCTCCTAGTTCTTCGGGTTTTGTTAATAATTCGGGCCAAAACCATAATCATGGTGGCGGCAAGAATAAAAACAAAAACCGATGGGGCAAACGCGGCGGTTCCGGTGGTCAGCAAGCAGGCGGTGGGCCCCATCTAGGGAATAGTGGCCCACCACCCCCTGGTCCCAGCAGTGGGGCCCATGGCAGTGGGTATGGGGAGGTGGGCCGTGGGCCAGCAGCCCTTCTACACATGCAGTAAATTCCAGCCAGCCTGGTCGGCCAACGCTCAGGCCCAACACCCAAAGATCGGCGCCCATCGCCGATGGCCCAATAGCAGCAGCTCCAGCAGCTACGGCCCAGGCCCATCACAGATAGGAATTCTTGGGCCCCGACCTCCACAAGCCCATCATGCAGCAGGCCCCACTTATACCAATATCGAGGCCGCGATGCACACGTTGGGGTTGACTCAACCGGACCCAAATTGGTACATGGACACCGGGGCCACTACTCACATGACTTCCGAATCAGGTACTATCTCCTCTTATTCCAATTTGAGCACCCCTCGGGGTATAATTGTTGGTAATGGCAACTCTATTCCAATTCAGGGTTATGGTCAGAAAACGTTGTCTCCCCCAATCCACCCCTTCTCTTGAAAAATACTTTACATGCTCCTAAATTGATTAAAAATTTAGTGTATGTCCAAAAGTTCACTACTGACAATTCCGTTTCCGTTGAATTTGATCCTTTTGGTTTCTCTGTGAAGGATTTCAAGACGGGGAGTCATCTCATGAGGTGTGATAGTAGGGGGGATCTGTATCCTATCATGCCTGGTTTCAGTCCATCGAGTCAAACCTTGCCATCAGCATTTGCAGCCATCTCTCCTTCCATGTGGCATGCTCGTCTGGGTCATCCGGGGTCTTCTATTTTATCAGTTTTAGATAAAAATAGCTTTATTTCATGTAAGGGTACGAGTCGTACTCCACTTTGTCAGTCTTTTTCATTAGGGAAAAATGTTAAGTTGCCATTTGTAGACTCAAATTCTCATACTTCAATGTCATTTGATATTATTCATAGCGACTTATGGACGTCTCATGTTCTTAGTTCATTGGGTCATCGATATTATGTTCTCTTTTTAGATGATTATTCTAGATTTTTGTGGACGTTTCCAATTGCGAATAAATCACAAGTGTTTTCCGTTTTCATCAAATTTAGAGCGTTCATTCGTACTCAATTCGAAAGAGAAATAAAAAATATTCAATGTGATAATGGGAAAGAGTATGACAATAGGAAGTTTCGGGAGTTCTGTGCTAATAATGAGATCAATTTTCGATTTTCGTGTCCTCATACATCTTCACAAAATGGGAAGGTCAAACGCAAAATTCGTTCCATAAATAACATTGTCAGAACTCTCTTAATTCATGCCTCCATACCTCCATATTTTTGGCATCATGCTCTACAAATTGCCACATATCTTCTTAACATAATTCCGTCTAAAGGTCTGACATATTCTTCCCCCCTCAAAATCCTATATAATAAGAATCCTTCTTATTCTCACCTTAGGATTTTTGGATGCTTGTGTTATCCGTTATTCCCATCCACCACAATTAACAAACTTCAGGCTCGATCTACCCCGTGTGTATTTTTGGGTTATCCATCAAATCATCGTGGTTATAAATGCTTTGACTTATCCTCCAAGAAAATCATAACTAATCGCCATGTCATTTTTTATGAAACCCAATTTCCGTTTACAAAAGTTCATACTCCCGAGCCTAAGTCTTATAATTTTTTGGATGACCAAATATCCCCGTATATTATTCGAAATTTTTTCGGACATCTCCCGCACCCAAAATTCTCCAAGAAAGCCCATCGCCCATCGCCCCACAAGATCGCGCCCGCCAAACATCGAATGGCTTCCAAAGAATTGGTCCAAATTTCACCTCGAATTGGTCCAGACGACGATTCCAAGCATCGATTTGGGCCAAGAGCCCATCGTCACCGCCGCCGCCATCCGTCCTGAGCCCAGAAAATTCCCAAAATTCCCTCAATTCTTCCTCGAGTCATAGACCGGTCACTCGTAGTCAGCGGGGTATTTTTACACCTAAAAGACATTTTAATTTACATTTTGATTTCTCTAAATCCCCCTTGCCCCGCAATCCTGTGTCCGCATTAAATGACCCTAATTGGAAAATTGCTATGACTGATGAATATAATGCTCTTATTGATAATAAGACGTGGGAGTTGGTGCCCCGTCCATATGGTATTAATGTTATCAGGTTTATGTGGATTTTTGCTCATAAGGAGAATTCAGATGGGTCATTTGCTCGACATAAGGCGCGACTTGTTGGTGATGGTAAGACTCAACAGGTTGGGATAGATTATGGTGAGACGTTTAGTCCGGTGGTCAAACCGGCTACCATTCACACTGTGCTTAGCTTGGCTCTTTCAAAGACTTGGCCAATTCATCAGTTGGATGTCAAGAATGTTTTCCTACATGGTGATCTCAAGGAAACAGTCTATATGCATCAGCCGTTGGGTTTCAGGGATCCAAACCGTCCTCATCATGTATGTTTGTTGAAGAAGTCCTTATATGGGCTTAAGCAGTCTCCACGGGCCTGGTACACGAGGTTTGCTGACTTTGTTTTAACTATTGGGTTCACTCACAGCAGGTCAGATAATTCCTTGTTCATCTACCGTCGTGGGTCGTCCTTGGCCTACATTATGTTGTATGTAGATGATATCATCTTGACTGTCTCTTCCGATGCCTTGCGCCGGTCTATCATGACCATGCTCAGTTCTGAGTTCGCTATGAAAGACTTAGGGCCTTTGAGTTATTTTTTGGGGATTGCCGTCAAGCGTCATTCAGGTGGCTTATTTTTGTCTCAACGAAAGTATGCTGCCGAGATCATAGAGAGGGCTGAGATGTCATCCTGTAAGTCCACTTCCACGCCAGTTGATGCAAACCCCAAGCTGAGTGCCGCAGCAGGTGCACCATACGAGGACTCGACCCGCTATTGCAGTCTTGCAGGGGCCCTCCAGTATCTTACCTTTACCAGACCGGTTATTACGTATGCGATTCAGCATGTGTGTTTATTTATGCATGATTCCAGAGTTGAGCACATGAATTCAATCAAACGCATCATTCGGTTTATTAAGGGGACACTGGACTATGGGTTGCACTTGTATCCTTCATCTACATCCACACTTGTCTCTTACACGGATGTTGATTGGGGTGGTTGTCTCGACACCAGACGGTCGACTTCTGGCTACTGTATGTTCCTTGGCAACAACTTGGTCTCCTGGTCGGCAAAGCGTCAGGCAACTCTATCACGCTCAAGTGCAGAGGCAGAATATTGAGGGGTAGCGAATGTGGTCTCCGAATCATGTTGGCTACGTAATTTGCTTTTGGAGCTTCATTGTCCCATTCAGAAGGCAACCTTGGTATATTGCGATAACATTAGTGCCATCTACCTTTTAGGTAACCCAGTTCAACACCAACGTACCAAGCATATCGAAATGGACATTCACTTTGTCCGTGAAAATGTTGCAAAGGGTCACGTTCGCGTATGCCATGTCCCGTCTCGTAATATACATGTGATATACACTGAATATACAGCAGTATATATCACAGATATATACAAAGGGGCCCACCAAGAACAAAGCGATGGGCAACCCATCGCCAAAGCAATGGCCCAAATCGTCCAGGCACACTACTTGGGCAGCAAAGCAGTGGGAAAAGTTTGTATATTAAGGAAAGTATATTTTGTGTATATTGTAGTGTATTTGTTACCTAGATTAGGATATACACTGACCATAATTAGGATATACACTTACCATAATTGTATAGTTAGAATTATGGTAGAATAAGGATTTAGAAATAGAATAGGAATTGGATTCTCTTATTATGGAAATATGTAACTTGTATATATAGCCTTTCAATTAATGAAAATAATCAAGGGGATTATTTTTTCATCTTTTATTCCGTCATCACTTGTTACAGCTTAAGTTAGGTTCCACTTTAGAGATTTTATTGTGATGTACATGTTTTAGACTACTAAAATTTGTTACTCCCTTTCTTATTTATGATTTCGTGCTGAATCCGGTAAATGAATAAATAGGTGGTCTTTCCGGAAATGTTAAACAAAAGTTTTCCCCTCGCATCTCGGTCACTTTTACTTTTTCATTATTTTGTAATCTCCAGGATATGATACCTTATAGCTAAACTTCTTGCAAAGAGTTAATTAAGAAAAATCTCGAATTAAATTTTAAAGTACCAGAACTTTACAGAAAGACGTTCACGTAAAATAAAATCAAGTAAATATATACCTGGATGCGAAGGTAATTATTTTGGGAATGACGTGCTTGGAGGAGAGCAGAAATATGGAAATTGACCTAATTATTTTGGGAATGAAGTGCATTGTATATAGGTTTCATATTCTTTGCTGATGATCATGTACCTAATGAGATCATTAAAAATCAATAACAAAAATTGTCCCTTATGTTTGGGGTTAAGTTTATTATTGTGTCTTAAATATTATCTCAATAGTTTTAGTTTTTTAAGTTTATCAAAAGTTAATATTTTTAGTCTCCATTACATATTTAACAAACTCTATTGGTTAGAGTTGACGGAAATTGTAAAAAAATGATTTATCTTAAACTCACATTTGGAGGTATGATTTTTGCAGTTTGTGCTATTTTTTAGTCTTTTCTGTAGTTTGATACAGTTTTTTAGTTGTAGTTTCTATTATTTTTTATCTACTCTTTTATCTATAGTATACTGTTTTCTAGGATGTGATGAAATTTTTCTAGCGTTTCTGATTAAATCTCTTTTTTTGTAATTGACGTCAAATCTAATCAACAAATTGCTTAAATATTTGATGATTAAATTTTGGTAAGGACCAAAACTGCTCAAAGAGAGATTATTTTGAACATACACCTAAACATTAGGGGCCTATTTTGTCATTTTCTTGAAAAATCGACCATAATCCTCTCCGTTCACCGGAAAGAAATCTGAGTTCCCGTGAAGAGTATTGGGCGGGTAATGGTTCAGGTTGGATTGTCACGGGCGAGCAAGGAATGTTTGTGGCCACCACCCGGAATTGGGCAGTTTTTGATTTCAAAACTTCCATTTGATTTGTAAAAATCAGTACACCATCTGCCCAATTATGTGACACTTTTCGCTTTTTGTGAGTCAAACAAAAAAAATATTTGATTGTGATTTATGCCTACATTCATGCATTTTCATTTGCATTATATTCATGTATTACCCTGGACCACATGTGTTATATACACTACTATATGGTATGAATTACATATATGTAGGGGATGGAGATAAAGGGAATGACGTTATATGCACGTCACCACCTACAACTGGTATAAATTATCACTAAAAAAGAATATGCTCTTGTGTGGCTAATATGATATGATGCCCACAGAGGCTGTTATGGGAAGGAAGATGCCCTTGTATGGCCAATATTTATATGTATACTGCATTTGCATTGTGCATGACATTTAGGCATATGTATTAGGGCCCTCAGAGGCATTTACTGCTGGTTAGTTGTTTCTGTAGGCTGTTATGTCAGCTGTTACTATCGACTAATACTGGTCAGCTGTTACTATCGGCTAATACTGGTCAGCTGTTATTGTCGGCTGTTTCTATTTCAGTTTATTGTTGTATTCCTGTTATGCTATTATTCATGTCTGACATACTCAGTACATCAGTTGTACTGATGTCCCTTTTGTCGGGGGACGCTGTGTTTCATGCCCGCAGGTTCACGTAGGCAAGGCGACGGTCCACGTTAGAAGGTTGCTGACTTAACGGATTTTGGAGCACTCCCCTTGTTTTGGAGTGTCGGTCTAAGCTCGGTACGGTATATTTTTGCATGTTCATATGGGTATGGCGGGGCCCTGTCCCGACCTTTTGATGTTGCTACTCTTAGAGGCTTGTAGACAGATATCATGTGTGTAGTAGTCATGTATGGCCTTATCGGCCTGGGTATGTATGTATATATAAGTTGGCCATTAGGGTTCAGATTGTACATAGCTCTTTTCCCGCTTATTATTTTCATATGTTAGTAGAGTATGGGGTGACGCCCTTGTGGCCCGTGTTTAATTATGAATAGGTGGTAAATGTAGGATTAGAGGTACTCGGCAGGCGAGGTCCGGGTGTCCGTCATGACCCTTTGGTTTGGGTCGTGACATAAACAACATTATTTCATGGGGTAATATAATCAACAAGGGTTACGTTGGCCGGTGGAGTGGTAAGTACTTCTTCACACTTTACGTCAAGTCCTTGGTCGGGCCCTAATGTGTTACTAGACACCAGGAAAAAAATATAAAATAATCAGACAACTTGACAAAGGTTCAAAGCACATTGACAATAGTGAATACTATATGCCTCTTTTGTGCATATCTATATCTGTACTCCTTTGGCCAAACCATTAGCCTCTCTTTCTCTATCTCTATAAATAAGAGAGAGAGAAATGGGAGAGAGATCACATTTGAAGGTCTCTGTTGAATTTTAAGGTATTTCTTTTTTTCCCACTAAAATTCTATTTTTATTTACCAGCATTTTGGATATGCTCAATTCTTGTTTTATCAACTAATATTGGCCTTTAAGTTGGTGATATTTGATGTGTATGTGTTTAATTATTATGGGAAAAACAGAGAATTTGAAGCAAACTTAATTGTTGCAGATTTCAAGATTGAAGAGGAAGAAGAACAAGAATGGGAGCTGGTGGTAATATGTCTAATACAATAACTAAAACTGAACAAATGAAAAATCCTCTCCAAAGAGTGTCATTTTCAAAGCCTCCTTTTACAATTGGTGATATCAAGAAGGCCATCCCTCCTCACTGCTTTCACCGATCTCTCGTTCGCTCGTTCTCCTATCTTGTTCATGATCTCGTACTTGTTACCATATTTTACTATATTGCAACCACTTACTTCCACGTCCTTCCATCCCCGTACCATTACCTAGCATGGCCTATTTACTGGATCGCTCAAGGTTGTGTTTTCACCGGAATATGGATGATTGGCCATGAATGTGGCCACCATGCCTTCAGTGATTACCAATGGGTAAATGACACTGTCGGTCTTATCCTCCACTCCGCACTTTTAACACCATACTTTTCATGGAAATATACTCATCGTCGTCACCACTCAAACACTAGTTCCCTTGAGCATGATGAAGTGTATGTTCCTAGGATTAAATCCGACCTAAGATGGTTCTCCAAGTATTTGAACAACAATCCACTAGGACGAGTACTCGGACTTGCCTGCACCCTCACTCTTGGTTGGCCTTTATACTTGGTCTTCAATGCCTCCGGTAGACCTTATGGTCGCTTTGCAAGTCACTATGTTCCACATGGCCCGATATACAATGATCGCGAGAGGCTACAAATATATATTTCAGATGCAGGTGTGATTGCAACTACTTATGTGTTGTATCGCGTTTCTCTGGCACAAGGGCTAACTTGGCTTGTATGCATCTATGGGGTGCCCCTACAAATTATGAGCATCTTCTTAGTGTTAATAACTTTTTTGCACCATACTCACTCTTCGTTGCCACATTATGATTCATCTGAGTGGGATTGGCTAAGAGGAGCTCTAGCTACTGTAGACAGAGACTTCGGTGTACTAAATAAGGTCTTCCACCATATTACAGATACTCATGTTTTGCATCATCTATTCTCAACCATACCACATTACCATGCACTCGAGGCAACAAAAGCTATCAAGCCATTACTAGGAGAATACTACCAATTTGATAGTACCCCTGTCTATAAGGCTGTATGGAGGGATGCGAAGGAGTGCGTCTATGTGGAGAAAGATGAAGAATCTAGAGATAGAGGTATTTTTTGGTATAAAAACAAACTTTGAAAGATGAATAAAAAAAATATACTTACTTCGATTTGGTTTAATGTTAAGCCTGAGTCGGGGTAAGTATTTTGAATTTAGGTCTATTTATAGTTTGTTAGGATTGTTGTTTCCTATCATTCTATTATGTAAAGTTTAAATACCGAATTGTATTGTTCTATATTGTGTGGTTGAAATTAAATATGTTGTTTTGATAGACTGTATTATTTATAATTCTCCTCAAATAACAATTTTCTTGTTTGGTTCGACTGTGTTGTATTATACAATAACTGATAAATATAATGAGATACCCTTAATTGGTTTAATTAGTAATTCAACACAAAAAGAGTAGAAAAGAAAAAGATGATTATATACGGGATATTAAAGTGGCTCGAATGAGAATAACATATATAATGTTGGCAGACTGTTCCCAACTTTGGTATGTAATTTCTCAGCAATTTGGCAAACGGTTCTCTAATTTGTTTGGGATTGAGGCGTAGTTATTATTAGAGGTGGCCAGTGGGCCGAGCTCGGGACTGGCGGGCCGGGTTTGACGGGGTCGGGTCGGGTGGGACGGGTGAAGGGGCGGAATCGGGTTTGGCGGGATTTGCCGAAGTCCCGTCCCGATCCCGATCCCGTCGGAATCGGGTCGAGGCGGGATCGGGATCGAGATCCGGGCGGTTTTTCCTTTTTTTTTTTTTTTAATAACATATGTATAAAAAACTTAAAACTCAATAATTAAACAAGACAAGATAGTGTAATAAAAACATCACAAGTCTGTTTTTGTGATTCTTATATTATTTAATATACATGATTTTTTTGCAATACAAATACAATTGTCGAAATTGCAACTTTGTGGTGTTGTTCAAAAGTTGCAAATTACATAATAAAATTGCAATTAAAAAAATTACATTCTTAAAAAAACATGTTCTAGTTTCTTGATAACTTCCTGTGGTTCTTCGGTTGGAATTGGTATTTGTTGGTCAAATTGATCCACGTCGCTTCCACCACCTTCGGAAAAGATTTCGTTGTAGTTTTCGTCTTATTCTTCGTTGATCTCCGGTTGACCGCACCTTCTCCGCTCCGCTCGTATCCAATCTCTGAATAATACTACAATCTCCAAGCTATCTCCGGCTAATGAGTGTCTGTGGTCTCCTATTTGATATCTGCCATCAGAAAAAGCGCTTTCAGACGCAGTTGATGACGCTTGAATGTTCAAAACATCTCTGGCCATCATTGAATGTGTCGGAAAGGTCTTCTCATTCCCCCTCCAGTATTTCAGCAAGTCTTCACGTCCTTCTTCATTGAGAAATGCTTGGTACGGTACAGAACCCTGCAAATAAAAATATCAAACTCGCTAATTTGGTTAGCAGCGGTACGGCCGCACATTCTATTTCTGAGGCTTTCAATACTAGCCGCAGAAACAACATGTCTTTTGTGAGGTTGTGTTGAAGAAGAAGAAGATGGTATGGAAGCCGGTAGGTTACTAGCACTTTCTTGTTGGTAAAACCTATATACTTTTTTGCATTGGTCTTCTACGCTAGACAACACTTCTTCTTTAGTTTGTTCAATAGGTGATGGGTGATTTGGATTTTTGGGACTTGGAGGTGGTAGTACTTCTATACAATCGTAAATAGTTTCAATAAGTGATTTAGTACCGTCTATTTTAATAGTCGAATTTATTACATCACCAATAATATAAATAGTGGGAATAGGAATAAAATATTTTTTAATTTTGATAAACATTTTTTAATAGCTGTCATATAAGCCGGTTTTTCCATATATTCACTAAGTAATAAAAATATTAGAGCTATATAAAACAACATAGTTGAAATACTAGGATAATATATACCGGAAAATTCTTTTGTTGTTTGAAAAAATTTCTCCTAAAAATACAATAAGTTCGGAAATTTTTACTCAATCGCTATCTACAACCATATAAACTGTATTTTGATTATGAGAGTTAAAAAATAAAGTTATAGGTTTTCTATAGTCATAAGCAACAAGTAGTTGCTCGTATAAAGAATTTCACCTAGTGGGTACTTCTTCTAGAATTTTTCTATAAGGTAGTTGGCAATCGTGACAAGTTTTTTATATTCTTTTCTTCGTTGTATTCTATTATTTTTAAAAATAAAGTTTATAGCAAATTGTATTTTACTAAGAATGTCTTTAAAAAGTGATAGACCATCCTTTACAATTAAGTTATATATATGGCACGCACATTTTATATGAAAATGATCTGAAAAAGATGGAGTTAAACTATTTTTTAAAATTGTAATAGCGTAATTGTTAGAAGAAGCGTTATCTAATGTAATAGTCATAATTTTATCGGTTATTCCGTAATAATTGCACACTTGATAAATATTTTTTCAATAAAATTACCAGTGTTCCTATCATCTATATATCTATACGCTAAGATACGTTTTTGCATAGACCATTTATAATCTATCCAATGACAAGTTACCGTTAAATAATCATGGTCGTTAGTACTACGGCCTATATCAGAAGTGATAGACACTTTGCCATTAAAATGATATAATGAATAACGTAAATACTGTTGATATTCATGTGCAAATTTAAATACATCTCTCTTAACAGTTGATCTAGAAAAATCGTTAAAAGCAGGATTATACAAATCTCTAATATAATGAATAAAATCGGGAGATGAAGGAAATGAAAAAGGCAAACCCTCCACAGTAACTAATTTTGTTATTACTTCCCTATCTCTGTGTTTATTGTATTTAGGGCCTACAATTCCCCCCGTCATAGGGTTAATTTGTCCATGTACTTGATCTGGGACAGTATCAGTATGTGAACCTTGTCCCGATGGAGCGGGCGTTTGCTCACTCAGTTTTGAAGCCTCGTATTGGGCATACCTAGCTGGATGAGCCCTTACTACATGTCTCATTAAACCCCCGTCCCACCGTGACCTTTTCCAGTTTTAAATTTTAAAATATCAATGCATATGATTTTAATGGTCGTTTTGCTGGACCTCGTCTCATACTAGGGGGAATAGGAGGCATTTCAGTTGAAGGTGCACTAGTGGGTGTGTTGTCATCAACATTAGTGGGTGTATCATCTAAATCATCGTCTAAATTAAAGTCTTTTTGAGTTCCAGAAAATAGCTCCTAGTCTAAATCTAATGGTATTGAAGGAAAATGTTCAGTATCAACAAAATCATCCTGTGTAGGAATAGGATTCTGTCAAGAAATAGGATGACTAGAAGAAGTATCCTTGCCCTTGTTGCCCCTACTAGAAAAAGCTTGACCCCTACCCGTAAGCATACGTTTAAATCCTTCCATTATAAATTTATAATTATAGTAATAAATAATTAAAGTAAATGAAATTAAGTGCGCTAAATAAAATAAACAGACAATAATAATTTAATGAAGGAACGAATGTACCAAACGTCGACGTGTAATCGAGAGGTTGAAAATTGAAACTTTGCTCGATGGAAGATCCTCAAGCTAGTTGCCAACTTCACTCCCAATTCCCAAATGAATAAATAAAATTGAATATTTAGTAGACAATGTAGACTTGTAGAGAGATAGATTGAGAGATTAGAGAGATTGTAGGAAGATTTGTGAGAAAGATGAAGAGAAAATGAGGTATTTATAGTTGAAAAATTGGGTTAAAGTGTAAATATAATAACTTATGGGTTAAAAATAAATATTAAGGGTGTAGGGGGAGGGGGGAGACCAAAAATGGTCGTTGCACAACGGCCAAAATGTAAAATGGTCGTTGGTGCAACAGTTATTTTTGCAAAAGTGGGATTTCGGGCGGGATCGGGATCGGACCGGGACAGGCGGGACTGGGGCGGGCCGGGATGGGTCGGGACGAGACATTGTCCCATCCCGGTTCGAGTCCCGATACCGCAATTTTCTTTTTTAACTATTCGGGTTCCGGGCGGTGTCGTGCCGGGACCGGGCCGACCCGGCCCACTGGCCAGCTCTAGTTATTATTGTTGTTGGAAGATTGTTTCGAAGTTCCGTTCTCCTCCATCCAAATAAACTTCTTGCCTGAAGATGTTTTTAACCTGGAAGAGAATTTGCTACACGATCCTTGAAAGTCTGGTGTTCCTTTGTCTGTATCTCTTTTTTTTTTGGGTAATCGTGGTGTCCGGCTAGCACACACCTTAACTAATTCCACGGGGTACCTGCTCCTCCCACCAACACATGTACCGACTACACGTATCCTTTGTCCGTATCTCTTTGAACACCTAATTTTGTGATTTGAAGGAGATATTTTGATTTTACAACAGTGTAATCCTAAAAGTGAGATCTGAGGAGGGTAGGATGTACATAGGCATTACCTCTACGTTAGCTAGGTAGAGAGGATGTTTCCGATAGACCGTCTGATAAAGAAAATGTAACTGATAGAAGGAGATATTTGATTTTGGTCTCGAAAAGCCATCATTAATCAAGTAGTCGATGTATACCTCTTAAAACTAACAAACCTCCATGTGTAATCAAAAGATATGGCAAAGGGCGAATTTATCCCTTATCTATGCAAAATGAAACAGTTTTGTCATCCATTAATAGTTGGGGTAAGTTGTAGCCTCGCCTCGCCGTTATCAAAATGACTAAATATCGTTGTTATTAACTAAGAATCAAGTTCAGAGACACTTATATCTCCGCGTCTCAGCTTGAACAAATTTTATTTTTCTTTATATATTTTCAAATGTAATCATGTTTTCACCAACACATACCAATACTATTGTCAATGTAACACACTTCATATTTTAATTGATCATCATAATAGGATGACACATTTGACTGGGACAGATTCTTCCATTGACATATCAAGAAAGGTTAGTATGAAGAAATTAGGTGAAATTGGGAAGAATCTGCTGATAAAAAACAGTGTCAAAATGAAGCTATGGATATTTAAGATCGACATAACATGCCAACTATAGAGAAGAAATAACGACAAAATCAAACCAATGAAAAACCCACTTAATTGGTTTCATTTGGTTCTTGTATTTTAAAACCGACTTAGTTGGTATGATTTTCTTTTAGGTGAAAACCGATTCAAACTAAACCATGCTTGAACACCCATAGCTGCAACAATCGCATCAATCTACCATTAATGTATCATCGAAATGTTCCTTTGTTTTCTTCTATGTTATTCAAATATGGCACTTGAATTGGGAGTTTACAAGATCAGAGTTGTTGAATTCTACACCACTCATTATATAGAGTTGAAAAAAAAGACAATGAAGAGTAGAAGTAGCAGTAGTATTCAGAATGTAGTAGAAGAAGAAAGAGTAGAGAAGAATGTAGTGTAGTGTGTATCTCATTATTTCTTCATTAGAGTTCATTCTTTTTTGTATTACATCTTATGTCTATTTATATACATGAATTACAAGATAGATTGAGCCTATTTAGAGTTAGTTAGTTACCAACTTCCTTAACTAACTTCCTAACCATCTAACTAACTTCTTGACTACTTAACTAACTTGTTGACTAGTTTAACTAACTTCCTAACTAGCTTTTGTCTTTGTTTTGTTTGTCTTCTCGACAAGAGTGAACTCAATGGCACCAAGAATTTTCAAATCTGAGATAACAGAGAGCATAATTCAAAATACATACATGAACAACACTAGGAAATTTTATTCGTCCACTTCTTTAAATGTTGACATCTGTTATGAAACATTCTGCGTATTCCACTAAGATAGACATTGTTTCATTATGTAACGATAGATATAACAATACAATAGTAATAACCAAAACAAACATCGTACTTAAAGTAACAATGTAATAAAAACACATAATTCAAAATACGTACAACTACTCCAACTTTACGTTTAACCAATTCCACGTAATGAGTTCTTGGCATTCTACTTTCAAAGCTTGTTCTTGTACCAGTAAACAACTTTACCTTGAGAACCTCTTTCTTTTTCAACATAGATGCACTCCTTGGTATCCCTCCACATTGCCTTAAAAATTGGGGTATCGTCAAATTGGTAGTATTCTCCCAGCAATGGCTTGATAGCGTTGGTTGCCTCCATTGCATGGTAATGTGATATGTATGAGAATATATGATGCAGAACATGAGTATCTGTAACATTGTGGAAGACCTTATTTAGCACACCATAGTCTCTATCTACCGTAGCTAGAGCTCCTCTTAGATAATCCCACTCGGATGAATCATAATGTGGCAATGAAGAGTGAGTGTGGTGCAAAAGAGTGATTAACACTATAAATCCGTTCACAATTAGGAGGGGCACCCCATAGATGCATACAAGCGAAGTTATCCCTTGTGTCAAAGCAACGCGATACAACACATAAGTAGTTGCAATCACACCTGCATCTGAGATGTAGATTTGTAGCCTCTCACGGTCTGTATATATGGGGCTATATGGATCGTAGTGACATGCAAAACGGTCGTATTTTTTGCCGGATATATTGAAGAGCAAGTACAAAGGCCAAGCAAAAGTGAGGGTGAAGGCAAGTACGAATACTCGTCCTAGTGGATTGTTCAAGTATTTGTAGTACCATCTTAGTTTAGATTTAAGCCTAGGTATGTAAACTTCATCATTCTCAAGGGAACCAGTGTTGGCATGGTGACGACGATGACTATGTTTCCATGCGAAGTACGGTGTTAAAAGTGCAGAGTGAAGGATAAGGCCAACAATGTCATCTACCCATTGGTAATCACTGAAGCCATGATGGCCACACTCATGGCCAATGACCCATATTCCGGTGCAAACACAACCTTGAACGATCCAGTAAGTAGGCCATGCTAGGTAATTATACGGGGATGGAAGGACGTGGATGTAAGTGGTGGCAATGTAGTAAAATATGGAGACAAGTATGAGATCATGAACAAGATAGAAGAAGGAGCGAATGAGAGATCGTTGAAAGCAGTGAGGAGGGATGGCCTTCTTGATGTCACTAAGTGTAAAAGGGGGCTTTGAAGATGGAACTCTTTGTAGAGGATTTTTCTTTTGTTCTTTTTTAGTGGTTGGAGAAGTCATATTGCCACCAGCTCCCATTTAGTTCTCCCGCCTCTTCAATCCTGAATTAATCTGCAACAATTAAGTTTGCCTCAAATTAGACTTGGTTCACCTATTTACTATTGTAGTTATAATATAAGACAAAATGTCAACATAAAACAATTCAACTACATCAAAGTAAGCACAATTTTTTCTTAAGGAAAAGAAAAACGTTAAAAGTTATAGCTTTTGGTATAATGATAAGAGTTTTATCCTAACAAACAATATTAAAGCCAAGATCAAAAGAGACCTTCTTTTAGCCTTACTATGTTCTTTAAGAAAAAAGAGAAAGAGATGAGATGCCTTTGGAGTGTTTCTCACTTTATGAAAATAGTTTGTGTATATATAATGGCTATACGTGGGACACAATAGCCATCCTATTTTGACCACTCCAAGTACACTGCACAATTTTATTAGTTTCATCAATGGCAGATTCAGATCAAAACAGAAGGTCATTTGCATGGCGGCTTCATGCGTATTATTGTACTAGTTTTTGGACACCCCAAACTAATGAAAACGTGAGTATTCAATTGATATTTATTTCTATTAGAAAGCACAATTTTATCAAAAATATATATGGGATGAAGTTGAAAGGATATCCTTAATTTTTTATGAAAAAAAGAAATTTTTCATTAGTAGTATTTTTTTCTACTTCAGTCACAATTAGAAGTTTGTAACTATATACAATCAAATGAAGTGGTATAACTTTCTCTTATGTTGTTTGTGTAAAGAATAAATCTTGGGCCTAACTCAACTCCAAAACCTAGCTTGTAAGGTGAGAATTGTTCAAGTTCATATAAGGAGTTCATGTTCCCATTCCATTTCCGATGTGGTACTCTTAACACTCACCTGCACGCACAGACCTCGTTAACTGGAACGTGGACAATATAATTTGGGGGCCCAACATCAGTGAACAAAGAACTGGAATGGGTCTGACTCTGATACTATGTTAAAAATGGGCCTAACTCAACCCCAAAAGCTAGCTTGTAGGGTGAGGATTGTCCAAGTCCATATAAGGAGTCCATGTTCCCATTCCATTTTCGATGTGAGACTCTTAACAGTTCGTCTAATATATCAAATGCTTCAGTTTAATAGTTTCCTTTTTTTATTTTATATTACAACAAAACATAGTTTATATGTAAATATAAGCAACATCAGTTATGGTTGCAAATGCTTCAAGTCTTAAAGTTGTGCCTTGTGTTTAAGAAGTTGTAGCCTCCTCCTTTTTACAACCATATGAAGTTGTTGAGTGAAAGTATATTGTTTGTTTGAATGCGTTCATATATGTGAATTTAACAGAAGAGTATCAGTTGAATTGTGTAAATGTAATCATATTACACAATACAATAAGATAATAAACTATGTAAACTTGACATAAAAATTAAAATAAAAAAAAAGAGACCAAAAAGTAAAGTAATTGTCACCGTATGAGTTTGGCGAAAAACAATAATTACTCAAGCAAATATATGATTGTCTCGAAAGGGAAAAATATAAAGTATGCAGCAAACACAATAAAAATGCAAAAGTTATAGAAAGCCAAATTTGAATATAACACTTCAAAATGTACGAAACATTTAGTTTACCTTTTTAAATTTGGTGTTGGCCTTGTACATCTTTAAAATGGTACTATAGTTCTTCCAATTTGGAAGAGAACGTGTTCCCCTTTTAACAATGGCAACATAGGATATGAAAGGGTGTAGATTAGAATGTGGAGGGGTGTAATTAATTCTCAAATTCATATTGTAAATTGAGGCATAGCAGTTTCCAAAGTGCTTTTAGTGTTTTTTAATAGGAAGAAACTGTTGGGTTTTTATAATTATGATTGTTAGCGTTATTTCTGAATCATTTTTCTTCACTTAAGAAAATTCACAACCATAATTAAGGAATTAAAGTGCAGCTGCTGAAATTCAGGTGCGTCAATAGACCGTGAATATTTATGATGTAGTTCGTGTTCTTAAAATGTGATTACACTATTGACTAGTGAAATAAATATTGGAGAATCCTAAAAGAACTATGTGTTCTGGTAGATGGTATATTTTCCTTCATGATGAGATCGAATTATATTGTGGCAATGATGTTTCAACTCATTTTTGTTTGAGTACTTTGGAAAAAGTTTCGAAGTAGATCCATCAGAATGGGCTTAGCCTCCAAAGTTTGCTAATTAATCCGGCAGCATATATCCAAATATTTTTGCGAAAGCATTTCTTATCTATGTAGTTGCTAATTTATGTTTATCGTTTATAGCAACTCAAGGGACAAGCATACCGTGCTTTATTTAATATTTTTAGTGTTTAAAAGGCTCTTGCAATCATGGCCTACTTTGCTATATTTTTTTTATATCGGTATTCCTCCATAGGTTGCACTATAAGAAATTGTAGTTTCCACTTTCCACGAAGACAGTGACGGACCTAGAATTTAAGGATTGTGGGTGCTTTAAGACGTACTTTGAGCATGATTAAAATTAAAAAATGAAATGTTGAGAGAGAGGTTCGAGAACCCAAGTCCCCTAAGTGTGCCTAGACTTTTGAAGTTCCACTTGGAAACTAAAGCACCCAATTGTCTTTTTGTGTTCTAGGATTTTTTTAATTATTATACTCAATTTTCATATAATTTCTTATATAACTATATATAATCTGCATCGAATTTAACGGCCGCCGGAGCACCATTAAAATACATGTAGGTCCTCCCCTATGACTCTTTAATCGCCTAAATTTAGATTTTCCTTGCGACTTTAAAAGGTTACGAGTTTAGTGGCAGCTCATTCATTTGCCACGGTGAGTTTTTGTGGCAACTTGATTATTTCTTCGACAAGTTGCCAAAGAGTTTCAGTCACGGGATTTTTCTCAGCAACCCTTGGGTATGCCACTGAAAGTCTTTATCCATGTATAGCTTATACTGAAATTGTTATACCACATTGAATTCGGTATAATAATAATAATAATAATAAATAAAAAGTGATTGACGTATAAGTCTTGCACGTAAGTAACTATGCTGGAATTTAAAATAGTAACAGAACACGGAACAAAATGATACAAATTTTTGTACCATGATTATAATTAGTAGTACTTTTCTTAATACATCATACCACAACCTTTATTCGTTATCTGTATTACTATATATATATATATATATATATAATAGGGGCGGAGGTGGAAGTCCGGATACGGGTTCATCATAACCCAGTAACTTTTGCATTTTTTTGTGTTAAGAAATTTAGTAAATATTTAACTTATTAAATTTAGAACTCCGTTAATTAGAACTTGAAATCATCCCTCTTTTAAAATCTAAAATCAATAAAGTTGAAATTCTAGCTCCGCCTCTGATATACAACCGTGTATTAGCTAATGGTTTGGCCAATTTTATTCGTTCATTAGTGGAATATTGTTAAATATACAATATACATGTGTATATTGTCTCGGATTTGCTCCCATAAATTGCTCTCGGTTTTAGTTGTTTTAGGTAATATAATTTATGGTAAATATTTAGTATCCTAGTTTAGGTAATGTTGTAATATAATTAGTAGTGTATTACCATAATTAGTGTATTACCATAAATGTATAAAATAAGGTTTTAGGAATAGAATAGGAATAAGATTCTCCTATTTTGCAACTTGTAAATATAGCATTTCAAGTAATGAAAATAATCAAAGGAGATTATTTCTTTCATGGTATCAAAAGTCTAGGTCACACAAAATTTTCTCTCACAAAGTTTTGTGGTTCCTCTCGACCGAGACCCCCCCCCCCCCAGATTTACCAAATTTTTTCTTCCGCTCTCAAAATCTCTCTTACAAATCCCTCTTTCACCTATTGTTCTTTCGTTATGTCTACGTCAAAGAACATGTTTCACCCTGCCCTTGTTGTTTCTAACATCAAGAATCACATCCCGTTAATTCTTGAAATAGAAAACGTCCAATATGCTATGTGGGCCGAGTTGTTCAAAATTCACGCTCGTTCGCATCAAGTCATCCATCACATCATCCCCGCGGCTCTTGATGATACAGAGGTGCCTAAACGCGAGGATGATCCTAAATTATGGACAACACTTGATGCCATTGTCCTTCAGTGGATATATTCTACTATCTCCACCGACCTATTGCAGACAATTATCGAGCCAGACGCTACGACGATGGCCGCATGGGATAGACTACGTGACATATTCCAGGATAATCAAAATTCCAGAGTTGTTACTCTTGAACAGGATTTTTCCCACGTCAACATGGAAAATTTTCTGAACGTTTCAGCATATTGCAAAAGGCTGAAGGAATTGGCGGACCAACTCCGCAACGTTGGTGCGCCAGTTAGTGAAGATCGTCTGGTTTTACAGATGGTTGCTGGCCTATCCGAGGCCTATAGTGGCGTTGGAACTCTCATTCGTCAAAGTAATCCTCTTCCAAGGTTCTATCAAGCCCGATCCATGCTTACCTTGGAAGAAGCCGATTTGGCTAAAAAGGTGGCTACTAATGCTAGTCTCGTGGTCATGATGACTTCCTCCCCTAGTCCTCAACATTTTGGTAACAATTCGAACTAAAACCGATCACACGGGGGCAATAAGAATGGCCGGAAAAATAATGGAAAAAATCGCGGGGGCAAACGCGGCGGCTCCAGCGGCAGTCACGGTGGCCAAAGCAGTGGCAGTGGACCCCATCCAGGTTACAGTGGGCCACCGACCCACTGGTCTCAGCCTTGGGCCTCTGGGTCGTGGGCTTGGACCAGTGGACAGTGGCCCTATGACCCACCTCCATAGCAAGTTCCAAAGAATCGGTCAATGGGCTTTCAGAGCCCCAACGCCCATCGCCCATCGCCCAAGACGCCCAACTCCAGAAGCTACGGCCCGATTCAACCCAAACCGAATTCTTGGGCCTCGACCTCCGCAAGCTCACCATGCAGCAAGCCCACTCAGACCGATATCGAGGCCGCGATGCATACATTGGGTTTGACTCAACCAGACCCAAATTGGTATATGGACACCGGTGCCACTACCCACATGACATCCGATTCAGGTACTCTCTTATCTTATTCCAATTTGAGCAACCCTCGCAGTATAATTATTGATAATGGTAATTCTGTTCCAATTCGGGGTTATGATCATAAAACATTATCTCCCCCCCCATCCCCCTCTTATCTTGAAAAATACCCTACACGCCCCCAAATTGATTAAAAACTTAAGTCTCTGTCCGTTAATTCACTACTGACAATTCCGTTTCTATTGAATTTGATCATTTTTGTTTGCATGTGAAGGATTTCAAGACGGGGAGTCCTCTTATGAGGTGTGATAGTAGGGGGAGATCTTTATCCTATCACACCCAGTCCCGGTCCATCGAGTCAAGCCCTGCCATCAGCTTTTGCAGCCATCTCTCCTTTCTTATGGCATGCTAGTCTTGGTCATCCGGGGTCCTCTATTTTGTCAGCTTTAGATAAAAATAGTTTTATTTCATGTAAGGGTACGAGTCGTACTCCAATTTGTCAATCTTGTTCTTTAGAAAAAAATGTTAAGTTGCCATTTGTAGACTCAAAATCTCATACTTTAATGTCATTTGATATTATTCATAGCAACTTATGGACGTCTCATGTTCCTAGTTCCATGGGTCATCGATATTATGTTCTTTTTTTGGATGATTATTCTTAATTTCTATGGACGTTTCCAATTGCGAAGAAATCTCAAGTTTTTTCCGTCTTCCTAAAATTTAGAGCATTCATCAGAACCCAATTCGACCATGAAATAAAAAATATTCAATGTGATAATGGAAAAGAGTATGACAATGGGGTGTTTCGGGAATTCTGTGCTACTAATGTGATAAATTTTCGTTTCTCTTGTCCTCATACATCTTCACAAAATGGGAAAACCGAACGTAAAATTCGTTGCATAAATAACATTATCTGCACCCTATTGATACATGCTTCCGTACCCCCATATTTTTGGCATCATGCTCTTCAAATGGCTACATATCTCCTTAACATAATTCCTTCCAAAGGTCTGACATATTCTTATCCCCTTCAATTTTTATATAATAAAACTCCTTCTTATTCACATATTCGGGTTTTTTGGTGTTTGTGTTATCCGTTATTCCCGTCCACCACAATTAACAAACTTCAGGCCCGGTAGACTCTGTGTGTGTTTTTGGGTTTTCCATCTAATCATTGTGGCTACAAATGTTTTGATTTATCATCCAATAAAATCATCATTAATCGCCATGTAATTTTTGATGAATCCCAATTTCCATTTACTAAAAGTCATACTCCCGTGCCTAGTTCGTATAATTTTTTGGATGAACAAATATTCCCGTATATTATTCAGCATTTTTTGGACATCTCCCGCACCCAAAATTCTCCAATGGCCCATCGCCGTCCCATCGACCGCCACAGCCCCTCTCGCCAGCTGTCATCGGGCTGCCAAAGAATTGGGCTGGCCAAGCCCAATACCGAATCGGGTCCAGCTTTTTATTCACCATCCGTTACAGATCTCAAGTTGGGCCAAGAGCCCATCGTCACGCCACCCGTCCCGAGCCTAGTAAATTCCCGAAATCCACTCAATTCTTCCTCGAGTCATAGGCCGGTCACTCGTAGTCAGCGGGGTATTTTTACACCTAAAAGACATTTTAATTTACATTCTAATGTCTCTAAATCCCCCTTGCCCAGTAATCCTGTGTCTGCCTTAAACGACCCGAATTGGAAAATTGCTATGACTGATGAATTTAATGCTCTTATTGATAATAAGACGTGGGAGTTGGTGCCCCTTCCTTCTGGTATTAATGTTATCAGGTCTATGTGGATTTTTGCTCATAAGGAGAATTCAGATGGTTTATTTGCTCGACATAATGCGCGGCTTGTGGGTGATGGTAAGACTCAGCAGGTTGGTATAGATTGTGGGGAGACATTTAGTCTGGTGGTCAAGCCGGCTACCATTCGTACTGTGCTTAGCTTGGCTCTTTCGAAGGCATGACATATTCATCAGTTGGATGTCAAGAATGCTTTTCTACATGGTGATCTCAAGGAAACAGTCTATATGCATCAGCCGTTGGGATTCAGGGACCCCAACCGTCCTCATCATGTCTGTTTGTTGAAGAAGTCCTTATATGGGCTTAAGCAATCTACCCGGGCCTGGTATACAAGGTTTGCTGACTATGTTTCGACTATTGGGTTCACTCACAGCAGGTCAGATAATTCCTTATTCATCTACCATCGTGGTTCGTTCTTGGCCTACATTCTGTTGTATGTGGATGATATCATTTTGACGGCCTCTTCCGATGCCCTACGCTAGTCTATCATGACCATGCTCAGCTCTGAGTTTGCTATGAAAGACTTAGGGCCCTTGAGTTACTTTCTGGGGATTGTCGTCAAGCGTCATTCCAATGGATTGTTCTTGTCTCAACGAAAGTATGCAGCCGAGATCATCGAGATGGCTGGGATGTCATCATGTAAGTCCACTTCCACTCCAGTTGATACTAAGCCTAAGCTTGGTGCCGCGGCCGGCGTCCTGTACGAGAATCCAACCCGCTATCGCAGTCTTGCAGGGGCCCTTCAGTATCTTACCTTTACCAGACCGGATATTACGTATGCTGTCCAGCAGGTGTGTTTATTCATGCATGATCCCAGAATTGAGCACATGAATGCACTCAAACGCACTCAAACGCATCATTCGGTATATTCAGGCTACACTGGACTATGGTTTGCATTTGTATCCTTCATCGACATCCACACTTGTCTCATACACAGATGCTGATTGGGGTGGATGTCCAGACACCAGACGGTCTACGTTTGGATACTGTATGTTCCTTGGCAACAACTTGGTCTCCTGGTCTACGAAGCGTCAAGCGACTCTATCCCGCTCAAGTGCCGAGGCTGAATATCGAGGGGTAGCCAATGTGGTCTCAGAATCATGTTGGTTACGTAATTTGCTTTTAGAGCTTCATTGTCCAATTCAAAAGGCAACCTTGGTTTATTGCGATAATATTAGTGTCATTTACCTTTCTGGTAATCCGGTTCAGCACCAACGCACTAAACATATCGAGATGGACATTCACTTTGTCCGTGAAAAGGTTGCTCGGGGTCAGGTACGCGTCTGTCACGTCCCGTCGAGATATCAGATTGCAGACATCTTTACAAAGGGTCTTCCCTCGGTCCTTTTTGAAGATTTTAGGGACAGTCTCAGCGTTCGAAGACCGCCCGCTATGACTGCGGGGGTGTGTTAAATATACAATATACACACAATATACATGTGTGTATTGTGTGTATATTGTCTCAGATTTGCTCCCATAAACGGCTCTCAGTTTTAGATGTTTTAGGTAATATAATTTATGGTAAATATTTAGTATCCTAGTTTAGGTAATGTTGTAATATAATTAGTAGTGTATTACCATAAATGTATAGAATAAGGTTTTAGAAATAGGATTCTCCTATTTTGTAACTTGTATATATAGCCTTTCAAGTAATGAAAATAATCAAAGGGGATTATTTCTTTCAAATATCAATATAAAGGGCAGCCCGGTGCACTAAGCTCTCGCTATGTGCGGGATCCGGGGAAGAGTCTGACCAAAAGGGTATGTTGTACGCAGTCTTACCTTGTATTTCTGCCAGAGGTTATTTCCACGGCTTGAACCCATGAAAATATTTAAGAAAGTAAGTTCAGATTTAGATCGGAACAGAATCAATATCCTAGTCCTCGTAATGAACAAAAGAGGTCATATTCATGACGACTTCATGCATTAATATTGTATTGTCCGAGAGTTTTTTTTTTTTTTTTTTTGTCTGTGTGCTTTAGATTTCAGTTTCATCAGTGATGTTGTTTATTAAAAAACGATATTATTATTATTATTATTATTTTACATTGGATTTGATATACAATAATACGCCAGTTGCAATGAATCTTTAATGGAGGGACTACAAATAGCAACCACACACATTTTATTAATTAGTATGTGGACTATCCCATGATAATAGTACAAAAGTATCAAAATTATACAAATAATATTGAAATATGATTGTGATGAGTTCCACTGAATTTAAAAGGAGATAATACCAGCTAAAATTGATGAATGGTGAGTCTATTCGACCGTTACCAATTTAATTATTGAACGTAAGATGATTAGATATTACTTACAAACTTTATAAAACGTGAGATAACCAAAAACTTAAAGTATTCAAACAATTTCTTAAAAATCCTTCTATAAAGTGGAGAATGTTGCTTAATAAAAATATGGATAAACAAGAGTAGGTAATTTCGTGAATACTCATAGAAAGTAGTAAAGAAGAATTAATTTATCCGGTAAAGTTGCAGTGCTTCAAATGGTGATAATTATTTTACAGATTTGTAAGCCTTTTATATAAGCTTAGCATTAACCAAAATTTACTCATATAAGATAATTAATTAGCAATTTATTTTTGAAACAGATAATTTTCTTAACGGATCAATTGGATCACCAAAGTTTACCCAATTCACATTCACTTTAGCCATAATTTAGCATTTAATAGGACCCCAATTAAATGTGCAACTTCATTTCCAATTCAGGTGAAACACTTATGTTGTCATAACTTTTATTATTATTATTATTATTATTATTATTATTATTATAATAATAATAATAATAATAATATAGTATTTATTGCACTGTGTATTTACATTTTTCTCCACAAATATTATAACATTTGTGTTTAATAGAAGGATAATAATGTCATTTATCTTTATAAGGACATTTTGGTATTTCAAATTTTTACTTGGGATGTTCCCACTTTTAATAAAATATGATGTATAATTTAATATCAATATAATTTTAATAATATATTAAACCAAACGACCATTGGGTCTCATTAATTTTTATTAAGATTAAGACATCTAAATCTGAATAAACATCTGAATGTGAAGATATGCATTAACATTTAAATATTTGAATTTGAATATACATCTGAATATTAAAATATTATATTAAGATCTAATATTAAATAATTAAGAATTTTTTTCAGCATTTGAATGTATAAAAATTATCTTGATTTAAAACTTAATAAATATGAAATTTAATAAAATACTAAAGTGATTTAATACTATATAAAAAAATATTTTAAAGAAATCATATGGCGGTTGTTGGTGGTGATGGCTAGTTGTGGTGGTTATGGTACCGATTGAGGATGGTATTGGCTAATGGTGGTGTTGTGAATAGTAACTGTGATGATGGTAATTGGCGGTAGTGGTTGATGGTGGCGACGACTGAAAGTTGTTGTGGCTAATAGCGATAGCTAATAGAGGTGGTGAATGATGATGGTGGCGATATATAGTGGCAATGACCGATGGTGGTGATTGTCGTAGTGATCGGTGGTTGTTATGGTAATGTTGGT
The DNA here is from genome assembly GCA_029783415.1 of Anisodus acutangulus. Taxonomy (NCBI): domain Eukaryota; kingdom Viridiplantae; phylum Streptophyta; class Magnoliopsida; order Solanales; family Solanaceae; genus Anisodus; species Anisodus acutangulus. The sequence continues at coordinate 48,987,533 of CM056504.1, forward strand.
TGATGATGATGGTAAATAATGGCTAGTAGTGGTGAAGACTGACTGTAGTGATTGACAGCAGCAGTGAGCAACAATAATTGATAATGGTGGGCAGCAACAAAGATTGTAGTTGATAATGATGGGCACGGTAATAGCGGTGAATGAATAGAATTGTAGAACTGCCATGCCATCTTTGTAGAAATTTTTGAATATAAATCTTAATGATATTAAAACTTTATTACATATTTTAATCATTTAGATTAATTCAGATCTATTATGTGATTGTAACATTAAAAAAAGTCTAATTGTTAAGATCTGATCAAGGATTAAGATTCAAATCTAAAAAAACAAATAAACTTAATAACTGAGATCTGAATGATTAAAATGAAGACCTTCATTAATTACAAATTAGTGTATATCCAATAGCTAGTGGGAATATTAATTTGTAGTAATTAATATTCTAGAAGAGGCCCAGTGTGATAGTTAGTGACTATAGTTAGAGTTGAACCAGATAGGTATAAGACATTTTGTCCTAAGTAAGTTTGTGCAAGCTTCAATATTAAAAGAAAATTGTGTGACCTGTGTTTTCACATAATTTTTTATTGTTCAACTATGATTAATTAATGTATTCTCACTATATTATTTAGTTTGGTGGCGGTTATGATAGTAACTTAAAATGAAAGGACTACAATCATGTGGTTAGATTTTTCTAATACTCCCTCCATCACAATTTATATGATTAAGCATAAAAAATAAGGTTTAAATTTAAATTGTTGCGAAATAAGAAAATATGTAATCATGTAGTAATTATAATACTGCATGGGCCTCTCGTAGGATATTAATGTTGAAAAAGTCTATTGGAAATGTGTCATCATAAGAAAAATAAGACTGACTCAAAAGGAAAGTGTGTAATATAAATTGAGATAGAAGGAATAATAGATCATGAAATAATTAAATCCTTTTCCGAAGCCATCTTATCCTAATTACATATCTGTTCTTACGGGTTTGTTGTTATCATAACTTGATTTATTCTCTTTTGATTAATGTACATTTTGACTGTGTAGACAAGACTAAAATTATTTAAGAAGTTAGTTACGCTTCTATAGTTCTAGATCTGAAGACGACTTCATGCAAAAGTCTCCATATATTTGTGTATATCCAATAGCTAGTCGGAATATCGATCTCATCATGTAGTAATTATAATAGTAAGAAATATCGAACAAGAGGCCCAAAATGATAGTGACTAAAGTTAGTGTTGTAATTGAAAGGGGGCTATGAACAATAAAAATAAAAATGAAATAAACTCTAATGCCAATTCTGTTTCCGAATGTCGGAAATTATGTCGTCCGACACCAGTGACAACACTTTAGCAAAACATAAAACTTTGAAGAGTAAATGCAGCGGAAATTTAAAGAACACAAAAGTTTTAAAATTTTCGTAAGTTATATTATATATATAACTTATGATGGTCAATGATCAAATGTATTGTATATATATTATATACAAATATACAAATTCTTTTATTTACAGATTTACAAGATAAAACGAAAAGAAATTAAAAGTTGAAGTCGCAGATGACTTCTGCCTGAAAAATCTAACTAAGTAGACATATAGAGAACCTCTCATTACAATCGCTCCATACAAAACTAATCTAGAATCTAAACAACAATTGTAATGTTGGACAAAATATTGTCAACACACTCAGGCAACACTGGTGATCCAGATTTCTGAGATGAAATCCCGAGAGCTCTCTTGGTATAGCCTCTCTATTTATAGTAGAAAGTCTTCCTTGAATTGCTCATCTATCAGTTGTGGAAGTTGAGGGAAAGGTGGACTGCTGGTGGAATTGGTTGGAGAAGATCAGGGAGTAATAATCTCAACAGCTTTGGCTTGATCCTCTCGACAAGCAACAACTTTTGACTTAGTCCTCACTCATTTTTACCTTACCAAGTCGTTTTTACCTCACAGTAATATTTACACAAATATTACTGCATCGCGTGAAGTAAGGCAAAATCTGTTCAGAAAATCTTGGTCCGAACGTTGTGCAACATTTGTCCCAACATACTTACACATTCATATCAATACTTGAGGAGATATGTTGGGTCAAATGTCACAACATCAAATCCAACATTAACAATCTCCTCTTTTTTGCTCTTTCTTCACAAAACTCATTAAAATGTAAAGTTGACTTAGGATGTTGTCACAAATGTTGTCCGACATCTGTGATCAACACTTTCAAGGTCATGCTTCCCCTTAACCTGTGATGGCATACAAGCAAACATGTGTATACCGATTCATAGGATTAGAAAAGAAAAAAATATGAGCACACATATCATCCAATATATACAAACCACAAATAGAAATATTCATTGTCAACAAATATCAATAGATCCTCATACATCATTGACAACAGCAACAACTCCCTCCTTGCTCATCATACATCAGCAGCAGCTTCCAGCAACTTTCTACTTCTGCATAACAGCTTCAACTTCCTCTGCACAACAACCTTTAGCTTCCTCCCCCTTTTTGTGAAGAAAGTAGCATCATGAAATGGTCTCTAGCTTGTATCAGGGCATTTCTTGCAGTATCAACCTCAAAATTCTGTTGGTTGATTTTTCCAATTTGATCCACAAGCCATTCTGTAGACAATGTAGACTATCATGGACCAGTGTTGCCCAAAATGTTGGTGACACTTCTGGCAATATTTTCACTTTCAGCTTCCTTCTTCCAGGGCAAGTCAATGACTTTGTCCTTGCTCTTCAAAATTGTTTTGTTTACAGTGTAAAGCTCAGGAGCATTCCTTAAAGTGTCTTATCTCTTAGGCACAAAGCCTTGAGTGGTTAATACTTTGTAGATCAGAGAGGGAAAAGAAAGGATTGAAGTTGATTCTTTCTCAGCCAAGTTGGAAATTTGATGAAATATCATTTTTTTTCAAATCAACTTTCAAACATTTCCAAATTTTATACAACATGTGGCTTGTTCAGATGTGACAATTAATCATTCATTGAAGGAAGCCAATTGTGAATAGCAATTTTGTGGAGGATGGAAAATAGGATTGTTAGTTTGGAAATTGGACATCTAGGGATCCACTTCTTTATCACATCTCCAGTGAGATATTTAATCACTTCATCCCTATTGTCTATGACATGTTCTGCTTCTCTAACATTATCTCCAGCATCTAGTCCCATACATTGATTTATAATAGAAGGCGTAAACAGATAGACCTTGTTGTAGAGATATACCTTCCCAAATTTCTTTGAGGAGGTCTTCTCTATAACATGGCTCAGATTAGCGTAAAACATCCTTACTACTTAATCAACATAAGGTTCTTTTTCTGTGACAGTTTTAAGAAGTTGTCTATCCTTAAAGAATTCTACCAAACCATATTCATCACAGGAAGCAATATCTAATACTTTCTCAGGTCTAATCACTTTATTCTTGTAACAGTCCCACATATCATATTTAGTTTTAGAATAAAATTTATCTGAGTAAGCAGATACCTCAAAGTCTGAATCAGTGGATTTGGTACTGCCGGAGGATGTTGTAGCTTGTGCTTCTTCCGATGTTGGCTGAAATATAGCCTGAGATGTTGTGGCATCAATGGAAATATTTGGAGCAGCACTCGACTTTGCAGGTTTGGGAACTCCCTTTGGAAAGAATTGTTTTAAAGGAGTGTCGTCTGGGATTTCCTTTTCTTGAGGCACATTTGGCTGCACTGAAGCAGATGGTTCTTCTTCACTCTCCTATGTTGAAAGCACATAGTCTGTATCTTCACCTGCACTGCTCGAGTAAGAGGGTATAGATGTTTCATATCTAGAGGGTATATATTCACCTGCACTGCTCGGTCAACGGGTAGGGAAGGTAGAGGACTTTGGCCTTTTACCCAAAGATGAAAAATCAATAGTTTCATCAACATCTATAGAGTTATTATTATCTCCAGAATAGCTAATAACTAAAGGTTCATCAAAACCTTTAACACTATTATTGTACATGGGTTTTCTGGGAGATTAAAGGAAGAGGATGGTTGGTCTGTTTGCTGGGGATCATTGTGCTTGGAAGCCTCCGTATTCATTGGAGGGCTTGTGCTCATTGGAGTGTTGGAGTGGATGTTGGATGACATTTGTTCTGACATTGGTGATGTTTCCATTGGTGAAAATTTGGGAGAGAGTTTTGAGAAGTTGGGTTTCTGATAGAGATTGGAGTTTGGTTTGGTGATTTCATCGGTTTTGTAGGCAGATGTATACCTGATGTGATTTTCCCTCCATTTTTTTACATTTTTATGGGGAAAATCAGAAATGATAAAATAATAGCAAATGAGAGGAATATTTATATACATGACAAACCTTTTCTTAGCAACAAAAATCCCTTATTTTTAGGTGTTTCAATTTTACACAATAACTTACAACTAAAATATTGGGATAAACATCACGGTAATACAATTTAATCTTATCATTTTAAATTCTGAAATTCCATTAAACAAGGAATATGATAGGGAGTAAAATCTGATATTTCAAAAATCAGATAAGAACAACATCCCAACACATATCACATTCTGAAAATGTCAACATCAATGTTAGCAACATTTTGGACGACACAAGTATTTTGATCGCACAAGAATTTTCAGATTTGGAAACAAACCAAGACACATTTTATATGCACTTTATGAGTTTGACCACTGGACCAATATAACATTTTCGCATCGTGTCCTTGGTCTAATCATATAACAAAAATTTTCGTGTCAAAAATAAGAATACTTTTATGGTATTCTCAAATCTCTTTTGAAGCACTCGATACTCCTATAGAATAGGAACGGTATTTTTTCACTGGCTTTGCCCTTTTTTCACAGTTGCCAAATATTTGTAAAGGCTTTGCCTTACTTTGATACTCCCTTTTATGATATATATGTATATATTTTTATTTTTTTATATCATCACAGAGAACGGTATCCCTTTGTTAACATAATCTTATTGAAGGATCATGCCTGTGTGACCAAAAGCTATGCACCACACAACAACAATAGTCAGTTAGTGATATAACATAGGTAAATGTCACCCGAAATGTTAGACAACATTTCAGCCGACATTCACCAAAAATGCCTTTTTAGAGATTACAAAGACCAAGAGATTTCTTTAAACTAGAAAATCTCTCATGGTCCAAAGCTTTTGTAAAAATATCAACTAGTTGATGAAGAGTGTCAACATGTTCAATTTGAACTAGCTGTTTTCAACTAAATCTCTTAAAAAGTGATGTCTAATATCAATATGTTTTGTACGTGAGTGTTGACCTAGATTTTTGGAAATATTTATAGCACTCAAATTATCACAGTACAAAATCAAAATGTTGCTAGTAAATCCATAGTCATCTAACATGTGTCGTAGCCATATTAATTGAGAGCAACAACTTTCAGCTGCTACATATTCAGATTCAGCAGTTGAAAGCGACATAGTTTTTTTTTACTATATCATGAAACAAGATTATTGCCAAGATAAAAACATCCTCCACTTGTACTATTTCGATCATACACATATCCAGCCCAATCCGAGTCACTAAATCCTATTACGTTAATATTAATTTCTTTGGAATACCAAATTCTCAACTCACATGTGCCAGTGACATATCAAACAATACGTTTCATGACATTTAAGTGGGATATTTTGGGACAGGCTTGAAAACTGGCACAAGCACAAACACTAAACATAATATCTGGGTGACTAGTAGTAAGATAAAGAAGGCTACCTATCATAGATCGATATAATGTTGGGTCGATATTTTCACCAACATTATCCTTACATACCTTCTATGACGAACCCATTGGCGTCTTCATTTGTTTAGCGTTCTCTAAACCAAATCTCTTGACTAGATTCTTGGCATATTTACTTTGTGAGATAAAAATTCCATCATCACTTTTCTTTAGCTGCAAGCCTAAGAAAAAAGCTAGTTCCCCAATCATGCTCATTTCAAATGTTGATGACATAGCTTCAACAAACGAATTTAGATACGATTGTAAGGTCGACCCAAAAACTATGTCATTTACGTAGATTTGAGCAATTATAATATCTACACCGTGTCATTTAATAAATAAAGTACGATCAGCTTCGCCACGGTTAAAATCAAATTCAAGAAGAAAGTTAGTTAAACGACCATACCATGCACGAGGGGCTTTCAACCCATACAAAGCCTTTTTAAGCTTGTACATATAGCGTGGATGGTAAGGATATTCAAATCCTTTTGGTTGTTCAACATATACCTCCTTATCTAGATAACCATTTAAGAAGACACCTTTTACATCCATTTGGTATAAATTAATTTTTAGACAACAAGAAATAGCAAGTAAAATTCTAATCGACTTGATTATAGCTACATGTGCGAAGGTTTCATCAAAATCAATTCCTTCAACCTGAGTATAACCTTGTGCAAATAGACGTGCTTTGTTTTTAACAACTGTTCCCGATTCGTCTTATTTATTTTTAAAAATCCACTTAGTTCTAATTACATTTGTATTATTTGGACGTGGAACTAAGTCCCAGACTTCATTTCGAGAAAATTGTTCAAGCTCTTCTTGCATTGCTTGTATCCATAAATTGTCTTTAAGTGCTTCTACAACATTCTTTGGTGCTAATGTAGATATAAAACAAGAAAGACTAACCTCTTGGTATATTGTTGGCATATACACATACCTTACTATTTCTCTATAGTTGAGTGGTTCTTTGCTACTTATTCTAATTCCTTCAAAAACTCCCCCTATCACTTGGCCCGTTGGATGATTCTTACTAATCCTTGATGAGGGTGTCCCTATGAACTTGGTCTAACAATTCAACACTCGACTCCCCATTTGTGGCCTATGTGGTCTCTATTGATGTTTCAGATGTTGCTTCAGGTGTGGCAACATCCGATTCTTCTACACTCTGTGGACTTTCCACTGTATCTATAATGTTATTTCAATAGTTTTTCCTAAAACATCAGAAAGATCATCAAAGATAACATTTACAGACTCTTGTACATTTATGGATCTCAGATTGTATACTCGATAAGCATAACTATTTTGTGAATAGCCAACAAAAATTCATTTACCACTCTTACAGTCAAATTTTGCCAAATGATCTATGTCATTTAAAATATAACAAATACACCCAAAAATATGAAAGTAACGCAAATTTGGTTTCTTTCCATCTATAATCTCATAGGGTGTCATCTTTGTTCCTGGCCTCAAATAGACTCTATTAGCGATGTGATTAGCATTATTCAAGGCTTCTGCCCATAAACGTTATGACAGATGTTTAAAACTAAGCATCAATCTAGTCATTTCTTGCAATGTCATATTCTTCCGTTCTGCAACCCCATTCTGTTGAGGAGTTTTAGGGGCAGAAAACTCATGGAAAATTCCCTTTTTCTCACAAAAAAGTTGTGAATGAACTATTTTCAAATTCTTTTCCATGGTCGGATCTAATCCAAAAATAGGAGAATAGAATAAATTTCTAATTCTAGAGTGCAAGATTTTAAACATGTCACACGTTTGTGATTTTTCTTTCAAAAAATATCTAGAAAAATCATCTTGTACGCGCCCATTTTCGACCTTGCTCGGGTCAAAGCGGAGCACGGACGTATGGGGGTGATTCCTGGGTAAAAAGGGTTGAGGAGTCGCCACCTAATTATTTTTACGGTGAATTAGGACACCTAAATATTTAAACTAAGTGCTGCAGTGTAAACTCCAATTTTAAGGTCTGCGAAACTAGTGAGATTCTAGGTAAGAGTTCTTTATTATCCTAAAGGGAAGGGGTTAGGCATCCTTTAAGATCCGCTAACTTGCGGTTATCCGGTAAAACTCAGATTAATTATTGCTAGAAAAATACATGTTTTACAAGTATAATAAATAAAAAGATGTTTTGCAAATATGATGCATTTTATATAAGTAAATATGATGCATTTTATACAAATACGTATTCGGATGACATAAAAGAAAGATACATGTAAAGTTTTTTAGAAAAACATGCATTTGTGACAATAAATTCTTTATAATGCCAAAGAAGCGAATCTTTCAAAAATCAACAAGTTGCAAAAATAATAATAAAAAGATAAGCTTATTGAAGCAAATAAAGATGACAAGAGTTGTTTTAAAATTTTGAATAAGCGTGACGAGCCTAAAATAAATAAACTAGCGAAGGATTTCTAAGTTTGCGAGCCTACAAATAAATAAGCTAGCGACGGGTTTCAAATCTTAAACTAACCTATGAATAAATCCTAAGTTTGCCTATTCTAAGCATTTCAATAATTACATAAATGCGATAAATAATATTACAATACAAAGCGAAATAAAAGCTGAATTAAAGAAAGAAATAAATAAACTCCGAGGAATATTTGTCGTTATTTACTTTAATCACATAAGTCGTTAAGAACAAACGGTTAGAAACATTTAAACACAAATAACTTCATATCCGTATTCAAAAGCAGTGAATGTTTTGATCGCGGAGGGCTCAGACTTAAATTTTGAAAAGAACATTCCAATCACGTCGTGGTCGCAAAACATATGACTAATATAGTTTATTTGTGATTGCCTCGCCTACTAAACGTGTTGGTCTCTCGGGTGGAATAAAAAGATCACTATAATCACGTCGTGGCTGCGAATATATAACTTGTTGGTTATTTTAGTCACCTCGCCTACTAAACATGTTGATCTCGGATAAAAGGTTTAAGTCTTCATCCTTGCCCGAAGTTATATTTCCGTCTTTGCAATCGTAGGCCTCAAAATCGACGGATATTTTTCATCGGCGATGTAGTATCGTGTTCAAATCAGTAAAATAAAATTGGAAACAATAGCGGCGGTGAGTAAGCGAGAAAGCGAGGCGATGCATGCGATGTGATAGCGGTATCGATGCGATAGCGATAGCGATGGCGATGCGTAGCGATAGCGGTAGCGATGGCGATGCGATGCGATGGCGATAACGATGCGATGCGATAGCGATGGCGATGGCGATGGCGGTAACGATGCGCGATAAGTAGTAGCGATGGCGGTAGCGGTAGCGATAGCGATGGCGATGGCGATGGCGGTAGCGATAGCGATAGCGATGCGATGGCGATGGCGATGCAGATGCGATAGCGATGGCGATGGCGGTAACGATGGCGATAAGTAGCGATGGCGATGGCGATGTAAAAAGCAGTTTCGAAAATGACGCAGCGATGTCTAGTTTTAAAGCGATGCAAAGCGATGAAACGGTAATTTTAATCTTTGAAACAGAACCGAAATAAGCGATGTTGGAAAAATGCGGTGTCTAGTTTAAAACAAGAAAATGATAAAGCAAGAAAAGCGATGTCAAAGCGGGAGTAAATCAAGCGAGAAAAACAGCCCGAACAGACGCGGTATTTATTCAAACAAGAAAAAAAGCGATAATATGAAACCGAGAAGCGTCTCCGAAGATGGACGCAATATTGGTTTGGATCAATAAGACAACAAAGAGAATGCGGTATTAATTCAATCAATAACATAATAATAATGCCAAGGAAACAGACAGAGTGATTTAAAATACCCGACCCGAAGTTCAAATTGAAATATTCAAATCGGTCGCCTGACTTCAGTCGTTGATTCGAACCCGAAATCGATTTCAAAGACCAATTTCAGATAACCAAGAACAAGAATATGAAATGCAAGGATTCTCAAAATATTACCCAAACCGGTCGACCCGACCGTCGATGACCGACCCGGATCAAGAGTTTCAACCCGGATCGATTTCAACACCAAATTCAGATAACCAAGAACAAGAATATGAAATGCAAGAATTTCGAGAATGTTGCCCAAACCGGTCGACCGACCGTCGATGACCCGACCCGAATTGGAGTTTCAACCCTAATCAAACAATTTTGTCAATTTCAGATAACCAAAGATAACAACAAAGAAGAATGTAGGAAAATTGGAAAAATCTAAACCGGATCGACCCGACCGGTCGATGACCCGACCGAATTGTGTGTTCAACCCGAAGTCAAATAATTTCATCAATTTCAGATAACCAATGATAACAATCAGCAATGTAAGAGAATTGAAAAATCTAAATCGTCGACCTGACCGTCAATGATCTGACCGGATCGTTGATCCGAACCAAATCTTACACCAAAATCGGATAACCAACATACATAAACATGAAATGCAAGAATTACGAAAATGTTACCCGAGCCGTCGACCGGTCGGTCGACCCGACCAAATCGATGAAAAAATCAGAGAAATCAAAGGGGATGACAAACCTTTTCGGACTTGATTCTTGGAACAACAACGAAGCCAAATACTCTCAACTCAAGAACACAACAAAATAACTATGTATATATTGAATAAACTTCCGAAAATCCTTTTTTTTCTCTCTGAAAAATCCTCCTCCATGAAGAACAAATCATGGGGTATTTATAGGTGGATTCCCCCCCAAGAATCGAGTTTGAATTTTGAATTAAAGGCAAAAAAATCTGAATTTGGAAGCGGATTTTTAGGGGTATGGGTTGGACGAAGTGATGGGAGGGGTGTGGGGGTGTCAGGGTTGGTGGCAGGGAGTGGGTGGTGGCAGGGGGCGAGGTGACCGGTCGGGCATGGGGGTATGGGGGCAGCGGCGGCTTGAGGTTGAAGGAGGGTAGGGTTTGATTTTTATTTTTTTGGTTCGTTTGTTTTTGATTAAAAGGGGCGAATGGGTCGGTTTTTGGCCTGGTTCGGTGGGCTTTCGGTTTGGGCCTTGGGCGATTTGGGTTTGGGGGAATAAAAGGAGTTGGTTTTTGGGCTTGGGTCGGGTTGGGCCTTGGGCGATTTGGGTTGGTGGGAATTTAATTGGGGAGTTGGGTGTGTTGGGTTAAAAATGAGAGAAGGGTTTTGGGAGTTGGGCCGAATGGGTTAGTGAGTATTGGGCTTCGATTTCGGGATTTTTGTTTTGTGGGTTGTGGGAATTTAATTTGGGGGATTGGGCTTGTGGGAAGTTAATTTGGGGATTGGGCTTTGGACGAAAAATGAGTTTTAATTTAGGTTGGGTAGAAATTGTATTGGGTTAGGAATTAGAAAATATATAAAGGGGTTTAATATTAAAATATATTATATATATATATATATATATTTTGTAAAAGATGTGAATTATTTAAAATAACATAACGACGTGATAATAATAAAAATATAATATTTAAAAATGCTTAATGCTTAATAAAAAGGGAAATGCAATGCAATTTTGCGAGAATAAAATAATATAAAATTTCGGATAACTTATGATTTTTTATAAAAATGCAAAATGATATAAAATATGCGAATAATAATAATAATATGAAGATACACACATATATGCCTATATTTTAAAATTATTTTAAAAGTGTCAAAAATATTAAAAATTACGAATAAAATCATAAAAGATGGGACAAAATTGGGTGTCAACAGATGCCCCTCTTTGGACGGAGACGATGAAAGAGTTTTCGGCCAAAGAAAGTTGACTGAGTAGCCAATTTTGCCCTGATCCTCGGGACTGCATGGTAAGAAATAGAATCCCGAGGGGTATAGAAGTTGCAAAAAAAGATGGTGCACATTCAAGAAACAATGCCCCAGTGTCGACTTAGGATGACACTGGTCGCAGACACGAGAAGTTAATGGGAAAGAGCGGATCGACGTTCGAAGTAGGTCGTTTGACCAAATTGCCTTTGTTCGCTGTGAGATATAGTTCCATGTTATGCTGAGAGCTCCCGCCGATTCGAATTCCTGTGGACCAGAGCTAAGATAAAAGTTAGTGTATAACAGTTGCATAAGATATGTATGAGAGAATATGACTTTGTAAGTTGAAATGATGTCGTTGCTTAACGTTGTGCAGATGATGGCATTGGCGGGCGCCTGTTTACACTTTAAAATAAAGTACCCGCATTAGAAGGTGGGCGCCTGTTTTTTTTAAAAATAAAATACCCGCATTAGGAGGTGGGCGCCTGGTTTAAAATAAAATACCCGCATTATGAGGTGGGCGCCTGATTTAAAATAAAATACCCGCATTAGGAGGTGGGCGCCTGGTTTAAAATAAAATACCCGCATTATGAGGTGGGCGCCTGACTGAAATTTAAATACCCGCATTAGGAGGTGGGCGCCTGACTGAAATTTAAATACCCGCATTAGGAGGTGGGCGCTGATCAAATTTAAATACCCGTGACAGAGGTGGGCGCTGATCAAATTTAAATACCCGCGTTAGGAGGTGGGCGCTGATCAAATTTAAATACCCGTTAGAAGGTGGGCGCTGATCAAATTTAAATACCGCATTAGAAGGTGGGCGCTGACTGAAATTTAAATACCGCGATTAGAGGTGGGCGCTGATGAAATTTAAATACCGCGTTAGAAGGTGGGCGCCTGATGAAATTTAAATACCCGCGTTAGAAGGTGGGCGCTGATCAAATTTAAATACCGCGTTAGGAGGTGGGCGCTGACTGAAATTTAAATACCGCGTTAGAAGGTGGGCGCTGATTTAAAACATACCGCGTTAGAAGGTGGGCGCTGATTTAAAACATACCGCGTTAGAAGGTGGGCGCTGATCAAATTTAAATACCCGCGTTAGAAGGTGGGCGCTGATCAAATTTAAATACCCGCGTTAGAGGTGGGCGCTGATCAAATTTAAATACCAGCGTTAGAAGGTGGGCGCTGATTTAAAACATACCCGCGTTAGAAGGTGGGCGCTGATTTAAAACATACCGCGTTAGAAGGTGGGCGCTGATTTAAAACATACCCGCATTAGAAGGTGGGCGCTGATCAAATTTAAATACCCGCGTTAGAGGTGGGCGCTGATCAAATTTAAATACCCGCGTTAGAAGGTGGGCGCTGATCAAATTTAAATACCCGCATTAGAAGGTGGGCGCCTGATTTAAAACATACCCGCATTAGAAGGTGGGCGCCTGATTTAAAACATACCCGCATTAGAAGGTGGGCGCCTGACTGAAATTTAAATACCCGCATTAGAAGGTGGGCGCCTGACTGAAATTTAAATACCCGCATTAGAAGGTGGGCGCCTGACTGAAATTTAAATACCCGCATTAGAAGGTGGGCGCCTGATTTAAAACATACCCGCATTAGAAGGTGGGCGCCTGATTTAAAACATACCCGCATTAGAAGGTGGGCGCCTGATTTAAAACATACCCGCATTAGAAGGTGGGCGCCTGATTTAAAAGTAGTGTAAAGTGGGGCCTTATTGCCATGCCATGATAGTTAATGTGGGGACATAAGCGATGCAAAAGTTGAGTAGATGAGAATGCGACCCTGTAAGTCGAAATACCGTTCTTTCCGTGGACACAACACGGTTGGGAACATGTAGTTTAGCATGACGTCTTTGTACAATCTCCAAACAGGAAAGTGATTCTTGTAGTGAGTTGCGATGCGGAGGCCCTTGCGAATCTGCTCATAAATGTTGCAGCTTCCCTGCTGTTTTCGACCTGAAGAACCTGTACTCAAATAAATTTATGAGTTTTGGGGGGGGGAGTTGATTCGCGTTGACTTTGTAGCTTCGGTCTTGGTATTTGCATGTCCTGCTAATTCGGACCTGTAGCCCCTCTCTGGTTCCCCGTATTGGATAGCCATTACTGAAAACATTTGTTGAAAACAATTTGTTTGTAACAAGTATGCATATCAGTAAAAAATTACGTTGAACTTTTAATGAAAATGTTTGTTGAAAATAATTTGCTTGTAAGAAAGTATGCATATGTACAAATGTCTGTTTGAGCAAAGGACACGCAAAGGAAACAAAACAAACGTCTTATCCAACATTCTTCTGGCTGAAGACTTAGTTTGCCGATGGTTTTCCATGTTTATCGGCGTCCTCTGGCAGTGATCCCTTAAAAATGCCCCAGTGTCTGATATATGAGAATGACGATCTTTTGAATGGACAACCGAGTCTTGTGTAGATTTCTTGCCTGCCCTATCAGGGTGATCAGATGGGTGCATTTTGTCTTTTGTGAGATGAAGGAGAAAATATTTCCTAATGGTGGGACCGGCCGATTTAGGCCGCCACGTATCCCAGGAGGGAATCAGGTCATGACGTAGTTCATTACAAGCAAAAGGGATTGTAAGGATTTTCTAAAATGGGACCGGCCGATGTGGCCGCCACGTATCCCGCCGAGGGAATCAGTCATAACGTAGTTCATGTTACAAAGAAATGTGTTTCGGGAAATTTGCCATCTCGGAACGGAACCCGACATGGGTTCTTTGCGTATCCCGCCTGGGAGCGCACTTTACAACACAAGAAATGCATTACACGTAAAAATCCTAAATGTAGTATCTTTTCACCGCATCTGCGTTGATAGCTTTTGGCCATACTTCACCGTCCATTTCAGCTAGGATTAACGCTCCTCCACCAACACCCTGAACCATATAAGGCCCTTGCCGCTTAGGTGCGAATTTTCCTTTAGCTTCATTTTGGTGCGGGAATATTCGCTTTAGCACCAATTGCCCGGTTCGAAAGTCCTTGGTTTTACTTTCTGTTGAAAGCTTTGGCCATTCTGTTTTGATAAAGTTGTCCGTGGCGCATCGCGTTCAATCGCTTTTCATCAATCAGCATCAATTGTTCGTACCGATTCTGTATCCATTTCGCTTCGTTCAGCTCAGCTTCTTGGATAATTCTCAAAGATGGTATTTCCACTTCTGCTGGTAACACAGCTTCTGTTCCATAGACCAATAGATACGGCGTTGCCCCAGTAGAAGTCCTGACTGTAGTGCGATATCCCAAAAGTGCAAAAGGCAGATGCTCATGCCAGTGCTTGTAATTATCAATCATCTTTCGTAGTATTCTTTTGATGTTTTTGTTGGCTGCTTCGACTGCTCCGTTCATCTGAGGTCGGTACGGAGTGGAATTGCGGTGAGTGATCTTAAACTTCTCGCATATCTCATTCATCAGATTACTGTTGAGATTAGCCCCATTGTCTGTTATAATCGACTCAGGGATTCCAAATCGACAAATGATGTTATTGCGGACAAAATCAACTACCACTTTCTTTGTTACTGACTTGTGGGACGATGCTTCTACCCACTTTGTGAAATAGTCAATTGCCACTAGAATAAATCTGTGTCCATTTGATGCGGCAGTTCAATAGGGCCAATGACATCCATGCCCCAAGTCGCGAATGGCCAAGGAGAGCTCGTCACATTGAGTTCGTTAGGGGTACCTTGATTAGATCACCATGAATCGACATCGATGGCATCTTTGCACGAAGTGGATGCAATCTGCTTCCATGGTCATCCAAAAGCATCCTGCTCTTAGAATCTTCTTTGCCAAAGTGAAGCCATTCATATGAGGCCCGCACGTGCCTCCGTGTATCTCTTCAACTAAACCGCTTGCCTCTCGAGCATCAACACATCTTAACAAACCGAGATCCGAGTCCTCCGATAAAGGATTTCTCCGCTTAGGAAGAAATGGTTTGCTAACCTCCTAAGTGTCCTTTTTGTATACCGTTATGCCTTCGGATATTCACCTATATTGAGATATCTCTTAATGTCGTGGTACCAAGGCTTTCCATCCAACTCTCCATCTATGTTGAAACAATATGTTGGCTGATCCGATAAGCTCACCTTGATGGGATCAATGTAGTTCTTATCCTGGATGTTGAATCATGGAGGACAGTGTTGCCAGAGCATCAATGAACTCGTTTGAGTTCGTGGGATATGCTTGAATTCTATCTTGCTGAATTTTTGCATAATTCCTTCACGCAATGCGTAAGGAAGTATCTTCCCGTTCTTGGTCGCCCATTCGCCTTGTACTGATGAATCAATAAGTCTCAATCACCTATAACCAGCAGTTCTTGAATGTTCATATCAACGCCATTCTAAGTCCGAGTACACAAGCTTCATATTCCGCCATATTGTTGGTGCATGGAAATCGGAGTTTTGCCGAATTGGGTAGTGTTGACTGATTCAAATCAAAACTGCTCCAATACCAACCCCTTTGAAGTTTGCGGCTCCGTCGAAGAACATTCTCCAACCCGGTATTCTTCTCGAGATGTCTTCTCCAACAAACAAGACCTCCTCGTCCTAAAAATAAGTCCCAGAGGCATGTATTCTTCATCCACAGGATTTTCAGCAAGATGGTCGGCTAGTGCTTGTCCTTTGATAGCCTTTTGGGTGACATATATGATATCGAACTCACTTAGCAAGATTTGCCACTTTGCTAGCTTTCCAGTGGGCATGGGCTTCAAAGATGTATTTGAGCGGGTCCATCCTTGAGATGAGATAAGTGGTATATGCGCAGACAGATAATGTCTAAACTTTTGTGCAATCCACGTTAAGGCACAACAAGTGCGTTCGAAGAAAGTATACCGAGCTTCATACGGTGTGAACTTCTTGCTTAAGTAGTATATGTCCTGCTCCTTCTTTCCTGTTTCGTCATGTTGTCCGAGCACGCACCCAAATGCATTTTCTAACACAGACAGATATAACAGCAACGGCCTTCCGGGTTCTGGAGGCACCAAAACAGGTGGGTTAGACAAGTATTCTTTGATTCTATCGAAAGCTTGCTGGCAATTCGATGTCCACTTGGTAGCAGCGTCTTTTTTCAGTAGCTTGAATATTGGCTCACATATCACTGTTGATTGTGCTATGAACCTGCTGATGTAGTTGAGGCGACCAAGGAAACTCATTACGTCCTTTCGACTTTTTGGAGGAGGCAAGTCTTGAATAGCTTTTACCTTTGAGGGGTCCAATTCAATACCCCTTCTACTTACAATGAAACCCAACAGCTTTCCAGCAGGGACACCAAATGCGCATTTTGCGGGATTTAACTTCAGGTTATACCGCCTCAGTCGGTCAAAAAACTTCTCTAAATCTGTCAAGTGATCTGAAGTCCTTCGCGACTTGATAATAACGTCATCTACGTAGACCTCTATTTCTTTGTGGATCATATCATGAAAAATGGTAGTCATGGCCCTCATGTATGTGGCACCTGCATTCTTGAGTCCGAACGGCATTACTCGATAACAGTATACCCCCCAAGGTGTAGTGAATGCTGTCTTCTCTGCATCTTCCTCATCCATCAAGATTTGGTGGTAACCAGCAAAGCAATCAACAAATGATTGTAACTCATGCTTTGCCCAGTTGTCAATGAGTATGTGAATATTTGGAAGAGGGAAGTCATCCTTCTGCCGGCCTTGTTGAGATCCCGATAATCCACGCACACTCGTATCTTTCCATCTTTCTTTGGCACAGTACAATGTTGGCCAACCAAGTCGGGTATCTTGTGACCCGAATGACCTTTGCGTCAATTGCTTGGACACCTCTTCCTTGACCCTTAAACTTCGGATCAGCTTGATTTTCCTTGGTTTTTGTTTCACCGAGGGTAAGATGGATCGATAGGCAATCTATGCGAAACAATATCCGTGCTCAATCCTGGCATCTCGTCATAAGACCAAGCAAATACGCCGATATATTGCCTCAAAAGATCCGTCAGTTCTTTCCTTTGTGGGGCGTTCAGATGGACGCCGATTCTTGTTTCTCTCACATTTTCTCGCATCCCCAAATTTATTGCCTCGCTTCTTCTAAATTTGGCTTTGGTTTATTCTCAAAATGTTCCAATTCCTCTGTCAATTCTTCCTGGTTGCGAGTCTTCCTCATACTCTTCAAGTCCTGTTTCATCGCTTGGATTTTGTTTGTTTGTTTCATTACATGTCACATTCACATTATCGATGATTTATTAGTTTGCATGCTGAAAGAGAAAAGAAAATTAGTAAACAAAACAAATTTTTAAATAGCAAAAGAAATGTGGATTTGTCATTTAAGCTTTCAAAAGATGGAGGCAAAACACATTAATGCATAAATGCGATTCAAGCCTCAATTAGAATCGCATTGTTTCAAAAAGTACTAAGGTAATTTCTACCAAGCTTCCTGAGAAACAGGTAGGGCACAGTCCAATTTTTCAAAATATCTCCATGTTCTGCATCCCAAATAGTTGGGCCTTCATCAAAATCATCCGTAATTACATGGCATTCCATTTCTTCTTCGCAATAAAAAGGCTTTTGAGTCCTTCATGCGAGGTCGTCTGCATCATCTTCATTCGACTCGAGCGGCATATGCTTTGACAAATGACTGATTCAAGGGTGGAACAGGCTTTGGCAAGGAGTGTCCCTTTCTTTCGGAGGTTGACTGATAAGACTTCTTTAGAAGTGGGTTTATATCCGAGACCGAAAGTATCCTTCTTCGAGCAAGTGAACAGGCTCCACCATACCTTCTAAATTCAATCCGAGGCCTCGACCGGCTTAAAGCCATTCTTCAACATTTCCTGGGCCACCATTGTGAGGACCCGGTAACTTCAATATTTCAGCTTTGGAGGCACATGTAATTTCTCGACATGGAAGACAGACCCATCCAAAGTGTATCTACGCTTTCAACAAATAGGATCCGCCTTCGGGACATATTGAATTGCTCCCTTCTCCGTGTACCACGACCTCGTGATGATCCCAAACGAACTTCAAACTCGATGTAGGGTAGAAGGAACCGCACTACCACATGGATCCAAGGTCTTCCCATTAGTAGGTTATAGCTGGTAGATATGTCTAACACTTGGAATTCCACGACGAACTCCACGGCCCCACTTGTAATGTCAAATCCATTTCTCCCATAACGCTCCTTTGGGCTCCATCAAAACCTTTAACTCTCGGATGACTTTCGCGAATCTTTCCAATGCTAATTCCCAAGGCTCGGAGAGTCGCCAAGGACAAATATTGACGGCTGAGCCTCCATCAATCAATACCTTAGAAATGAACTTGTTCATGCACTTTACTGTTATGTTCAAAGCTTTGTTGTGGCACAAACCCTCAGGTGGCAATTCTTTGTCATGAAAAGAGACTTTATGGGCCTCTAAAATCTGTCCGACCAAGGCCGAGAGTTTCTCGCCTGTGGTCTCTCTCGGTACATAAGCTTCTTTGAGTACTTCCAATAAAGCGCGTCCATGGTCCGGAGAATTCATCAACAATGATAGCAAAGAAATCTGAGCCGGTGTTTTCTTTAATTGCTCTACAACGGAATACTCCTTGGTTGGCATCTTCCTCCAGAACTCTTCTACTTCAGTCTCTGTTACAACCTTTTTTGGATTGTCTGCAGGGGCATAACATCGTCCGGATCTCGTCATACCAAATGACGACAACTTCTACAATTTGTTTCTCCTTCCCCGCTCCTTTCCCCAATCGAATAGCTCCAAGGGGCGCTTTGGTATCGACATACGACGTCACTATCCGCGATTTCGAGGAAGTACTTCCACTTCAAACGGTGCTCTTACCTGAATCAGAATTATAGGGGTGATCAAAGCCGATGATTCAACCCTTTCCTCTGCTCGGATCGGCACAATGGTCCCTTCCAAACTGCTTTCTTCATCAATGGTAATCATGTTTATATTGGCATTGTCATGATTTGGCAAAGGGTTGTTATTTACATTAGGGGAGGTCCTTTCAGTTGGATAATTCCCTCTTTGATCAAAGCCTCGATCTTGTCTTTTAGGGCGAAACAAATTCCAGTGTCATGTCCGGCGATCCCCGAGTGGTACGCACAATGCTTAGTTTCATCATACGACCTGGGAATAGGATTGGGGATATGCCCTGGGATGGGTTGGAGTATTCCTGCGGTCCTCAATCTTTCGTATAGTTGGGCTAGAGGTTCGGCTAAAGGTGTATATGTCTTGAATGGCCTTCTTTCGTAATTTGCCCGGGGTCTGGGAGTATTTGGTGGATGGTTTTTTGCCGAGGCGGATGTGTGGGTTGATGCTGTGGGGAATTTCTATAGGTAGGTGCTCGTGGTGGGCTATATATTGGTTGGGTATGATAGACAGGGTAGGGAGTAGGCGAGTGTTGATAATAAGGCTGAGGGCTTTGTGTGCTTTGGCTATAGTAGGAGGGCTGATGATTTTGGGTGCTTTGATTATAGTAGGGAGGTTGGGATGACGGGCTTTGGTAGGTTGGCATTTGGTTGGACCTATGTTCCTGGACCGCCATGACAGGGGACGCTCCATCCCTCCTCTTCTTGATTGCTCCCCCGAATGAGTCTGACTGAATGGCCTTACTCGTCGCCTGCAATGCTGCTAAGTTCGTGATTCTCCCTGTTTTGATACCTTCTTCTATGAAATCTCCCATTCTGACCACTTCAGAGAAATTCCGTCCAATGACGCTTATCATTTTTTCGTAATAAGTTGCATCCTTCATAGATTGCACAAAGAGCGTGGTCATCTCACTTTCCGCCATTGGGGGCTGAACTTTTGCTGCTTCCGCCCTCCATCTCATGGCATATTCTCTGAAAGTCTCTGTAGATTTTTTCTCCAATTTCATTAAATAAAATCTATCCAAGACTGTGTCGGTGTTAAACCTGAACCTATCCACAAAATCCTGTGCCATTGTGCCCAAGTTATGCCATTTTTGCGGGTCTTGGCTTGTGTACCGATCGGCGCTTCTCTGTTAAACTTCTTATGAACAACTTCATTATTATGGCCTGGTCCTTACCACTTCCAACCAGCTTGTCACATTATGATCTCAAATGACCGCGAGGATTTCCCTTTCCATCGAATAAATCAAATTTTGGTACCTTATACCCGATAGGCAATCAACGTCGGGATGCATGCAGAGATCTTCATACTCGAGTCCTTCATGCCCCTTGCTGGTTTGAATGTTTTTAAATGCTTCTTTTAGGCTATGAATTTCCCTTGCCATACTTTCATCATTTCTAATCCTTGCTTGCCTTTCCATCTCTTCATATTGGTCTATCTCCGATGATGTATGTTTGGTATGGTAGAAGTGGAAGGTTGGGCTTCATTTGCATATACCGTGGCACATAACGCTTGTTAGTGATGTGTGCCATTGGTATTTGTTGGGTTACTGGTAATTTAGTGTGGGAGGGATATTTTGGACAAGTGGGGTAGTTTGGGTAAGTGGAGCCGATGTATATATGGAGCCGTGAAGGATGGGGTCATTTTGTAGCGGGTTTTGTTGTGGGTGGCTGCGGGTTGATAGGATGTGGATTGGTACGTTGTGGTCGCGAATTGAGGATTGGTTCTCGCTTGGTAAGGGATTTCGGGAAGGTTACGGGGAAATGATGGTTCGTGAGATGGAAAGGTGTGTGGAGCAGTTGCGCTCGTCTCTTGTTCAGGCAGTGGAGTGTTGATGCTGATGGAAAGATTGGTAAGATTCCGGAGTCGTTCGATCTCAGTTTGCATAGTTGCCATTTGCTGCAGTAGTTGGGCGAGGTATTCATCCGGGACGGAAGTATTTCTCCTTTCCGATGTCTCTGGTTCACCTCCCGGAAGAGCGACAAGTCCCAAACCGGTTTGTTCGGCTGCCCCTGAATCAGTCATTTTGTCGGATGATTGTGCCTTGGATCTCGTGAAGTAATGGTGTTCCGCCAGTTTCAATCAACGCGAATCAACTTTTGGAAAATAAAGCAGGCAAAATAAACCTTCTCTAAAAGATGAAACAAACCAAGTTAGTATGAGACGAATAATTATTGCTTTGAATAACATGTATAGAGTGGAAAACAGTAAACAAGTAGCAGACAAATTATATGAAAATTAAATGCGCGTCCTAATGTGCATGGGGCCTCCTTTATGCCGGAGGTGAGCTTAAACGCAAAAATATGCAAGATACTGATAAATTGATCCAAGCCAAAGATTGTGATGCCTTTTGTCGGAAATAAAGGTTGACTTTTACTGAAATAATAATGCGTACAATAATAAAGCTGATAACATAAGATATTTATGCTCAGGTTCTAAATCTTGCTTTTGATCACCGAGATGAAGACGGGACCCTAACATTGCTGGGTCCGACTCCTGCGTCCTCTAGATATTGCACTATATTTTGCATTTGCTGCCACATCTCGGGGGTAACGACTGTGTCTCTGAGCCGGAAATTCCTTATCCAAATTGTCGTGCCGATATCTTCAAAACCTTGCTCGCCATCAGGACTATGGTCTGTACTACTGCAATCCTCTCGTAGCCACGCTTGATATTCGGGGGTACCTCCTGCCTGACTACCTCCAATGTCTATTGTGTCAATATTGTTCCATTCATCGAAGACTTGCCTAGCTCTGGGGACAATGAAATTCGGCCCGAATGGAATTTCAGAAATCCTCATATTTGCCCGGAGGGGAATTATCTGCTCTTGTCCCAACTGTCGGAGTACGCGGAGTGGAGCGTAAGGTTGGAGGCCTTTCAATCCGATAAGCTCAATATAATAAAGCCTTTGCATCTTATGTAGGCTTTTGGCATTCGGGAGCGGAGGGTATTTCCATTGGATCTGCTCACAAAAAGTGGACGCCAAAACCCATACCAATCATTCATGCCGACAGCGATATGAACCGCTTGCTCGTCAGAAAGTCGACGATTTTGTTTGACTCATTGAAGCATATGTCGACCATATTCGGCGCCGATAGAAGTGTTCCATTGCCCACATCTGCAAAATAAGGTTGCGACCTTCAAGAAACCTGTTTCACCTCTTTACATTTCCTAAAGCCCAAATATTTCGCTAAGATCATAGGGGCCAAAGTGAGTTGTGCTCCGCTTGCTCCTTCGAAAAGTGCCCGTATATCGAACATATGCAGTACCGATCTTTCCATACTCAAGCGGGAATATCGTGAGACCCTAGAAAGGCGACGATAAATGCAATGGGTCGCTTGGTCCGCCAATGATCGGGGTGCAAGAAAATTCATTTTTGAATGTCTTGTAACCGTCTCGACAACCGTACCTCTCATAAAGATAATCCATTGAGACCCAGTTGTTTTCAAAGCATAGGAGTTTCTTAGTGTTTTTAGCCCTAAGTAGCGGAGAAATTTCTTTCCTGATTGACAATGCGGGATAATTTGTCCTCTACCCTGGTAGATCAAATTGGTGAAATAGTTGATTTCTTCCAAAGTAGGAGTCATCTCAAAATCTCCGAATCAAGACAACCCGATCCGGATCCCAAAATGGATCGATTGCTCGACCAAATGTTGATCGGGAAGATGTCGAACAACTAAACGAGGCAACCTAATCTTCTCCTAATGGCCATTTGGCTGCCAAGGTCAAAGTTTGTCCACCATATTTTCGCTTGTTCTAATCCCACTCACCATCCTGACTTGCGGCACAGACTCCATCTATAACAAAAATAAAAATAAAAAATAAATATACATTTTCCGATTTTTGGCATACTGTTTAGGCTTGGATCCGTCCATCAATATCCTGCTACACATAATATGCTGATTGGTCGTTGGGTTGTGAGACCCGTCGACAATTTGGTGGTTTTCTTATTTGTGAAGTTGATGCCAAGGATCAACCCACCTAAGATGTATGCATGCATGACTTAAAATAAAGGGTGGTATAGCTCTATCTTAAATTTTCTAAGATTTGGCTGACTAGACACAAGGTTCCCGAGCGGACTACTCGAGTGAGAAGGCTACGCGGCCACCAGATGGTCCGGTCACTCCGCGCATATGCCAACTCTCCTAAATTTTGGTAGATTGAAAGAAATTTGCGGGTGCGTAAAACACACCTCGCGTGTAGTGTGTGATAGTGTCAATTTTCCAGAGTGGAAGAAATATGAACGAAATGCCAATTTAAGGAAAGCAGTAAGACAATATAGCAATTAAAGCAGTTTATGCAAAAATCTCATAAATAAAACACATCAAAGCACTAAATCAAAAAAAAAAAAAAAAAAGTAAAGCAATAATTAATCCGAACTTGCTATGGTTTAAGAACCTGATGATCCCCAGTGGAGTCGCCATGCTGTCGCGCCCGTTTTTCGACCCGGCTCGGGTCAAAGCGGAGCACGGACGTATGGGGTGATTCCTGGGTAAAGGATTGAGGAGTCGCCACCTAATTATTTTTACGGTGAATTAGGACACCTAAATATTTAAACTAAGTGCTGCAGTGTAAACTCCAATTTTAAGGTCTGCGAAACTAGTGAGATTCTAGGTAAGAGTTCTTTATTATCCTAAAGGGAAGGGGTTAGGCATCCTTTAAGATCCGCTAACTTGCGGTTATCCGGTAAAACTCAGATTAATTATTGCTAGAAAAATACATGTTTTACAAGTATAATAAATAAAAAGATGTTTTGCAAATATGATGCATTTTATATAAGTAAATATGATGCATTTTATACAAATACGTATTCGGATGACATAAAAGAAAGATACATGTAAAGTTTTTTAGAAAAACATGCATTTGTGACAATAAATTCTTTATAATGCCAAAGAAGCGAATCTTTCAAAAATCAACAAGTTGCAAAAATAATAATAAAAAGATAAGCTTATTGAAGCAAATAAAGATGACAAGAGTTGTTTTAAAATTTTGAATAAGCGTGACGAGCCTAAAATAAATAAACTAGCGAAGGATTTCTAAGTTTGCGAGCCTACAAATAAATAAGCTAGCGACGGGTTTCAAATCTTAAACTAACCTATGAATAAATCCTAAGTTTGCCTATTCTAAGCATTTCAATAATTACATAAGTGCGATAAATAATATTACAATACAAAGCGAAATAAAAGCTGAATTAAAGAAAGAAATAAATAAACTCCGAGGAATATTTGTCGTTATTTACTTTAATCCCTCGCAAGTCGTTAAGAACAAACGGTTAGAAACATTTAAACACAAATAACTTCATATCCGTATTCAAAACAGTTGAATGTTTTGATCGCGGAGGCTCAGACTTAAATTTTGAAAAGAACATTCCAATCACGTCGTGGTCGCAAACATATGACTAATATAGTTTATTTTTTATTGCCTCGCCTACTAAACGTGTTGGTCTCTCCGGTGGAATAAAAAGATCACTATAATCACGTCATGGCTGCGAATATATAACTTGTTGGTTATTTTAGTCACCTCTCCTACTAAACATGTTGATCTCGGATAAAAGGTTTAAGTCTTCATCCTTGCCCGAAGTTATATTTCCGTCTTTGCAGCTGTGTAGGCCTCAAAATCGACGGATATTTTTCATCGCCAAAGGTAGTATCGTGTTCAAATCAGTAAAATAAAATTGGAAAGCGATGGCTTGGCGATGTAAGCGAAAGCGAAGCGATGCGATGCCCGATGGCGGTAGCGGTATCGATGCTTGATAGCGATGGCGATAGCGATGGCGATAGCGGTAGCGATAGCGATGCGATGCGATGGCGATGGCGATAGCGATGCGATGCTTGATGGCGATGCGATGCGATGGCGATGCGTAACGATGCGCGATGAAAGTAGTAGCGATGGCGGTAGCGGTAGCGATGCGCGATGGCGATGCTTGATGGCGGTAGCGATAGCGATAGCGATGGCGATGCGATGGCGATAACGATGCGATGGCGATGGCGATGGCGGTAACGATGGCGATAAATGCGATGGCGATGGCGATGGCGAGCAGTTCGAAAATGACGCGGTGTCTAGTTTTAAAACAAGAAAGCGATGAGAACGGTAATTTTAATCTTTGTCAAAACAGAGAACGAAATAGAAAGCAAGTGTTGGAAAAATGCGGTGTCTAGTTTAAAACAAGAAAATGATAAAGCAAGAAAAGCGATGTCTGAAACGGGAGTAAATCAAAAGCAGAAAAACAAATACCGAACAGACGCGGTATTTATTCAAACAAGAAAAAAGCAGAATATGAAACCGAAGCGTCTCAAGATGGACGCAATATTGGTTTGGATCAATAAGACAACAAAGAGAATGCGGTATTAATTCAATCAATAACATAATAATAATGCCAAGGAAACAGATGAGTGATTTAAAATACCCGACCCGAAGTTCAAATTCGAAATATTCAAATCGGGTCGCCTGACTCAGTCGTTGATTCAACCCAAATCGATTTCAAAGACCAATTTCAGATAACCAAGAACAAGAATATGAAATGCAAGGATTCTGAAAAATATTACCCAAACCGGTCGATCTGACCGGTCGATGATCTGACCGGATCGAGTTTCAACCCTGATCGATTTCAACACCAAATTCAGATAACCAAGAACAAGAATATGAAATGCAAGAATTTCGAGAATGTTGCCCAAACCGTCGATCTGACCGTCGTTGACCGACCCGAATTGGAGTTTCAACCCTAATCAAACAATTTTGTCAATTTCAGATAACCAAAGATAACAACAAAGAAGAATGTAGGAAAATTGGAAAAATCTAAACCGTCGACCGACCGGTCGATGACCGACCAATTGTGTGTTCAACCCAAGTCAAATAATTTCATCAATTTCAGATAACCAATGATAACAATCAAGAATGTAAGAGAATTGAAAAAATCTAAACCGGTCGATCTGACCGTCAAGGATCTGACCCGGATCGCTGATCCGAACCAAATCTTACACCAAAATCGATAACCAACATACATAAACATGAAATGCAAGAATTGAAATGTTACCGAACCGGTCGACCGAATGGTCGACCCGAATTCAAATCGATGAAAAATCAGAGAAATCAAAGGGATGACAAACCTTTTCTGACTTGATTCTTGGAACAACAACGAAGCCAAATACTCTCAACTCAAGAACACAACAAAATAACTATGTATCTATTGAATAATCTTCCGAAAATTCCTTTTTTTCTCTCTGCAAAATCCTCCTAAATGAAGAACAAATCATGGGGTATTTATAGGTGGATTCCCCCCCAAGAATCGAGTTTGAATTTTGAATTAAAGGCAAAAAATCTGAATTTGGAAGCGGATTTTTAGGGGTATGGGTTGGACGAAGTGACGGGAGGGGTGTGGGGGTGTCAGGGTTGGTGGCGTGGAGTGGGTGGTGGCGGGCGAGGTGGCCGGTCGGGCATGGGGGTATAGAGGCGGCGGCTTGAGGTTGAAGGAGGGTAGGGTTTGATTTTTATTTTTTGGTTCGTTTGTTTTTGATTAAAAAGGGCGAATGGGTCGGTTTTTGGCCGGTTCGGGTGGGCTTTCGGTTTGGGCCTTGGGCGATTTGGGTTTGGGGGAATAAAAGGGAGTTGGTTTTTGGGCTTGGGTCGGCCGGTTGGGCCTTGGGCGATTTGGGTTGGTGGGAATTTAATTGGGGAGTTGGGCTGTGTTGGGTTAAAAAATGAGAGAAGGGTTTTGGGAGTTGGGCCGAATGGGTTAGTGAGTATTGGGCTTCGATTTCGGGATTTTTGTTTTGTGGGTTGTGGGAATTTAATTTGGGGGATTGGGCTTGTGGGAATTTAATTTGGGGATTGGGCTTTGGACGAAAAATGGGTTTTAATTTAGGTTGGGTAGAAATTGTATTGGGTTAGGAATTGAAAAATATAAAAGGGGTTTAATATTAAAATATATTATATATATATATATATATATTTTGTAAAAGATGTGAATTATTTAAAATAACATAACGACGTGATAATAATAAAAATATAATATTTGCGAAATGCTTAATGCTTAATAAAAAGGGAAATGCAATGCAATTTTGCGAGAATAAAATAATATAAAATTTCGGATAACTTATGATTTTTTATAAAAATGCAAAATGATATAAAATATGCGAATAATAATAATAATATGAAGATACACACATATATGCCTATATTTTAAAATTATTTTAAAAGTGTCAAAAATATTAAAAATTACGAATAAAATCATAAAAGATGGGACAAAATTGGGTGTCAACACATCTACTATCACAAAGGAATACATCATGCCTCCTATACTGTCTACTTCAATTGGACCCATTAAATCCATATGTAGCAATTGAAAACAGTGAGACGTACTTGAATGTTTTCCGTCGTGTTGGACAACATTATGGGAGACACGGGTTTTCTTACCTTTCAAACAATCTTCACAGATAGTTTCACCTTTATCGTTAAAATTGAGTATGCCTCTAACCGCTTCATATGAGACCAATTTTTCTAAATTACGGTAATTGACATGCCCCAACTTTTGATGTCATAGTGTTGTGTCATCGACCTTAGCATTATTGCATGTTTCTTGTCTTACAACAAGATTGCAATTGTCACTTGTTCTTGTACCTGTCATGACACATATATTTGCTTCATTCGTAACTTTATAGGCATTCTTATTAAATTTTACCTAAAGATCGTCATCACACAGTTGACTAATACTAATCAAATTAGCCATTAAGCCCTCAACGTGTAAGACATTTCTTAAGGCTGGAAATCCAGGAACATCCAAGATCTCTTTTCCAATTATTCTGCTTTTACTGCGACCTCCATAAGTCACGTTTCCTCTATTGAATGACTCATAGTTCTTTAGAAAA
The DNA here is from genome assembly GCA_029783415.1 of Anisodus acutangulus. Classification (NCBI taxonomy): domain Eukaryota; kingdom Viridiplantae; phylum Streptophyta; class Magnoliopsida; order Solanales; family Solanaceae; genus Anisodus; species Anisodus acutangulus. The sequence goes on from CM056504.1 coordinate 49,015,635, forward strand.
CCTTTTGTACCTTTCATGTGGCGAGAACATCCACTATCAAAGTACCAAGAACTTGAAATGTTAGTTCTTAATGCAGTTATAGCAACATTACATGTTACATCCTTTATAGGAACCCAAACTCTCTTAAAACATTTTTTACCTTTTGGTTCAGAAATGTTGCTTCGATTGTTATTCGGAATGTTGGACAACATTTTAGGCAACATTTTGCTCACATAATTTTGAAGTTTGAAACAGTTTGGTTTTAAGTGTCCAGGGGAGTTACAGTGATGACACACAAACTTCATATTCTTTGACATATATGAGAACCTATTATTCATCCATTTTTCTTTTACAAAGCATATTTTTTCATTTTTATCAAAGAGATTAGAGCATATGGTTTTAAGAGAGTTTTCGTACCTAATTCCTACATGTGAAGGTTTACTAAAGTTAAGTATCTTATTCAATTTCGAAGTCCCCGTGTTGAGCTTACAGAAGGTTTCTTCGGCTAAATCCAATTTTGCACGGATCTTACCAAATTCAATATCCTTTTTGGTAAGTGCAACCTAAAGTCGGGTTATCGTGCCTTTTAATATTAAATTCTCACGAGTTAAAGATTTTACTTTTTTATCAAGTTGCTTGAATTCTATGATTAAGGCTTTACAAATACTTTGTAATTCATTAATCATATCATATTTGCATTCAACTTGATCCATACAATCAGCCTCACTAACAGAAATAGAAGCACTAAAGCAATTACCATCAGAATAGTTAAAGAATTCATACTTTTCTGATGTCGCTGAGGATGTTGATGTCATTGCTGATGTTGGAGCAAATATCGTGGCATCTGAGACAATATTGTATACGACATCTTCATTATCCGATAGAGACTGTCTGAAAATAGTAGCCAGCATTGCTTGTATTTCAATTTCATGATCTCCTTCATCTTCTCCTTCATCATCACTAAGAGAAACCCATAGGTTCTTACCAAATTTTCTAAGAGTGCTTGCACATTCGTTAGCATAGTAACCCTAACCCAAGCATGCATGACACTGCACAGACTCAAGTTGTTTGGGATCAAATTTGGTACGATCTGAGTTGGTTCTTCTTAGTTGATTTCCTTTTTGTACATTTGGAAGGAATCTAGTGGGCTTTTTATTGAAGACTTGATTTTGATGCTCTTTAGATTCATATTGATTTCTCTCATTGTTGAACTTCCTCACCATCGAATTGTATTTTCGAGTGACTAAGGCAACATTTGCACCATCACCAATTTCTTCAAGATTCTCATCCTCTTCTTCGATTTGACTCTCCGAGGATTGAAATTGAAGTGCCACATTCTTGCTTTTATACAATTCCTTTTGATTCTCAATGTTCATCTCATAAGTTTTGAAAATGCTCATCAAGGTATGAAGGTCCATTATGGCAAGATTGTGAGCTTCTTTAATATCACAAATCTTTAAATTGAAATTTTCAGGAAGAGAACAGAGAGTCTTTTCAACAAGTTGAGTGTTGGTTAATGGTTCACCAAGCACTTGATATTCATTTGATATGTCAATCAACTTTTTAAAATAAGATTTAATATCATCTGCTTCCTCCATACTTAAATGTTCATATTTACTCATGAGCATGCGTAGCTTTGTTTGACGAACACTTGAGCTATCTTCACAATGAATTTGTAAAGTATTTCATGCATCTTTAGCAGTGGGGCAGTTTTGAATGAGTTTGAACATATATATATCAACCCATCCAAAAATTGCATTTAAGACTTTTTCGTTAAAGCTAGCATTATTGGTTTCTTTGTAGTCCATTCGGATTCAGGTTTAATAAAAATGTCACATTCCTCATCCGGTGGCAACATTGGAACAACATACACATTGGTTATATATCTCCATGCCATAACATCAATTGATTTGATATGAGAACGTAGGTGAATCTTCCAATAGGCATAATTTGATCCATCTAAAATAAAAAGTCTACCAATAGTTGAATTTGCCGGATTCATAGCTTATGACAACAGGACCAAACACTTATTGTGTTAAGTGTCTGCTCTGATACCACTTTAAAGGGGGCTATGTAACAATAAAAACAAAAATGAAATAAATTCGAATGTCAATTATGTTTCCGAATGTCAGAAATTATGTCGTTCGACATTAGTGACAATACTTTAGCAAAATAGAAAACTTTGAAGAGTAAATGCAGCGGAAATTTAAAGAACACAAAAGTTTTAAATTTTCATAAGTTATATATATAATATAACTTATGATGGTCAATGACCAAATGTATTGTATATATATTATATATAAATATACAAATTTCTTTCTTTACAAATTTACAAGATAAAACAGAAAGGAATTAAAAGTTGAAGTCGCAGATGACTTCTGCCTGAAAAACCTAATTAAGTAGACATAGACAACCTCTCATTACAATCGCTCCATACAAAACTAATCTAGAATCTAAACAACAATTGTAATGTTGGACAGAATGTTGTCAACACACTCAGGCAACACTGGTGATCCATATTTTTGAGATGAAATCCCGAGAGCTCTCTTGGTATTTTACTTTCTAGTTCTGGATATCGATTCTCTGCAGTAGTCTTTCTATTTATAGTAGAAAGTCTTCATTGAATTGCTCATCTATCGGTTGTGGAAGTTGAGGGAAAGGTGGACTGTTGGTGGGATTGATTGGAGAAGATCATGGAGTTATAATCTCAACAGCTTTGGCTTGATCTTCACGACAAGCAACATCTTTTGACTTAGTCTTCACTCGTTTTTTACCAACTCCTTTTTACCTTGCCAAGTCATTTTTACACAAATATTACTGCATCGCGTGAAGGCAAAATTTGTTCAGAAAATGTTGGTCCGAATGTTGTGCAACATTTGTCCCAACATACTTACACATTCATATCAATACTTGAGGAAATATGTTGGGTCAAATGTCAATCCAACATTAACAGTAATGTATAATTTAATAGCAATAATATTTTAAAAAGATATATTAAGCCAGACGACCCTTACTGTATATTTATTCAATATATAGCTAGTTGAAATATCAGCATGTAGTAATTAATAAGAAATATATCGAACAATAGGCCAAAATGACAGTGACTAAAGTTAAGAGTTGTAATGTATAATTCAATATCAATATTACTTTAAGAATATATCAAGCTAAACGACGAATTGCTAGTGGAAATATCAATGTGAGGCCAGATGACAGTGACTAAAATTAGAGTTGTAATGTATAATTTAATATCAATATTATTTTTAAAATATATTAAGTCAAACGACAAATTGCTAGGACTCCGATTGAAAAAGTTACATATATTTGGAGTCACTGGATAGGTATGGACAAACTTTTGGATTTCTCTTCAGACTTTATTGCAAGTTTTGGAGAAATTAAAGTATGTAGGGCTTCTATCTACTTGTGGGAACATCATTGTTCTTCCCCACACCACGCTCATTCATGAAATACTAAATTCCACAAGCTTAGGATTTTTATTCTAAGTTCATGACAACCCTAACTACATGTATTATTGTATGTCATGCCTATATTACCAATTCGTTGAGTGTATTCTTGATATTTCATTGAAATTATCATGAATCCGTCCGTAATTAATGAACTCCCATAACTTGAATTCCATGGATTCGTAAATGCATGTCATGAACAAATATCATTCCATTATATGAACTTTACATGTATTCAGGTCTCTTGCAAGTTATATTACAACTATTCATGTTATACTATATATACAAATCATATTTACAAGTTATAATTATGAAATTCATGGGTTGTTAAGCAACTTATATTCATGTTCATGTTTTGGGAGTTGCACGGATTACCGATAAGGTTTGATACTTGAAATTACGTATGCCAACGTAGGATAAGGATCGCTCTGCCCAGTTAGGACGATTCCTTCATGTTACCCATTGCGGGTTATTGAATCAATTCATGTCATGTTCATGTCTCATACACCGACAAGGTACGAGATGACTTAGTTGATGGGGAAGAAATTAGACGCCACATTCTCACGTGGTAGTTACATGTCGGTTATACTAAAGCTTTCCTATTTAAAATAATTTACCATATTTTAATCTATTCATGTCAGATATTAGACATGCCCATGCTCAGGTTACAGTTTCAGTTCCTAATATTTTATGTGTCTTACTTATTCATTCAGTTGCTTTACATACAAGTACAATTTCAATGTACTTACGTCCCTTTTTGCCTAAGGCCTGCATTTCACAATGCAGGTACAAATTTACAAGACGATGGATCAGTTCGCTAGGATTCTTACGTATCAGCTATTGGTGAGCCCCATTTCATTCGGGTGTTATCTTTTATTTATTTCATGTCATGTCATGCAGTAAGGGTATGCCAGGGGCCTTGTCCCGGTAAAATAGTTTTAGCAGTCAGACTCATGTTCAGAGGTTTCATAGACTAGTCTAACATATCATATCAGATATTCGAATTTATTATGCTTCCAGATTATTTCCGCAATTATATTTTCAGACAATATATTTACAGTTCTCAGATTTTCATATTTTAAACGCTCGGTCACACATGCAGTCAAGCATCGAGTGGCGTGTTACGCCCAAGCTACAGTTCGGGGTGTGACACTCTTCTTTTCCCGTCGATGACATCTAATAGAAGCCGATCTGGAACTTGAGAGCCTCGTCAATGTCGCTGATGACTCCACGTGCCTTTTCCTCCTCAACGCCACCGATGCTTTCCGCCTCAATTAGTTTCAGATCTGGTCGTTGCCATGGCCAGATCTGTTCTCTTACTCCCTCTTCGCTTCCACCATATGGAGTTCACCATCTCCATCGCGCCTCCACCTATTCCTCCTCCATTTCTTTTCACACCGGAAAATGGAGCCGCCTCTTCCTCCTCCACTTCTTTTCATGCTGGAAATTTATTGTTGTATATAATTTTTTGAGTAAATACAGTTTATCTGAAATTTATTGTTTGTATACAATTTTTTTGACTAAATATAATGTATCTTTAAATGGATATGAGTGTATTCTCCATTGCTTTAGTGTAAATGCAGTGTGTTTTGTATTTCACTGGAAATCGGACCGGATTTGATTGTATTCTCCACTTTTAAATACAATATTTTAATCAATGATTTTATATAATAATTTCAAATCATGTCAAATCGGAACTTGAAAGTATGGACCAATCATCCGTCATGAGTCACTACTTGCAAGAAGTGACAGAATTCTTATATCTTACCGCTCGATTGATGTTTCATTTTTCGTCTGAATTCATGTGTAGACTAGTTGTTTATAAGTCAAAAATTGAAAAATTCTTATTGTCTTAATTTGTTTGTCTGATTTTAATTTGATAAAAAAAAATTGAATCTTGTGGTCTCAGATTAAAAATATATACAATATTTCACAATATCATTTAATCTTGTGATCTTAAACATATTATGTATAAAAAGTTAAAATTAAAGAATTATCAAAAAGAGAAAGAGGTATTCTTTTTAAAATGGACTAAAATGGAAAGTAATCTAAACAAATTAAAATGGAGGGTGAGTATATATTTGATTATTATATGTAAATATATAATACTCTCTCAGTCCAAAAAAGATTAGCCTACTTTCCTTATTAGTTTGTCCCAAAAAATTGGCTCATTTTTATATTTTGAAACAATTTAACTTTATGAGATTATTTATAACCACACAAATATCTAAGATTTGTTTTGGACCACACATTTTAAAAGTTCATTTATTTTTTAAATTTTGTGTCAAGTCAAACTAGATAATCTGCTTTCTTAGATTTTATTCCTAAGGTTTCTTAGATTTCATTCATGTTGACTAATCCGAGTCCTTGAGAGCTTAGACGTCAACGGTAAAAACCTCTCTTATTTGGGGACGAATGAAGTAGGATTTAGTAATTGATAAAAAATTATTATGTGATGTTCCTGATGCCTATATACCATAAAAATATATTTTGGAGTAGTCAACGAAGATCGAACAATAAATTATATCATAAAATTGGGTGGGGGCGGGGGGATGTTGCATAAGTTTCCGACAACTAAATTATATTTAAATTTAGGTTGCAAGTGCCATTTTTTAATGTTTCATGTGTATAATTTAGTGGTGGGGCATAAATAATGGATAACATGCATGGGACAATAATTTATTCTTAGAAAATGATACAAAGCCTTGGGTCCAGTCAGTTTAGGTAGAGTTTGATTAGGGTGATTTACAGCAATGTCTTCTATAATTAAGGTGTGGTCTTGTATTTTTAGCTTCGCTTAATTTTTTTAATAAAATAATATCCGCTTAAGAGAAATTACCAGGCAAATTTGTATTGCTCATTGAGATCATAAATTAGTTTTGCCTATGAGATAAGAGTTCTGGACATTTAAATAAGCCAGATACAATGAACATGTTCAGTTGATCATAATTTTTGACTCATAAGCAAACGTGACATATGTGCTTCATGCCTATGGGTTTCAGGGATCCTATTCATCCAGATTATGTGTGTCTGTTGCGGAAATTGCTCTATGGACTGAAACAGGCTCCTCGAGCATAGTAGCAGCAGTTCACCGATTATGTCTAATCTATCGGTTTTTCACATAGCAAATTCGATCATTCCTTGTTCATCTACAACAAGGATACAGACATGGCTTACCTATTATTATATGTTAATGACATCATCTTCACCACATCATCTGATGCTCTCCATCGGTCCATTACGCCTCTCCTTTCCTCTTTAAATGGATTTGAGTGTATTCTCCATTTTTTTGGTGTAAATGCAGTGTGTTTTGTATTTCACCTTAAATCCGACCGGATTTGATTGTATTCTCTATTTTTAAATACAATATTTCAATCCCTAATTTTATGTCATAATTTCAAATCATGTCAAATCGGGACTTGAAAGTATGGACCAATCATCCGTCATGAGTCACTACTTGCAAAAAGTGACAGAATTCTTATATCTTACAACTCGATTGATGTTTCATTTTTCGTCTGAATTCGTGTAGACTAGTTGTTTATAAGTCAAAAATTGAAAGATGGTCGTGATCGCGAACTAATGGATACGACAAAAACCCCAGGTGTAAAATGAACAGTAGCAGATTTAGCACACCTTTTGTTGCCCGAAGATGGGTTGTTAATTATTTTTACAGATGCATGTTTACATGTGGAAAAAAAAAAGCAAGCATTGAAATGACAGTTATGGATAGTTATGGTCATTTGTTTCATGTCTTTGATACCCCTATTCAATTTGTAGGAAAGGCCATAACCGCTGAAGCACTAGCAATTCGGAAGACATTGGAGAGAGGGCCACAACATGATTGGTCCAAGGTTCATATACTATCGGAGGTAAAGAATGTGGTACAAATGTTACAAAAGAAAATGGCAGTATCTTGGAAAATATATACCACTTGCGAGGATATATGGAGATTGGTGAATTCTTTTGAAGAGATCAATCTTGTTTATATTCTCCGCCCATGTAATGTGCTAGCTCATAATCTACCTAAATTTTCTATTTTCTCTTTAGATAGGGTTTCGTAGGATTCTGCTTTTCCATGTTGGTTGTAAAGGATGCAATACAATCTTACGAACAATTGAAACAAATTATAAAGTAATAAAATGCTGATGTTTACTGGAAAAAAAATCTACGATGTGAAGGGGTTTCGACTATAAATTAAGAACTAGCCTTGAGGTTACAATTTTAATGTCATTTATGGTTAAGCCCAAGATTATACAGTACTAGTTTTAACATTGAAAACATGAAATTTGAAATTGAAACTTAATTATAGACTTGATCCTTAGGTCCCCCATATTGAAAAATTAAGGTTTAGTTCTCATATACTTTTAGGACTTCAATTAAAAAAGTAATCATATATTTGGACTCAGCGGATAGGTAGGGATGAGCGTATACATGAGCATGCACTTGCATCGTATACTTGATTGAGAACGTTAGTGTTATATTATGAAGTTATGTGCAAGTTGTTTGGGTTGAGCTAGCGCTTCGGTTACGGGTTCGGTCGAATCTCTCTAGCTTTAGTTTAAATTTCGTATTTGTATTAAAATTAAATTGATTGAAAATGTACAAATTATTAATTTTGACCCAGTAATTTCAAAGAACTAGAATTTCAAATCCATAAATATTAAATTATGAATTCACTTCTCCGTATTTGTGCACACTACTAAAAAATCTCTATTTTCCCATTGATTTCCCAACGAAAAATATTCAGTGGCTATTTCCCATTGAATATCGGTGGAAAAAATCTAAATAATAGTGTTTTCACATGAAAAAAATTATGAAATTTCTCAGGGATTCAGTGGGAACTTGTTTCCCACCATGCGTTTTCCCAGTGAGATGGTTTGATGAAAATGAGGTGAGAAAATCATATTTTATAGCATAAACTTTCCACTAAATGTCTGTGAGGAAATTTTTTATTTCTAGTAGCGGCATATGCATATGCATGTTCAATTCAATTATCATTGAAGCATTCATTTGCATACCTAGATCACAATATTAGTTCAATAGGGATCATAGTGGTCCACTAGTTCAGTACACATATTCAAATGAGAAAGATGTCATAGTTAGCCAATCAGATCAGACAGTCGCTACAAAAACAACACGTAATTTGTGGAGGTTGTGTTAGAATTTTGTTCTGAATTTTTTACCTTATTTAAATTTTATTGTAACTGTGTTTTACTTAAAAATATTTAATTGGTGGAAAATATTTTCTTTGTGGAAAAAGATTCTATCATATTTATTCTTTTACTGGAAGAAAAGTTTTGTACATCTATAAATTGAAGACTTCTTTCCTACAACTATAACACAATAGCATCCACAATATAGTCGTTTAGAGAGTTTCGTTTAGGGAGATATTTTTCTCTCAATAGTTTTTTCATGTTTTTATATTATATAGGTCAATTGATCAAACTCATATCATATCATAATGTCATTTTATAATTTTTTTATCTGATTAATCGTTGTTCAAGGTTTGCAATTATTAGCTTCAGCATGACGCCCTGATTATTTCGATCCCAACAGGTTGAAAGTACAATATGCGACAGCAAATAGGGGAGGTCTTTAACCTCTGAAATTTACCTGTTTTTTTGTTGTAGTGAGTTCAATTACCGTTATATGGAGTTATCCATTTACGTATGGACCAATCATCCCTCATGCGTTACTACTTGCAAGAAGTGACAAAATTCTTATATCTTACAGCTCGATTGATGTTTCATTTTTCGTCTGAATTCATGTGTAAACTAGTTGTTTATAAGTCAAAAAATATTGAAATATATACTTGATTATTAAACGTAGATAATACGATGTAGTAACTGATAAAAAAATATTATGTGCCTACATACCATAAATATACATTTTAGATTAGCCAACCAAGATTGAACAATGAAATAGTTGTCGCTGAAGGATGGTGGCAACGCCATCATAGGATTCGTTCAAGCCTGCAATAAGTTACATGACCAATCATTGATTAGTGCGCCGACGTTGGAGAGTTGGTCGGCAAGCATCTTGAGTTCTTGACAATATGCAGACACGTTTGGGAAATCGTCCAGATGAACATCCTTGAACTGATTTTCAAGGTATAACGCTCGTTGAGTTTTGTTGTCGTGGAAAATACTTTCCAAACGTTCCCACGTTTGGCGGGCAGTGGAATCAGTCTCAATGATGATGTGCAACATATCATTAGAGATTGTGCCTTATATCCACTGGAGGTCGGTTGCGTCCAAACGAGACCAGAGTGCATCATCAGAAGTTGAAGCCGAGGATAGGTCTATGGACTTCGGTGAAGGAGGGATAATGTGGTCGATAACTTCGTAAACATGACAATGGATCTTAAAATTGGGGATAATGTTGCATAAAATTCCGACAAATAAATTATACTCCCTCCGACCCAATTTAAGTGTCTTAGTTTGACTTGACACAGAGATTAAGAAATAAGCGAAGACTTTTGAATCTTGTGGTCTTAAATTAAACATGTATGAGATCTTTTAAATCTTGTGGTCTTAAACTTGCCTTGAAATTGAAAAAAACTTACTAAATATAAAAAGAGACACTCTTTTTGGGATATAACAAAAAGAAAAGTAAAACACTTAAATTAGGACGGAGGGAGTATTTAAATTTAGGTTGAAAGGTACCATCTTTAATGTTTCCTGTAGTATAATTTAGTGGTGGGGCATAAATAATGGATAACATGCAATTTATTCTTAGATTAGAAAATGATATAGAGCCTTGGGTCATTCAGATTAGGTAGAAATTGTTTGGGGGTGATTTACAGCAATGTCTTGTCTAATTAAAGTGTGGTGTTAAATTCTTAGCTTAGAAAATAATAACAAGGGTATATATATATATATATATATATATCATGAGAATTCAGGTAGTCAACCAACTGAGCTACTAAGATTCTCGACAGTTGAACTATATACAAACTTCTCTAACTAGAAAGGGGGATAAGCTCAACAAAAAATTCAAAGGAAAGGAGGAGTCTAAATTCTATATTTGTATTAAAATTAAAATTTATTGAAAATGTAGAAATTATTAATTTAAAACCCAATAATTTTAAAAGACTAAGAAATTTTGAATCCATAAATTTAATAGGCTAAATGCATATGTGGATCCTTAAACTTGCCCAATTTTTTTTATTTTGGCACCTCAACTAAGCCTTGTTCCTATTGAACCTCCGAACTCGTCCTCAAATGTGTCTATTAAACACAATCCGACTAACATTACATAAATCAAGAGTTTTATTTTTTAAACCTTGTTTCACGTTCTGCTCTTATGAGCTACTTTGGTTCTTGGTTTGAATTAGTATGCATAAGAGTTGAGCTTAAGATCTGTGTGAATATAGGGAGTGAGCTGTTTTAATTGGTAGAATGTTTCATGTAGGATGCGCTTGACATTCACGAGCAAGGTTAAAAAATAAAATTCTCAATTTATGTCATGTCAGTCGGATTGTGTTTAATAGATACACTTGAGGATAAGTTCAGAGGTTCAATAGGAACAAAGCTTAGTTGAGGTACCAAAATAAATAAACCGGACAAGTTTAAAAATTCACATATGCATTAAGCCAATTTAATATTTTGGATTCACTTCTCGGTACTGATATACAAGTTTGAGTGCATTTATTTGTGCACGTACAATTCAATTATCATAGAAGCATTCATTTGCATACCTAGATCACAATACCAGTCCACTAGGGGTCACAGTAGTCCAATTGTTCAATAAACATATTCGACTGAGAAAGATGTCATAGTTAGTCAATCAGATCAGATTGGTATCAAAGCCTAAAAAAAGAATAAAAATTAAAATGAAGAGATATTTGTCGTTTGAACAAATTAATAGATTAAATAAAATAAAATGGTTATGCAAAGAATTAAGGGATCTCTTGATAAAAAATTGAAACCAAAATAAATTGATAATGAAATATCAAAATGAATTATTACTAAAAAGAAAAGAATCATTATCATTAGAATAATTGAATAACATGGTAAATGATAACCTAAGAACGTACAGAGAACTATTAAGCCTACAAAGAGAAATAAATATAGAAGACCATTTTATAGCAGATTTAAACACTGATTTATGGATGACTACAAGTCATTATGGATGAAAATAAATTAAGTCAACTTCAAAGAATAGCTGAAAAACCTTTTACATATAATAGAGATATAAACCAACATATAGTAAGCTGCAGGATGAGTATAGATCTTATAAAAGATAGAGATCAGCATTTACAAAAAAATTCCCAACAAATATGTGAACAAGAAAATACGATTACAACCCTAAGAAATATGATAGCATTAAAAGATGAAAGACTAAGACAAAAAGAAGAAGAAAATATGAAACTGAGAGAGGAAAAATTGAGAGAAATAATCAGAAGAGATAATGAAATACAAGACCAAAAAGATGTTATAGTAGAACAACACAAGTATATTGACATATTAATTAATGGATAAAGGAAAAGAAATAACAGATAACTCAAATGAAACATATTATCAAACGAATGCATATAAAGGAGGAATAACACAAACTCTAAGCTTTAAGCCAGAAATATATCAAAAATACAAGATGAAAAAGAAGAATTATCAACCAAGAAAATATTTAAAACTAAATGGTTTGAAAGGAATAAAGAAGTAAGATATATCGCACAAAAACATGAAAATATAATAGACCCAACCAGTATGATGGTAGAGCAAAAATAAATTTAATAACAGATGAAATAATAAAAAGAGAATTAGCAAAATTATCTACTAAAGAAGCTAAAAAAATAAATAAATATATACTTTGGAGAAGTAGAATTTACTATAAAAGCATATTTGCAGAAAAATATAGACACGCCCATACAAACATACATACTAGATGATAGGATATTAGGAAACTTACAAGATGCTTTAATATATGTAATAAAAGGAAATTTAATATATCAGAAACTAAAATTCACTGTACAACCAGATTTTACTGTATCATTAAAAGATGAACATAAAGACTTAGCTCTGACACTATATTATAAACTAGATGGAATAAATATTCCACCATGTAGTAAAGTCATAAGTATAGAAACAAAAATGATAAATGCCTTAACAGGAAATTATCATGTAAAGAAACAATATGAAATGAATATCTTAGTACCAAAGATGTATCAGGAAATATTAGAACAAATAGAACACAAAGAAAATTTCAAAATAACCATACCAGAAGAAATGTATATGAATTTTAGTACTAGAACCATAACATCATCACAAAAGGTAAGACCACAAATAGAAGGATCAAAACTAAGTACTAAAAAAGAACCAATAATATCAAGACAAACAAACTTAAGATTTATGCAACCCAGAATATTAGATTTGATAAATATACCCAGTAATAGATTAAAAATTAAAGTAATAATATCCAATGGTATGATAACAATCGATTGTATAGCTGAAATAAACACAGGAGCTATTAAAAGTTTTATATATATAAGTAAAATTAATGAAAAAGATTGTAATCTAATAGAACCACAAACTTGTAACTATCCTGAAAATGAAAGAGAAATAATAATAACCAAAAGTATTAATTTAAAATTTAAAATCCAAGATCTAGAATATAAAATAAATATAGGAGTAATAGAATATGAAAGTTTTAATGAATTACTATTAGGAAGTGATTTTTTAACAATGATAGATTATAGAATTAATAATGAAGGAATTGAAATAAATGATCAAGGAAAAACAAGATTTGTAAATAAGATATGAATATCCAGGGATAATATACGAAAGAAAACAAAAACTAAAAATAATAAAAACAGTTTTATCAGAAGAAATAATATCTCAACTTAAATACCTAGAATACAGTGCGAAGGAAATGAAATTAGAAAATGATATAATACAGTTAGAATAACACTGTAATAAGTTAGGTAAAATATGGATAGATATGGGAAATGGATGAAATAAAAGAATTAATAATCCTGGGTAATTTTAATGAAAACATTGATGCAATATGGAACGAAATAATAGTAGAGGAACATATAAAAAATACCCTGATAATAATGGATGAAGTAAGAGAAAACCAAACACAAATGCAACAATTAATAAGAGAATAATTGACAAAATTATGGAATGTATCTGAAGTACCAACATTTAAAATAATATTAGAACAACTTAACATATTGGTAGCACATATAAATAATGGAAAACAAGTAACAGAAGAAGAAGAACCTAGTACGAGTCAAGAAAGAACAATTGAAAAAATAATTGATACTACAATTAAACAACCAGAATTAGTACCAATAGATGCATGAAAAAGAAGTAAAGAAGCTATAATGGTAGATATTAGTAAAATAAAACCTAAATTATCAGAATCAGTAGAAAAAATATTAGATAGTCTAGCAATATTAAATAAAAAAGGATAATTTTAATCAAGAACATAGTGTAATTACATTTCTTAAAAATCATGGAAAAGATATAATAGAAAAATAAAGATACAAGTATGAACCTATAAGAAAGAAAGACTAAAAATACACCAGATATTAATAAAAAGGTGAAAACGTATATTTAACCGACAAAAAAAAATTGAATACTTACACTTAAAGTTCGAAAAACAAGAACAACGAATATCAGAATTACAAAAAGAAAATATAAAATTAAAATCACATAATAATGAAGAATGACTTAGTAAATATAAAAAATATAAACATAAGTTTAAGGATACAAAGAAAATACTAAAAGAAACAAAAGTAGAATTAAAACAATCGAGAGTTGAATTAAATGAAGTAAAACAAGAAATTGAAGAATTACATATCCTAAAAGAACAAATGACAAGGCTGAAAGGAAAAAAGAAAGTAAAAAAAAATTAGCAAAACAAGTGATGAAAGTACTACTAGTAGTGAAAAAATTGATAGTAATACAGACAAAGATAGTAATACTAATCTTGAATTAGCTAACCAACAAATACAAATAGCAAAATTTATAGAAAAAGTAGATGACGAAGAAAACTCAGAAATAGTGAAAGAGAATAATCAGATAATAGAAGCTTTAGAAAAATTGAAAAATGTAAATGCAATCATAGAAGAAGAACCTAAAAGCGATATACAAGATGAATTTAACATACCTATAGAAACAGAAATAGAAATAAATGATATAGTAAATGAAGATACTAATGATTATCCTGAAGAAGAACTAATAGACCCTAATTTAGAAATAATAACAAGAAGACGTACTAAATTACCAGAACACATACCAGTAGGACAACAAGCTGAATTTAAAGAATTTGTAGGATCAATGTCACAAGGTGTATCTAAGGCCAGGAACAAATTTGACACCCTATGAGCTTATAAATGGAAAGAAACATAACTTGCGTTACTTTCATGTTTTTGGGTGTATTTGTTACATTTTAAATGATAGAGATCATTTGGCAAAGTTTGACTCTAAGAGCGACAAAGGAATTTTCGTTAACTATTCTCAAAATAGTCATGCTTATCGAGTATACAATCTGAGGACCAGCACTGTACAAGAGTATGTAAATGTTATTTTTGATGATATCTCTGATCTTACAAGAAATACAACTGAAAATAACACTATAGTATCAGTGGAAAATGTGCAGACTGCTGAAGAATCAGATGCTGCCCCAAAATTTGCCACACCCGAAGCAACATCTGAATCTAAAATAGAGATCACAGAGGTAAGGGGTGAGGAGTCAAATGTTTAATTGATTGATCAAGTTCGAAGGGACCCCTCATCAAGGATTAGGAAGAATCATCCAACATGCCAGGTGATAGGGGGAGTTTTTGAAGGAATTAAAACAAGAGCGAAAGAACCACTCAACTACAGAGATATGATAAGGTATGTGTGTATGAATCCCATATACCAAAAGGTTAGTCTTTCTTGTTTTATATCTACATTAGAACCAAAAAATGTTTTAGAGGCACTCAAAGATAATTTTTGGATTCAAGCAATACAAGAAGAGCTTGAACAATTCTCTCGAAATGAAGTCTGGGACTTAGTTCCACGTCCAAACAATACAAATGTAATTGGAAATAAGTGGATTTTCAAAAATAAATCAGACGAATCGGGAACAGTTGTCAGAAACAAAGCTCGCCTAGTTTCACAAAGATATACTCAGGTTTAAGGAATCGATTATGACGAAACCTTAGAACCTGTGGCAAGAATTTAGTCAATTAGACTTTTACTTGCTATTGCTTGTTGTCTGAAAATTACTCTACACCAAATGGATGTAAAAGGTGCATTCTTAAATGGTTATTTAGATAAGAAAGTCTATGTTGAACAACCAAAAGGATTTGAAGATCCTTACCATCCACACTATGTATACAAGTTTAAAAAGGTGTATGGGTTGAAACAAGCTCCTCGTGCATGGTATGGTCGTTTAACTAATTTTCTTCTTGAATTAACCATGGCGAAGATGATCGTACTTTATTTATTAAATGACATGGTGTAGATATTATAAATGCTCAAATCTACGTAAATGACATAGTTTTTGGGTCGACCTCACAATCGTATCTAAATTCGTTTGTTGAAGCTATGTCATTAACATTTGAAATGAGCATGATTGGGGAACTAACTTTTTTCTTAGGCTTGCAGCTAAAGAAAAGTGATGATGGAATTTTCATCTCACAAAGTAAATATGCCAAGAATCTAGTCAAGAGATTTGGTTTGGAGAACGCTAAACAAATAAAGACGCCAATGGGTTTGTCACAGAAGGTATGTAAGGATAATGTTGGTGAAAATATCGACCCAACATTATATCGATCTATGATAGGTAGCCTTCTTTATCTTACTACTAGTCACCCAGATATTATGTTTAGTGTTTGTGCTTGTGCCCGTTTTCAAGCCTGTCCCAAAATATCCCACTTAAATATCGTGAAACGTATTATTTGATATGTCACTGGCACATGTGAGTTGGGAATTTGGTATTCCAAAGAAACTAATCTTAACGTAATAGGATTTAGTGACTTGGATTGGGCTGGAGATGTGGATGATAGAAAGAGTACAAGTGGAGGATGTTTTTAACTTGGCAATAATCTTGTTTCATGATATAGTCGGAAAAAAAACTATGTCTCGCTTTCAACTACTGAATCTGAATATGTAGCAGCTGAAAGTTGTTGCTCTCAATTAATATGGCTAAGACACATGTTAGACGATTATAGATTTACTAGCAACATTTTGATTTTGTATTGTGATAACTTTAGTACTATAAATATTTCCAAAAATCCAGTTCATCACTCACGTACAAAACATATTGATATTAGACATCACTTTTTAAGAGATTTAGTTAAAAAATAACTAGTTAAAATTGAACATGTTGACACTCTTCATCAACTAGCTGATATTTTTACAAAAGCTTTGGACCATGAGAGATTTTCTAGTTGGAAGAAATCTCTTCGTCTTTGTAATCTCTAAAAAAAAAAGAGGCATTTTGGTAAATGTCACCTGAAATGTTGTCTAACATTTCGGGTGACATTTACCTAATGTAATCACACTGACTGATTATTGTTGTTGTATAGTGCATAACTTTTGGTAACACAAGCATGATCCTTCAATAAGAATATGTTATAAGAGTGATACCGTTATCTGCGATGATATATATATCATAAAAGGGGAGTATCGAAATAAGGTAAAGCCTTTACAAATATTTGGCAACTATGAAAAATGGACAAAGCCCTTGAAAAGATACCGTTCCTATTCTATAGGAGTATCGAGTGCTTCAAAAGAATTTTGAGAATACTAAATAAGTATTCTTAATTTTGACATGAAAAAATCATTTGTATGTATTTTATGATTAAATCAAGGACATGATGGGAAAATGTTACATTGGTCCAGCGGTTAAACTCATAAAATACTTATAAAATGTGTCTTGACTTAGCTTTTTGGCTTAGTTTAAAGGTCAATTCTCGAAAATGCTTATTTAAGCTCTTACTTTAGAAGCTGACCTTCAAAAGATCGGGAATAGAATAGTGGACGCTTGTTGCCAAAGCGAAAAAATTCTTATGGAATCAAAATGCTTTTGTCGCCCAAAATGTTGCAAACATTGTTGTTGAAATTTTCATATCATGATATTTATTGGGATGTTGTTCTTAACTGATTTCGGAAAAATTAGACTTTTCTCCCTATTTTTATGCCTTATTTTAAATGGAATTTCAAAACCATAAAAATGATAAGATTGTTGAATTCCTACAGTGATGTTTATCCCTTTATCCCAAAATATTAGGTGTAAGTTATTGTGTGAAATTAAAATACTTTAAACTAAGGAATTTTTGTTGCTTAGAAAATTTTGCCATATTTATAAATATTCCTCTCATTTGCATTTTTTTATCATATTCGATTTTCCTTAAAAATAAAATAAAATAAAAAAAAGGAAAATCACATCACACCTCGGGTATAACCCTACCTACCCGATGGAATCATCACCATTCCAATCTCCTTCCTCAATCACAAACCCTAACTCCTCAAAACCCTCTCCTCAATTTTCACCAATGGAAACCTCTTCAATGTCAACACCAATGTCAGCCAACACTTCGACCAACACCCCAATGAGTACAAGCCCTCCTATGAACACTGAATCGTCTGAGCAAAATAAACCGCAGCAACCCTGCCGGTTATCTTCTTCACCATCCACAGAGGACTTGTCAAATGCTATAGTATTTAAAGGTTTAGATGAACCTTTAGACATTAGCTACCCAGGTGATGAAAATAATCCAATAGATGTTGATGAAACATCTGATATTTCAGCATTGGGTAAAAGACCAAGATCATCCACCTTCCCTACTCATCGATCGAGTGGAATATTTGAAAGAGCAGTTCGTGAAGAGCCGAGCAGCAAAAGGTCCAGAGTTGATACATCTACACCTGCTTGCTCGACCGGTGACGGTGATGACACAAACTTTGTGCTCTCAACTGAAGAGACTGAAGAAGAACCAACTGCTTCTGTACCGCAAAATGTGTCTCAAGATAACGAGGAAATTCCTGATAAACTCCACGGAAGCAATTCTTTCTAAAGAGAATTCCCAGATATGCTAAATCGAGTGTTGCTCCGAATATTTCCACTGATGCCACAACATCTCAGGCAATATTTCAGCCAACATCAGAAGAGACACAAACACCAACATCCTCCAACAAAACTGAATCTCATTCAGACCTTGAGGTATCTATCTACTCAGACAAACTCTATTCTAAAACTAATTCTGATAATTGGGACTGGTATAAGAATAGAGTTATTAGATCTGAAAAAGTATTAGACATTGCCTCCTTTTCAGAATATGGTTTGGTAGAGTTCTTAAAAGAAAGACATCTCCTAGGATCTGTTACTGAGAAAAGACCATATATTGATAAAATAGTTAGGTTGTTTTATGCTAATTTGAGCTTTGCTATAGAGGATACATCCTCGAAGAAATTTGGGAAGGTATATCTCTATAACATAGTATATTTCTTCACACCTGCTGTTATAAACCAATGTATGGGATTAAATGCCGAGGAGAATGTTAGAGAAGCAGAACCTACAGTGGACAATAGAGATAAAGTAATTGAGTACCTCACAGGAGGTATAATGCATAAGTGGATCTCTAGATATTCAGCCGCTAAATTAACAGCCATATTTGCCACCCTTCACAAAATTTCTATACACAATTGGCTTTCTTCAATGAATGAGTCAATTGTAACTCAGAACAAGTCACCCTTCTGTATAAAATTGGAAAAGGTTTGAGAGTTGATTTGGGTAAAATGATCTTCCATCAAGTTTCCAACTTGGCATAAAAAGAATCAACCTCAATCCTCTATTATCCCTCTCTGATATACAAAGTTTTAACTACCCAAGGTCTTACACCTAAGAGAGAGGACACATTAGGGAAGGCTACTGAACTGCACACAGTAAACAAAGCAGTTTTGAAGAGTAGAGATAGTGTCATCGATTTACCATAGAGAATGGAAGGAAATTGTGTAGATGTTGACAAGAATGTCACCAATATTCTTGGCAACACTGGTCCAAGACAGTCTCTACTGTCTACTGAATGGCTTGTGAATCAAATTGCAAAGATCAACCAACAAATCTCTGAGGTTGATGTTGTAAGGAATGCTCTGATTCAAGCCAGAGACCATTTCATGCTGCTGCTTTCTTCACAAAAAGGGGGAGAAAATGATGCTACTTAAGCCGCGGGAAGCAGAGAAAGTGTTGGTGTTGATGCAGGGGGAGCTGAGGAAGAAGGCTAGAGGATGTTGTTCTGTGCAGAGAAGTTGTTATGCTGCAGAGATGAAGGGGGAGAGATGCTGGAAGTTGAAGCTGTTGTGCAGGGGTAGAAAGCTGATGGAAGCTGCTGATGCTGTATAATTAGGAAGGAGGAAGCTGAATGATGTTGCTGAACCTAAGCTATAAATGCTTATTCAGTGGTTTGATGGATTGATGTGAATATTTGTTGACAATGGTTATTTCTATTCGTGTTTTTGTATATAGTGGATGATATGTATATATGTGCTAACATCTTTCTTCTTTTCTAATCCTATGAATTGGTACACGCATGTTTGCTTGAAAGCCATCACAAGTTAAGGGGGAGCACAACATTGATATTATTGATCACAAATGTCGGATAAACATTTGTCTCAATATCCCAAGTCAGTTTAGGTTTGTAATGAGTTTTGTGAAGAAAGGCAAAAATGGGGAGATTGTTAATGTTGGGTTTGGTGACGTGACATTTGACCCAACATATCTTCTGAAGTACTGATTTGAATGCATAAAAATGTTGGGATAAATGTCATAACATTCGGACTAACATTTTTTAGAACAGTTTTTCCTTACTTCACAGTAAGCAGTAATATTTTACTGTGAGGTAAAAACCACTTGGCGTGGTGAATTGGAGCTGTGTAAAACGTGGGAAAAAGAGTCCAAGCTTGGGGAAGAAGTCGAGTAAGGAACAAGTCAAAGTTGTTGAGATTTTCACTCCTTAATCATCTATCACAAGCTGTCCACCTTTTCCTAAACCTCCACAACCAATCGATGAACCTTTCAAGGGAACTCTCTGCTATAAATAGAGAGGCCACAACAGTGTATCGATATCCAGAATTAGATTGCAAAACTATTAAGAGAGCTCTCGAGATTTCATCTCAGAAATCTGGATCACAAATGTTACCTGAGTGTGTCAACAACATTCTGTCCAACATTACAATTGCTGTTTAGATTCTAGATTAGTTTTGTATGGAGCGATTGTAATGAGAGGTTGTCTATGTCTAATTAGTTAGATTTTTCAGGCAGAAGTCATCTGCGACTTCAACTTTTAATTCCTTTCCATTTTATATTGTAAATCTGTAAAGAAAGGAATTTGTAATTTTGTATATAATATGTATACAATACTTCTGGTCCTTGACCATCATAAGTTATATCAACATATAACTTATGAAAATATAAACCTTTGTGTTTTTTATTTTCCGCTGCATTTTACTCTTGAAAGTTTTCTGTTTTATTGAAGTGTTGTCACTTGTGTCAGGTGACATTCGGAAACAGAATTGACATTCGATTTATTTCGTCTCTTGTTTTTACTTTCCATAGCCTTTGACACCCTTCAAGAACTTAATAGAATAAGGGAATGATTGAATGAAATAACATGGCAAGAAATCAAAATGATGGATAATATAATGAAAGAAATAGAAATACAAGATACTGAACCACCTAATTAGATGGTAGCAATCTATATTGAAATATAGAATATAAGCCTAATAAAATGATAAAATAAAAAATCTTTATAGATAGTGGAGCAAACTTATGTCTAGCAAGAAGAGGAGTATTAGAAGTGGACATATGGAAAAGATCTAAAACTCATAGAATAAGAGTATCAGGATTTAATGAACAAATGAAAGAATTAGATATAATAGCAGAAAATATGAGAATAATGTTAGATAAAATAATATTTCGGCTACCAATAATATATCAAGAAGATCATATGAAACAACAAGTATTACTATGAAATAATTTCTTAGATTTCTTTAAAACACAAGTTAAAATAATAATACTTTTAGTTTACAAACGCCTTGTAATAAATAGATAATATTAAAGAGAGTACTACCAATACAAACATTACGATTGCATAACATAAGATTAGATAGGAATAATAACCTATATTAAAAGAAAAATATCTACGTTGAAATCAAATTGATAAATCTCAATGATACAATTAGATCTAAACCTATTAGATATAGTCCAACAGATCAAAAAGAGTTTGAAAACCCAAATAAAAGAATTATTAGAATTAAAAATGATACAAGAAAGTAAAAGCCCACATAGTAGCCAAACCTTTTTAGTAAGAAAACATAGTGAACAAAAAAGAGGAAATGCTAGAATGGTAATTGATTATAGAGAATTAAATAAAAAAATAATATTTGATCGATATTTTTTACCATACAAAAGAAACCTTATTAACAGGTTAGGAGGAAAGAAATGGTTTAGTAAATTTGATTGTAAAAGTGGATTTTGGCAAATTAAATTAACAAATGCAACCACAATTGTAAAAGTGGATTAAAAAATGCACCACAAATATTCCAAATAATGGACCAGGTGTTCAAAAAAGTAACAGAATTTTGTATAGTATATGTTGATGAAATACTAATATATAGTGATGATTTGGAAAACCATATAAAACATCTAGAAGAATTTATAAAAACAGTGAGACAACACGGAATATTATTATCTGAAATCTTCAAAAATAGTATCTAATACTTAGGGTACAGTATAGATAAAGAAGGATTACAATTGCAAGAACATGTTGTGACAAAAATAAAGAATTTTAAGATAAATTAGAAAACAAAAAAGAAGTACAACAATTTTTAGGAGTATTAAATTATGCTTCAGACCATATAAAATATTTACCACTCTTAAAAAACCATTGCAAGAATTAACTAAAAAAAATATAACATTCGAATGGAAGGAAGAACATACTAAAGCTATAAACAAAATTAAGAAAAAAGTAAAAGCCTTGCCAAAACATACAATACCAATGGAACAAGATCAACTAGAACTTTTTACTGATGCTAGTGATATAGGATGGGAGCAGTCCTCATAGCTTATGATAAAGATGATATAGATAAAGAAAAACCACTAATTTGTGGTTATGGAGGTGGAACATGGAAGCCAAACCAGAAAAAATATCATATCAATGAAAATGAACTATTAGCTGTAAAATTTGGAATAAAATGATTTCATTATCACCTATTACCAGTAAAATTTGTCGTTAGAACTGATAATACACAAGTAAGAGCTTTCATTACGAACAAAATAGACCCTTTACCAGAATTAAACAAAAGAATAAAATGGCAATCATTTTGTTGTTGTTATGATTTTATTATTAAAAATATATCTGAAACTAAGAATATTTTAGCTGATTTTCTTAGCAGGTACAATGATGTCAGTCACCAGTGACAATTTTGAAGAATATATTACTAATGTTGTAGAAATCATCAACCAAAACCATGAAATCATTACAACCAAATTACAAGAAAATACACATCTGGTAAAACAACTTACAAAAGCTTTACGAGACTTTCAAAACCTAAAAGCCTTGAAATCCCCTAAACCTATTACAGAAATACCAAACATTCCTACTACACTCCAAAGACTTTTACATCTAAACTTGCAACCATGCCTTCATCAATACCATCATCTTCTCAAACATCAACAATATCAATGTGTGACAAACTGAAATTTGCACTTGACTATGTTAGTGCTTATGAAAATAAATAAGTTTTATGACTATAAATCTAACCCATAATTTTACGAAGTGCTAAACTTAGTAAATATCCAAGATTTTTATGTAGCGAACATGCAAACCCTGACATAGTAACAAAACTCTTTCTTTACGGCTTTATTGACAAAATGAAAGTTGATAAAACTTTGCATAACAATTGTAAATTACCCAGTATTATTGTAGAATCTGTAAAAGCAATGATGGATTCCTTTGGTAAGGGAACATACGGCATACAAATTTTTTACGCTTCTACTGACCTAACAGGAAAATCTATAGTAATTTGTCAACTATTTAAAACAGGAAAAATAGTAATATTAGCGGAGACGATGGAGATTTGAAAATGAAAATTCCTTGTACCATTGATAAATTTCAAGGACTATTGGACTGTTAACTTTAAAATCAAAGATTGAAGACTACTAAAGGTGGAGATGTGGAAGAACTAATAATCTTATACTACAATAATGATATAGTATCACAAGATGCTATTGATTTGACAAATCTCCATGACATGATTATATAAACCTGAAACATAAACATGCTAAGGAAATATTGGAACAATAGCAGATGATAATAGGTAAGAAGAAAAGACTTGTGATCAGTACTAAACATGTTAACAATGTCACTAATACTACAATAAAAGGAGAAAAATATTCTGATCCCTTTGCATGATACGGCCCAATGTAGTTTAACTACATTAAGCCACAATGTAAAATTTTGATACGACTTAATGTAGTCTAACTACAGTAAACCCATATATTACCATATATTACAGTCTATACTACAAAAGACATCCGAGATCAAATGGAAGACAGCTTGCAAAACACTTGTGGAATGCAGCAGCCGGCCTCGGCAATTATAAAAGTCGCCATACCCACGAAGAATCAAGAACGAAGATAACATCTGACAATTTTGATAAATCTACAACAAAGACAAACAACTTTAAGAAATATCTGAAATTATGGAAGACAAGATACTGTACACTTTTAGACCTTTAAAAAAGTAGTACTTATCTCTTTTGTTTTTGTAACGTAGCGATAATGTAATCAGCCGAGGTTATCTATATAAAGAGCCTCGATATAACATTTGAAACCAACTTTGAAATACATAAACTTCTGTCTTCTGAATATTTTCTCCCATGCTTAGTTAAACACTTTCTTAGTCTATAATTCATAGCAATAACAATATTATAATACCAGAGAAAGTGTTGGAAATTTGCCTTTGGCGGGAGTTGCGACCGACCAACTTTAACGGCTTAAACACTAGTGTTACGTATGTTGGAGAATCCGGTTCTTCACACATGCATGATCTACTAAGTACGTAGATAACCGTAGGGCCAAGAATCGTCAAATTTCATTGAGAAATGAAAGAGATATTGGTCCACGAAGTAAGGTGTTTGAAGCATGGAAAGTGTGGTATTGTGTTCAATTCTCCCTCATCGGTAGAGGAAGAAAGAATTGTTGTGTATATAAGACTCGAAATGTGTTTGGGGTTTGGGACCCCAAGGGGTATCCCATGTGTTTAAAGGAGGGAGGACCTAGATGTGCTTCGGTTCAAGGAAAGACCACACGCTGCTGCCGCCGCTTGCCGTCCGGTCCGGCCCGAAGTTCCGGTTCCGGTTCTCGTCCACGGGTCCACGGGCTGTGGGCCTTCTGATATTATCTTTTTTGGGCCAGAAAACTTTGCCAGAAGTACAGTTTGATCCCAGAAGTTTCAGATGTGCAGTTTGGACCAGAATTCTTTCAGTTGTGCAGTTTGATCCCTGAAGTTTCAATATGTACAGTTTGGTCCCTGAAGTTTTCAGAAAGTTGGAATTTCGACGGTCAGAACAGAAACGTCCAAGCTCTCAATTCAGCCATTTATTTTGGCTGAATTACACCTCCAATAATGGCCAATCCGTTGGCAATCTTTCACCATTTATGTTGGTGACTTTACTACCTCCATAATGGCCATTATTTGGCTATTATGGAGGCAGTTTTCAGGCAGCAAAACAGCCACTCCCTCACCTATTTAAACACCCCCTTACACCATTGTTGAGTACACAAAAGAAGGGAAGAGTTAACAGAAGAGATGCAGCAAAACAGTGCACGAAAATACACAACAAAAATAGCTTTCTTCCTACAACTTCCAAGCATCATTTCGTTACTCAATATTCTTCACGGTAGCTCTTGAGTTTCCTTTGCTCAAGTGTTCCATTGCTGTTTTATCTTGGGAGACAAATTGTCCAGGACGTATAAAGGATACATACGGGGCAATATTGTCTTAAGGACAGAGTGCTACACTCGACTCAGCAAAAATAATTTACATTTTTTCGTCTTCTACAAAACTGGAATTTCCAGTTTTTACTTGTGTAACAATTGTAATTTCAAATTACTAGTTGAACTATTGAACATTTGTTTATCCTTTCGAATACTTGTAATAGTTATATACTTCCCGTACTGCTTTATAAAGTACCATAGAGCAAAAACTACCCAACAGAAAGAACACATTGAAAGTTTATACTTTGAATCATACTAGTCCAAAAACCCTCATCTCTAAAGGATTTTTAGGAAGAGTCTGTTGAGTCTCCTAGCACCTAGGCCATTTATCCCGTTATCAATGAAGAAGAAAGGGAGTCAAGAGATATTGTGAGTGAGCATTCCAGTGACCTGAAAAATCTATAAGAGATATGATTTTTAGACTATATGTTTTTAATTATAATCTTGATAAGTGTAGTCTCTGCAATTATGATATTAATATTGGTTGAAGATTATAGACTTTTAAAATTAAAAAATGAATTTTGATTTAATAGTAATTGCTGTCATGTTACATGTTTGTTATTTGATAGACTTTAAAGATAACTTAAGTATGTTATCATCTATATCCTTACCCTCTTTAAGGTCATTAGATGATGAAAGATACCCCGTAGAAATCCGTAGAAAAATTGCAGTTATATGCCATATGGACCGATCATCCCTCACGAGTCACTACTTGCAAGAAATGACAAAATTCATGTATCTTACAACTCGATTGATGCTCCATTTTTAGTCTGAATTCATGTGTAGACTGGTTGAACATAAGTCAAAAATTGAAATAATCCTTCCAATTTAATTTATTTGTCTGGTTTAATTTGACTCAAAATTTAACAAAGTAGACTTTTGAATATTGCTATTTTAAATTAAAAATATATAGAATGCATCATAACATTTTTCAATCATTGATCTTCAACATGTCATGTGAAAAGTTATTGTTAAAGAAATGTTAAAAAGAAAAAGGGGCGTTCATTGTTAAGCAAACTAAAGAAGAAAATAAGATAAATAAATTGTAACGGAAGGAGTATATATTTTGATTATCATAAGTAGATATATAATAGTACGATTTGATAATTGGTAAAAAATTATCATGTGATGTTCATGTTGCCTACATATCATAAAAATACATTCTCGAGTAGTCAACGAAGATTGACTAATGAAGTAGTTGTCTCAATCATAAAATTGGGGGGAAATGTTGCAAAAGATTCTGACAACTAAATTATATTTTAATTTAGGTTGCAAGTGCCATTTTTTTAATTTTTCATGTATTATACTCCCTACATTTTAAATGATTATCTTGTTTGATTTGACATAAAATTTAAAAAAATAGGAATTTTTTTTTTGAATCTAGTGGTCTTAAATTAAATATGTGTTGAATATACACATTTTTTCTTGAGGTCATAAATATGGCATATGAAAAGTTTGAAAGAAAGAATTACCAAAAAAGAAAAATACAGTCTTTTTGAAACGGACTAAAAAAAAAAGTAAAACAAACTTTTTGAAATGGAGGGAGTAATAATTTAGTGGCGGGGCAGAAATAATGGATAATAACATGCATGGGAATGAATTTTCGATCAAAGTAAGGACATTATTTCAGTCCGTTTACTAAAATAATACATTTTAATTTTTTTTTACAGAACTTGAACAAATGTATTCCACAGAAACTTATTAAATATTATTTTATTCAAAAAACCCAACGAACAAAAAAGTTAAGGATTAACAGTATTAAAGGATAAGTGGCTACTTGGAGTACTTATTTAGCTAATCGGTACTTCTTTTAAGGCTAATCAATACTTTGTGTAAGGCTAATTAGTATTTTTTAAGGCTAATCAGTACTTTTTTAAAACGCTTATCAATACTCCTACTTTTGTAATGCTAAGCAATACTTTTTATAGTCGTTACTATATTAATTATAAAACGTTACTCACATTAATTAATTAATCTTTAACATCGTTAACCATTCAATAAATGTCATGTATGGAATGTTGAAATAAAAAAGTAGACAAAAACGGATAGAGATATTCTTTTTAAAATGAACTAAAAAGAAAATTTATATAAAAAAATTAAAACGGATGGAGTATATATTTAATTACTGTATGTAGATATATAATATGATTTAGTAATTGATAAAAAAATATTATGTGATATTTCTGGTGCCTATGTACCATAAAAATACATTTTAGAGTATCAACGAAAATCAAACAATGAAGTATATCATAAAATTGGGGGCGCATGAGATTCCGAGTCGTAATTTCCAACAATATAGGTGTGTGAGGTTCCATTACTTTTTAGGAGAAATCGTGATCGCGAACTAATAGGATCGTCAAAATCTCTGATATAAAATGAACAATAATAAATTTAGCACAACTTTTGACCAATATTTTAGATTTTAATCTAAGATTTGAAGGATTTTGACTAGAAATCTAAGAACTAGCCTTGAGGTAACAATTTTAGTGCCATGTATGGTTAAATACAGGATTATAAAGTACTACTTATAACGTTTATAACATGGAATTTTATGTTAAGAGTACCACATCAGATATAAAATTAAAACGTGGACTCCTTATATGGACTTGGACAATCCTCATCCTAAAAGCTAATTTTTGGGTTGAGTTAGGCCCAAGACATGTAAAGAATGGGTAAGAATTGTCCATGTCCTTATAAGGAGTCCATGTTCTCATTTCATATCTGATGTGGACTCTTAACATTTTAGGACTTCAATTGAAAAAGTTATCATATAATTGGACTCAACGGATAGTTAGGGATGAGCGAATACATGGGCATGCACTTTGAGAACGTTAGTATTATAATATGTACAATGTACAAGTTGTTTGGGGTAAGCTAGCGTTACAGTTATAGGTTCGGCCAAACTCAATAGTAGTTATAGATAGGTTAGTCTTAGTGGGTCGTTGGCTCCACTTGTTATCTCCTTCTATGACATGTTGTTGTCATCAGCATATTCCATATGTCACTTACCCATCTCTATCTCACTGAGGGTCCGCACATCCAAAAGAAAATGAGGACTTCATTCACTGACTTTAGGTGGAAGAAAACAGCTCAGCTAACAAGGGTATACATACATACATATTTACATACACACACACACACACACACACACATATATATATATATATAGACACACACACACATAATAGTTTCATTATATAGTGGTAGGGAAAGGGCAAATGGGGGAGGTGATTACAAGGTTGGTAATCGAACCATCAACAATAAGATGAGAATTTAGACAATCAACCAACTAAGCTACTAATATTCTCGACAGTTCAACTATATACAAACTGCTCTAATTGGAAAGGGGGATAAGCTCAACAAAAAATTCGAACGAAAGGAGGAGTCTAAATTCTGTATATGTATTAAAATTTAAATTAAAAGAAAATGTAGGAATTATTAATTTAAAAGTCCATAATTTTAAAAGACTAAGAAATTTTGAATCCATGAATTTAATAGGCTTAATTCATATATGGATCCTTAAACTTGCCCGATTTTTTTATTTTGGCACATCAACTAAGCCTTGTTCCTATTGAACCCACGAACTCATCCTCAAGTGTGTCTATTAAACACAATCCAACTGACATAACATAAATCGAGAGTTTTATTTTTTTTAACCTTGCTTCACATTCTGCTACTATTAGCTGCTTTGGTTCTTGATTTGATTAGTATGCATAAGAGTTGAGCTTAAGATCTGTGTGAATATAGGGAGTGCGCTGTTTTAATTGATAGAATTTTTCATGTAGGATGCGCTTGACATTCACGCGCAAGGTTAAAAAATGAAATTCTCGATTTATGTCATTTCAGTCGGATTGTGTTTGATAGACACACTTGAGTATAAGTTCATGGGTTCAATAGGAACAAGACTTAGTTTTCAGTATTAAAATAAAAAAACTGGACAAGTTTAAAAATCCACATATGCATTAAGCCAATTTAATATTTTGGATTCACTTCTCGGTACTGAAATACAAGTTTGAGTGCAATAATTTGTGCATGTACAATTCAATTATCATAGAAGCATTCATTTGCATACCTAGATCACAATACCAGTCCACTAGGGGTCATAGTTGTCCACTAGTTCATTGGCATATGGACCGATCATCCCTCACGAGTCACTACTTGCAAGAAATGACAAAATTCTTGTATCTTACAACTCGATTGATGTTCCATTTTTAGTGTAGACTGGTTGAACATAAGTCAAATATTGAAATAATCCTTCCATTTTAATTTATCTGTCATATTTTAATTTGACTCAAAATTTAACAAAGTAGACTTTTGAGTATTGTTGTTTTAAATAAAAAATATGTAGAATGCATCATAATATTTTTTAATCATGTGATTTTAAACATGTCATGTGAAAAGTTATTATTAAAGAATTGTTAAAAAGAAAAAGGGGCGTTCTTTGTTAAGTGAACTAAAAAAGAAAGTAAGATAAATAAATTGAAACGGATGGAGTATATATTGGATTATCATAAGTAGATATATAACAGTACGATTTGATAATTGGTAAAAAATTATCATGTGATGTTCCTGGTGCCTACATATCATAAAAATACATTTTCGAGTAGTCAACGAGATTGACTAATGAAGTAGTTGTCTCAATCATAAAATTGGGGGGATAATGTTGCATAAGATTCTGACACCTAAATTATATTTTAATTTAGGTTGCAAGTGCCATTTTTTAAAATTTTCATGTAGTATACTCCCTCCGTTTTAAATGATTATCTGGTTTGACTTGATACAAAGTTTAAGAATGTAGGGAAATTTTTTTTAATTTAGTGATTTTAAATTAAATATGTTTTGAATGTACAAAAATGACATTTTTTCTTGTGGTCTTAATTATGGCATATGAAAAATTTGAAAGAAAGAATTACCAAAAAAAGAAAAAAACAGTCTTTATGAAACAGAATAAAAAAAAAGTAAAACAAACTTTTTGAAATGGAGAGAGTAATAATTTAGTGGCGGGGCAGAAATAATGAATAATAACATGCATGGGAATGAATTTTCGACCGAAGTAAGACATTATTTCAATCCGTTCACTAAAATAATACATTTTTAAATTTTTTACCGAACTAGAACAAATGTATTCCGCAGAAACTTATTAAATATTATTTTATTCAAAAAGTTCAACGAACAAAAAAGTTAATGATTAACAGTATTAAATGATAAGTGGTTACTTGGAGTACTTATTTAGCTAATCGGTACTTTTTTTAAGGCTAATCAATACTTTGCGTAAGGCTAATTAGTATTTTTTTAAGGCTAATCAGTACTTTTTTAAAACGCTTATCAATACTCCTACTTTTGTAATGCTAAGCAATACTTTTTTATAGTCGTTACTATATTAATTATAAAACGTTTCTCACAGTAATTAATTAATTTTTAACATCGTTAACCATTAAATATGACATGTATGGAATGTTGAAATAAAAAAGTTGACAAAAAAGGATAGAGATATTTTTTTTTAAATGAACTAAAAAGAAAAGTATCTAAAAAAATTGAAACGGATGGAGTATATATTTAATTATTGTATGTAGGTATATAATATGATTTAGTAATTGATAAAAAATTATTATGTGATATTTCTGGTGCCTACGTACCATAAAAATACATTTTAGAGTATCAACGAAAATCAAACAATGAAGTATATCATAAAATTGGGGAGGGGGGGGGGGGGGCATAAGATTCCGAGTCGTAATTTCCAACAATAAAAGGTGTGTGAGGCTCCATTACTTTTTAGGAGAGATTGTGATCGCGAACTAATAGGATCGTCAAAACCCCCTGATATAAAATGAACAATAATAAATTTAGCACAACTTTTGACCAATATTTTAGATTTTGATCTAAGATTTGAAGGGTTTTGACTAGAAATCTAAGAACTAGCCTTGAGGTAACAATTTTAGTGCCATGTATGGTTAAATACAGGATTATAAAGTACTAGTTTTAACGTTTATAACATGGAATTTGGTATTGAAACTTAATTATAGACTCGATCCTTAAATCCCCTAAAATTGAAAAATTAAAGTTCTCATGGACTTTTATGTTAAGAGTAGCACATCGGATATAAAATGAAAACATGGACTCCTTATATGGACTTGGACAATCCTCATCCTAAAAGCTAATTTTTGGGCCTAACTCAACCCCAAAAGCTAGCATGTAAGGTGAGGATTGTCCAAGTCCATATAAAGAGTCCATGTTCCCATTTCATATCCATGTGGGGCTCTTAACATTTTAGGACTTCAATTGAAAAAGTTATCATATATTTGGACTCAACGGATAGTTAGGGATGAGCGAATACATGGGCATGCACATTGAGAACGTTAGTGTTATAATATGTACAAGTTGTTTGGGGTAAGCTAGCGTTATGGTTACGGGTTCGGCCAAACTCAATAGTAGTTATAGATAGGTTAGTCTTAGTAGGTCGTTGGCTCCACTTGTTATCTCCTTCTACGATATGTTGTTGTCATTGGCATATTCCATATGTCACTTACCCATCTCTACCTCACTGCGGGTCAGCATATCCAAAAGAAACGAAGGACTTCATTCAGTAACTTTAGGCGGAAGAAAACAGCTCGGCTAACAAGGATATACATACATACATATAGTAATTAATTAATCTTTAACATCGTTAACCATTAAATATGTCATGTATGAAATGTTGAAATTAAAAAGTTGACAAAAACGGATAGAGATATTCTTTTTAAAATGAACTAAAAAGAAAAGTAATCTAAACAAATTGAAACGGATGGAGTATATTTTTAATTATTGTATGTAGATATACAATATGATTTAGTAATTGATAAAAAATTATTATGTGATATTTCTGGTGCCTACGTACCATAAAAATACATTTTAGAGTATCAACGAAAATTAAACAATGAAGTATATCATAAAATTGGGGGGTGGGGGGGGGGGGCATAAGATTCCGAGTCATAATTTCCAACAATAAAAGGTGGGTGAGGCTCCATTACTTTTTAGGAGAGATCGTGATCGCGAACTAATGGGATAGTCAAAACCCCCTGATATAAAATGAACAATAATAAATTTAGCATAACTTTTGACCAATATTTTAGATTTTGATCTAAGATTTGAAGGGTTTTGACTAGAAATCTAAGAACTAGCCTTGAGGTAACAATTTTAGTGCCATGTATGGTTAAATACAGGTTTATACAGTACTAGTTTTAACCTTTATATCATGGAATTTGGTATTGAAACTTAATTATAGACTCGATCCTTAAATCCCCTAAAAATTAAAAATTAAAGTTCTCATGGACTTTTATGTTAAGAGTCCCACATCGGATATGAAATGAGAACATGGACTCCTTATATGGATTTAGACAATCCTCATCCTAAAAATTAGCTTTTGGGGTTGAATAGGCCCAAGATCCATTCTTTATATAGTATCAGAGTCAGACTCATTTCAATTCTTTGTTCATCAATGTTGGACCCCAAATTATATTTTTCACGCTCCAGTTAACAAGATCTGGACGTGCGGGGGAGTCTTAAGAGTCCCACATCGAATGGGAACATGGACGCCTTATATGGACTTAGACAATCCTCACTGTACAAGCTAGATTTTGGGGTTGAGTTAGGCCCAAGACATGTAAAGAATGGATCTTGGGCCTAACTCAACCCGAAAAGCTAGCTTGTAGGGTGAGGATTGTCCAAGTCCGTATAAGAAGTCAATATTCTCATTTCATATCTGATGTGGGACTCTTAACATTTTAGGACTTCAATTGAAAAAGTAATCATATATTTGGACTCAACGGATAGTTAGGGATGAGCGAATACATGGGCATGCACATTGAGAACGTTAGTGTTATAATATGTACAATGTACAAGTTGTTTAGGGTAAGCTAGCGGTACGGTTATGGGTTCGGCCAAACTCAATAGTAGTTATAGATAAGTTAGTCTTAGTGGATCGTTGGCTCCACTTGTTATCTCCTTCAACGACATGTTGTTGTCATCGGCATATTCCATATGTCACTTACCCATCTCTACCTCACTGCGGGTCATCACATCCAAAAGAAACGGAGGACTTCATTCAGTGACTTTAGGCGGAAGAAAACAGATCGGCTAACAAGGGTATACATACATACATACACATAATTGTTTCATTATATAGGGGTAGGAAAAGGGCAAATGGGAGAGGTGATTACAAGGCTGTGAATCGAACCATCAACAATATGATGAGAATTCAGACAGTCAAACAACTAAGCTACTAAGATTATAGACAGTTCAAATATATACAAACTGCACTAACTGGAAAGGGGGGATAAGCTCAACAAAAAATTCGAAGGAAAGGAGGAGTCTAAATTCTGTATTTGTATTAAAATTTAAATTAATTAAAAATATAGGAATTATTAATTTAAAACTCAATAATTTTAAAAGACTAAAAAATTTTGAATCATAAATTTAATAGGCTTAATGCATATGTGGATCCTTAAACTTGCCCGATTTTTTATTTTGGCACATCAACTAAGTCTTGTTCAGATTGAACCCCCGAACTCATCCTCAAGTGTGTCTATTAAACACAATCCAACTGACATAAAATAAATCGAGAGTTTTATTTTTTTTAACATTGCTTCTCATCTGCTACTATGAGCTGCTTTGGTTCTTGATTTGATTAGTATGCATAAGAGTTGAGGTTACGATCTTTGTGACTATAAGGAGTGAGCTGTTTTAATTGGTAGAATTTTTTCATGTAGCATGCGCTTGACATTCACGCGCAAGGTTAAAAAAATGAAATTCTCGATTTATGTCATGTCAGTCGGATTGTGTTTAATAGACACACTTGAGTATAAGTTCAGGGGTTCAATAGGAACAAGGCTTAGTTGATGTTTCAAAATAAAAAAACTGGACAAGTTTAAGAATCCACATATGCATTAAGCCAATTTAATATTTTGGATTCACTTCTCGATACTGATATACAAGTTTGAGTGCAATTATTTGTGCAT
Organism: Anisodus acutangulus; assembly: GCA_029783415.1. NCBI lineage: Eukaryota > Viridiplantae > Streptophyta > Magnoliopsida > Solanales > Solanaceae > Anisodus > Anisodus acutangulus. The sequence continues at coordinate 49,050,064 of CM056504.1, forward strand.
GTACAATTCAATTATCATAGAAGCATGCATTTGCATACCAAGATCACAATACCAGTCCGCTAGGGGTCATAGTTGTCCACTTGTTCAGTGGCATATGGAACGATCATCCCTCACGAGTCACTACTTGCAAGAAATGACAGAATTCTTGTATCTTACAACTCGATTGATGTTCCATTTTTAGTCTGAATTCATGTAGACTGGTTGAACATAAGTCAAAAATTGAAATAATCCTTCCATTTTAATTTATTTGTCAGGTTTTAATTTGACTCGAAATTTAACAAAGTAGACTTCTGAATATTGTTGTTTTAAATTAAAAATATGTAGAATGCATCATAACATTTTTTAATCATGTGATCTTAAACATGTAATGTGAAAAATTATTAAAGGATCGTTAAAAAGGAAAAGGGTCGTTCTTTCTTAATCAAACTAAAGAGGAGAGTAAGATAAATAAATTGAAAGGGAGTATATAATTGATTATGATAAGTATAGTACGATTTGGTAATTCGTAAAAAATTATCATGTGATGTTCCTGGTGCCTACATATCATAAAAACACATTTTAGAGTAGTCAACGGAGATTGACTAATGAAGTAGTTGTCTCAATCATAAAATTGGGGGGGGGGGTGAGGGTGCATAAGATTCTGACAACTAAATTATATTTTAATTTAGGTTGCAAGTGCCATTTTTAAAAAATTTCATGTAGTAAACTCCCTCCGTTTTAAAAAGATTGTCTGATTTGACTTGACACAAAATTAAAGAAAATAGGAAAAACTTTTAAATCTAATAGTATTAAATTAAAAATGTGTTGAATGTCCAAAAATGACATTTTTTCTTGTGGTCTTAAATAAGTCATATGAAAAGAAAGAATTACCAAAAAAGAAAAAAGCAGTCTTTTTGAAACGGACTAAAAAAAAAGTGAAACAAACTTTTTGATATGGAGGGAGTAATAATTTAGTGTCGGGGAAGAAATAATGGATAATAACATGCATGGGAATGAATTTTCGATCGAAGTAAGATATTATTTCAGTCAGTTCACTAAAATAATCCATTTTTAATTTTTTTTACAGAACCAGAATAAATGTATTCCGCATAAACTTATTAAATATTATTTTATTTAAAAAATTCAACGAACAAAATAGTTAATGATTAACAGTATTAAGGATAAGTGGTTACTTGGAGTACTTATTTAGCTAATCGGTACTTTTTTAAGGCTAATCAATACTTTGTTTAAGGCTAATTAGTATTTTTTAAAGGCTAATCAGTACTTTTTAAAAACTCTTATCAATACTCCTACTTTTGTAATGCTAAGCAATACTTTTTTATAATCGTTACTATATTAATTATAAAACGTTACTCACAGTAATTAATTAATCTTTAACATCGTTAACCATTAAATATGTCATGTATGGAATGTTGAAATTAAAAAGTTGACAAAAACAGATAGAGATATTCTTTTTAAAATGAACTAAAAAGAAAAGTAATCTAAACAAATTAAAACGGATGGAGTATATAGTTAATTATTTTATGTAGATATATAATATGATTTAGTAATTGATAAAAAATTATTATGTGATATTTTTGGTGCCTACGTACCATAAAAATACATTTTAGAATATCAACTAAAATTAAACAATGAAGTATATCTTAAAATTGGGTTGGGGTGGGGGGCTGAGTAGTAATTTCCAACAACTAAAAATATATAAAAAGTTAGTTTGCAAGTGCCATTTGTTTAATGTTACGAAAAAAATTATCATGGGTGAGGCACAACCAATAAAAGGTGTATGAGGCTCCATTACTTTTTAGGAGAGATTGTGATCGCCGACTAATGGGGTCGTCAAAACCCTCTGATATAAAATGAACAATAATAAATTTAGCACAACTTTTGATCAATATTTTAGATTTTGATCTAACACTTGAGGGGTTTTGACTAGAAATCTAAGAACTAGCCTCGAGGTAACAATTTTAGTGCCATGTATGGTTAAATACAGGATTATACAGTACTAGTTTTAACCTTTATAACATGGAATTTGGTATTGAAACTTAATTATAGACTTGATCCTTAAATCCCCTAGAATTGAAAAATTAAAGTTCTCATTTACTTTTAGGACTTCAATTGAAAGAGTTATCATATATTTGGACTCAACGGATAGTTAGGGATGAGCGAAAACTTCATTCCTATCACCCTTGAGATGGAAAAGGGTCAATATTTTTCGTGGGCGGAGCTTTTTAAGATTCATTGTCGTGTTTACGAAGTTATTGACCAAATCGTATCTCCAACACTGAAGTCCACAGACCTACCCTCGACTTTGATTTCTGATAATGCACTCTGGTCTCATTTGGACGCAACCGTCCTCCAGTGGATATACGACACAATCTCTAATGATCTGTTGCACACCATCATTGAGACCGATGTCACTGCCTACCAAATGTGAGAACGTTTGGAAAGTATTTTTCACAACAACAAAACTTAACGAGCGTTATACCTTGAAAATCAATTCAAGGACGTTCATCGGGACGATTTTCCAAACGTGTCCGCATAATGTCAAGAACTCAAGATGCTTGCCGACCAACTCTCCAACGTCGGCGCAGCAGTCACTATTTAGTGATTGGTCATGCAACTTATTGTAGGCTTGAACGAATCATATGACGGCGTTGCCACCATCCTTCAGCAATGCACGTCGTTACCTCCATTTTATGAGGCTCGTTCGAAGCTTATTTTTTAGAAAACCCAAAAAATCAAGCGCAACACCACTCAGGCCAGCATTACCGACGCCGCCCTCACCACCACCGTCGGGCCCTCCGCTGACCATAGGGCCTCCAACTCCGGCAACCAAAACCTCCAGCCCGAGGATCCACATCAGCCCGCATCCACCCGCAACAACCGCTGGAGCAGGCAGCCGACAAGTGAGACGGAATTCTGACAACAACGACGACGGAAAGGGGTAGTCCCCACCGGCAAGAAACTAACCAGCAGTGACCGCAGCATTGGCAGCAGCCTCCTCCATGGGCTGCCTATCCATCGTGGCCCCCACCATCATAGGCCTCTCCTCCTAGCCCATATCCGACATCCTCGTAGACTCCACCTCAGAACTGACAGGCCCACCCTGACATACTCGACCCACGTCCCCAACTGGCCTACACATCACAAGCCCGCCCTTAACTTATGCACCGACTGACATTGAGGCAACTATGAACACAATGTCACTCAACGCTCTAGATGAAAATTGGTGTATGGACACAGGCGCCACATCTCACATGACGGCATCACAAGGTACTCTCTCGTCTTATTCCAATTTGAGTAATTTAAATTGGAGTATTATTGTTGGTAGTGGACAAGGCATCCCCATTCACAATTTTGGTCATTAATCCTTATCCCCACCACATCCACCACTAATCTTGAAAATGTCCTCCATGCCCCTAAACTCTTTAAGAATCTAATCTCTGTGCGACATTTCACAACTGATAATAATGTTTCCCTTGACTTTGATCCTTTTGGTTTTTCTGTGAAGGATTTTATGACAGGGAGACGAATAATGAGATGTTACAGCACCGGAGATCTCTATCCTATTTCAAATGCCGTCAATAATCCAGCCTCGGTTCCATCAACCTTTGCTGCTCTTCGTCTTTCTTGTGGCACTCTAGATTAGGACATTCGGGAGATTCTATTTTACGATCCCTTAGAAAAATAGTTTTATTAATTGCAACCATATTTCTAGGACTCCTATTTGTGAATCCTGCGTTTTTGGGAAACATGTTAAATTACCATTTTCTGCATCCACAAATTGTACTTTACTACCTTTTGATATCATACATAGTGATTTGTGGACGTCCCTTATTTTAAGTACGGTTGACCATCAATATTATGTGTTGTTTTTGGACGATTATTCCAGCTTTCTATGGACTTTTCCAATTGGCAATAAATACCAGGTCTACCCCATTTTTTTCTCATTTAGTGCTCTCGTACAACACAATTTGAAAAGAGCATTAAATATTTTCAATGTGACAATGGAAGGGAATTCAATAATAATCAATTCAAACATTTTTTCTCCAATAACCGCCTTACCTTTCGTTTTTCCTGCCCTCACACCTCCTCCCAAAATGGTAAGACCGAACGGAAACCAAGCATCGGCCAGTCAGTCTCGCCACCCCTGCCTTTCCTCCTATTCTCGACAGTCTCGCGGCATACCCGCCTTCTCATCCCACGTCCAGAGACACGCTCTCGGACCATTGAATTCCGTGCCATGCACGAAATTCATAAACTTTAACGACTATTTAATCTATCCATTTCAGTTGTCTCTTCCCCTGTCCCTCAAAATCCGAATGATGCCTTGTCCTACCTAAATTGGAAAGCCACAATGATTGATGAATATAATGATCTTATTGATAATAAGATGTGGGACCTAGTACCCCGTCCACCTGATGCTAACATTTTTCGTTCTATGTGAATTTTTATTCATAAAAAAGAAATATGATGGTTCTTTTGAGAGATACAAGACTCGTCTTGTAGGTGATGGCAAGTCTCAACATGTGGGAGTGGACTGTGATGAAACGTTCAGCCCGATCGTAAATCTCACAACCATCCGGACCGTCCTCAGCATTTCTCTATCCAAGTCTTGGCTCATTCATCAGTTTTATGTCAAGAATGCTTTCTTACATGGGGATCTTCATGAAACAGTATATATGCATCATCCTATAGGTTTCAGAGATCCTATTTATCCGGATTATGTGTGTCTGTTGCGAAAATTGCTCTATGGACTAAAACAGGCTCCTCGAGCATAGTACCAACAGTTAGCCGATTATGTCTAATCCATCGGTTTTTCACACAGCAGATCCGATCATTCTCTGTTCATCTACAACAAGGGTACAGTCATGGCTTACCTATTATTATATGTTGATGACATCATCCTCAACACATCAACTGATGCTCTCCGCCGGTCCATTATGTCTCTCATTTCCTCTTTAAATGGATTTGAGTGTATTCTCCATTTTTTTGGTGTAAATGCAGTGTGTTTTGTATTTCACCGAAAATCCGATCGTATTTGATTGTATTCTCCATTTTTAAATATAATATTTCAATCACTGATTTTATATCATAATTTCAAATCATGTCAAATCGAAACGTGAAAGTATGGACCAATCATCCGTCATGAGTCGCTACTTGCAAGAAGTGACATAATTCTTATATCTTACAGCTCGGTTGATGTTCCATTTTTCATCGGAATTCGTGTAGACTAGTTGTTTATAAGTCAAAAATTGAAAAATTCTCACTGTCTTAATTTGTTTGTCTGATTTTAATTTGATAATTTTTTTTTTGAATTTGTGGTCTCAGATTAAAAATATGTAGAATATTCCACAATGTCATTTAATCTTGTAATATTAAATATATAATGTATGGAAAGTTGAAATTAAAGAGTTGTCAAAAAGAGAAAGAAGTATTCTTTTTAAAATGGACTAAAATGGAAAGTAATCTAAACAAATTAAAATGGAGGGTGCGTATATATTTGATTATTATATGTAAATATATAATACTCTCGCCGTCCCAAAAAGATTAGTTTTTTTCTATATTTAAAAATAATTTAACTTTATGAGATCATTTAGAATCACATAAATGTCTAAGATTTATTTTAGACCACACATTTTAAAAGTCTTCAATATTTTTTAAATATTATGTCAAGTCAAACTAAAAAATGTTTTGGGGACGAAGGAAGTACGATTTAGTAATTGATAAAAAATTATTATGTGATGTTCCTGATGCCTATATACCATAAAAATACATTTTGGAGTAGACAACGAAGATTGAACAATAAAGTATATCATAAAATTGGGTGGGGGCGGGGGGATGTTGCAAGTGCCATTTTTTTAATGTTTATAATTTAGTGGTGGGGCATAAATAATGGATAATATGCATTGGGACAATAATTTATTCTTAGAAAATGATACAAAGCCTTGGGTCCATTCAGTTTAGGTAGAGTTTGATTAGGGTGATTTACAGCAATGTCTTCTATAATGAAGGTGTGGTCATGTATTTTTAGCTTCGCTTAATTTTTTTTTAAGAAAATAATATCCGCTTAAGAGAAATTACAGGGGAAATTTTTATTGCTCATTGAGATCATAAATTAGTTTTGCCTATGAGATAAGAGTTCTGGACATTTAAATAAGCCAGATACAATGAACATATTCAATTGATCATAATTTTTGCCTCATAAGCAAACGTGACATATGTGCTTCATGCCTATGGGTTTCAGGGGATTTTTTTATTTCTAGTAGCGGCATATGTATATGCATGTTCAATTCAATTATCATAGAACCATTCATTTGCATACCTAGATCACAATATTAGTTCAATAGGGATCATAGTGGTCCACTAGTTCAGTACACATATTCAAATGAGAAAGATGTCATAGTTAGCCAATCAGATCGGACAGTCGCTACAAAAACAACGCGTAATTTGTGGAGGTTTTGTTAGAATTTATTTTGGATTTTCTACCTTATTTAAATTTTATTGTAACTGTGTTTTACTTAAAAAGATTTTATTGGTGAAAAATGTTTTCTTTGTGGAAAATGATTCTATCATATTTATTCTTTTCTTGGAAGAAAAGTTTTGTACATCTATAAATTGAAGACCTCCTTCCTACAACTATAACACAATAGCATCCACAATGTAGTCGTTTAGAGAGTTTCGTTTAGGGAGATATTTTTCTCTCAATAGTTTTCATGTTTTTATATTATATAGGCCAATTGATCAAATCCATATCATATCATAATGTCTTTTTATAGTTTTTTTTTGTATCTGATTGATCGTTGTTCAAGGTTTGTAATTATTAGCTTCAGCATAAAGCCCTGATTATTTCGATCCCAACAGATTAAAAGTGCAATATGCGATAGCAAATAGGGGAGGTCTTTAACCTCCAAAATTTACCTATTTTTTTGTTGTAATGAGTTCAATTACCGTTATATGGAGTTATCCATTTACGTATGGACCAATCATCCCTCATGCGTTACTACTTGCAAGAAGTGACAAAATTATTATATCTTACAGCTCGATTGATGTTTCATTTTTCGTCTGAATTCATGTGTAAACTAGTTGTTTATAAGTCAAAAAATATTGAAATATATACTTGATTATTATACGTAGATAATACGATGTAGTAATTGATAAAAAAATATTATGTGCCTACATACCATAAATATACATTTTAGATTAGCCAACCAAGATTGAACAATGAAATAATTGTCGCTGAAGGATGGTGGCAACACCATTATAGGATTCGTTCAAGCCTGCAATAAGTTACATGATCAATCGTTGATCAGTGATTAGTGCGCGGACGTTGGAGAGTTGGTCGGCAAACATCTTGAGTTCTTGACAATATGCAGACACATTTGGGAAATCGTCCCGATGAACGTCCTTGAACTGATTTTCAAGGTATAACGCTCATTGAGTTTTGTTGTCGTGGAAAATACTTTCCAAACGTTCCCACGTTTGGCGGGCAGTGGAATCAGTCTCAATGATGATGTGCAACATATCATTAGAGATTGTGCCTTATATCCACTGGAGGTCGGTTGCGTCCAAACGAGACCAGAGTGCATCATCAAAAGTTGAAGCCGAGGATAGGTCTATGGACTTCGGTGAAGGAGGGATAATGTGGTCGATAACTTCGTAAACATGACAATGGATCTTAAAATTGGGGATAATGTTGCATAAAATTCCGACAAATAAATTATACTCCCTCCGACCCAATTTAAGTGTCTTAGTTTGACTTGACACGGAGTTTAAGAAATAAGCGAAGACTTTTGAATCTTGTGGTCTTAAATTAAAGATGTATGTGATCTTTTAAATCTTGTGGCCTTAAACTTGCCTTGGAATTGGAAAAAACTTACTAAATATAGAAAGAGACACTCTTTTTGGAATATACCAAAAAAAAAGTAAAACACTTAAATTAGGACGGAGGGAGTATTTAAATTTAGGTTGAAAGTACCATCTTTAATGTTTCCTGTAGTATAATGTAGTGGTGGGGAATAAATAATGGATAACATGCATGAGAATATAATTTATTCTTAGATTAGAAAATAATATAGAGCCTTGGGTCATTCAGATTAGGTAGAAATTGTTTGGGGTGATTTACAGCAATGTCTTGTATAATTAAAGTGTGGTGTTAAATTCATAGCTTAGAAAATAAGAACAAGGGTAAACATATATATATATATATATGATGAGAATTCAGGTAGTCAACCAACTGAGCTACTAAGATTCTCGACAGTTGAACTATATACAAACTTCTCTAACTGGAAAGGGGGATAAGCTCAACAGAAAATTCGAAGGAAAGGAGGAATCTAAATTCTATATTTGTATTAAAATTTAAATTCATTGAAAATATAAAAATTATTTTGAATCCATAAATTTAATAGGCTAAATGCATATGTGGATCCTTAAACTTGCCCAATTTTTTTATTTTGGCACCTCAACTAAGCCTTGTTCCTATTGAACCCCCGAACTCGTCCTCAAGTGTGTCTATTAAACACAATCCGACTAACATGACATAAATCGAGAATTTTATTTTTTTTAACCTTGCTTCATGTGCTGCTACTATGAGCTACTTTGGTTCTTGGTTTGAATTAGTATGCATAAGAGTTGAGCTTAAGATCTGTGTGAATATAGGGAGTGATCTGTTTTAATTGGTAGAATGTTTCATGTAGGATGCGCTTGACATTCACACGCAAGGTTAAAAAAATGAAATTCTCGATTTATGTTTAATAGACACACTTGAGGATAAGTTCAGGGGTTCAATAGGAACAAAGCATGGTTGAGGTACCAAAATAAAAAAACCGGACAAGTTTAAAGATTCACATATGCATTAAGCCAAGTTAATATTTTGGATTTACTTCTCGGTACTGATATACAAGTTTGAGAGCAATTATTTGTGCACGTACAATTCAATTATCATAGAAGCATTCATTTGCATACCTAGATCACAATACGAGTCCACTAGGGGTCACAGTAGTCCACTTGTTCAGTAAACATATTCGACTGAGAAAGATGTCATAGTTAGCCAATCAGATCAGATTGGTATCAGAGCCTAAAAATGGAATAAAATGAAAATGAAGAGACATCCGTCGTTTGAACAAAATAATAGATTAAATAAAACAAAATGGTTATGCAAAGAATTAAGGCATCTCTTGATAAAAAATTGAAATAAAAATGAATTGATAATGAAATATCAAAATGAATTATTATTAAAAAGAAAAGAATCATTATCATTAGAAGAATTGAATAACATGGTAAATGATAACCTAAGAACATACAGAGAACTATTAAGCCTACAAAGACAAATAAATATACAAGTCCATTTTATAGCAGATTTAAACACGGATTTATGGATGACTACAAGTCATTATGGATGAAAATAAATTAAGTCAACTTCAAATAATAGCTGAAAAATCCTTTACATATAATAGAGATGTAAATCAACATATAGTAAGCTGCAGGATGAGTATAAATCTTATAAAAGATAGAGATCAACGTTTACAAAAAAAATCCCAACAAATATGTGAACAAGAAAATACGATTACAACCCTAAGAAATATGATAGCATTAAAAGATGAAAGGCTAAGACAAAAGGAAGAAGAAAATATGAAACTGAGAGGAAAAATTGAGAGAAATAATCAGAAGAGATAATGAAATACAAGACCAAAAATATGTTATCGTAGAACAATACAAGTATATTGACAGATTAATTAATGGATAAAGAAAATGAAATAGCAGATAACTCAAATGAAACATATTATCAAATGAATGCATACGAAGGAGGAATAACACAAACTCTAAGCTTTAAGCCAGAAATATATCAAAAAATACAAGATGAAAAAGAAGAATTATCAACCAAGAAAATATTTAAAACTAAATGGTTTGAAAGGAATAAAGAAGATATATCGCACAAAAACATGAAAATATAATAGACTCAACCAATATAAATGGTAGAGAAAAAATAAATTTAATAACAGATGAATTAATAAAAAGAGAATTAGCAAAATTATCTACTAAAGAAGATAAAAAAAATACAGAAATATATACTTTGGAGGAGTAGAATTTACTATAAAAGCATATTTCTAGAAAAATATAGACACACCCATACAAATATACATACTAGATGATAGGATATTAGGAAATTTACAAGATGCTTTAATATCTGTAATAAAAGAAAATTTAATATATCAAAAACTAAAATTCATTGTACAACCAGATTTTAGTGTATCATTAAAAGATGAACATAAAGACTTAGCTCTGACACTATATTATAAACTAGATGGAACAAATATGCCACCAAGTAGAAAAGTCATAAGTATAGAAACAAAAATGATGTATGCCTTAACAGAAAATCACCATGTAAAAAAACAACATGAAATGAATATCTTAGTACCAAAGATGTATCAGGAAATATTAGAACAAATAGAACACAAAGAAAATTCCAAAATAACCATACCAGAAGAAATATATATGAATTTTAGTACTAGAATCATAACATCATCACAAAAGTTAAGACCACGAATAGAAGGATCCGGACTAAGTATTAAAAAAGAACCAATAATATCAAGACAAACAAGCTTAAGATTTATGCAACCCAAAATATTAGATTTGATAAATATACCCAGTATTAGATTAAAAATTAAAGTAATAATATTCAATGGTATGATAACAACCGATTGTATAGCTGAAATAAACACAGGGGCTATTAAAAGTTTTATACATATAAGTAAAATTAATGAAAAAGACTGTAATCTAATAGAACCACAAACTTGTAACTATCTTGAAAATGAAAGAGAAATAATAATAACCAAAAGTATTAATTTAAAATTCAAAATTCTAGAATATAAAATAAATATAGGAGTAATAGAATATGATAGTTTTAATGAATTACTATTAGAAAGTGATTTTTTAACTATGATAGATTATAGAATTAATAATGAAGGAATTAAAATAAATGATCAAGGGAAAACAAAATTTGTAAATAAGATATGAATATCCAGGGAAAATATACAAAAGAAAAAACAAAAACTAAAAATAATAAAAATAGTTTTATCAGAAGAAATAATATCTCAACTTAAATACCTAGAATACAGTGCGAAGGAAATGAAATTGATATAATACAATTAGAACAATAATGTAATAAGTTAGGTAAAATATGGATAGATATGGGAAATGGATGGAAGAAAAGAATTAATAATCCTGAGTAACTTTAATGAAAAATTGATGCAATGTGGAACGAAATAATAGTAAAGGAACATAAAAAAAAATACCCTGATAATAATGGATGAAATAAGAGAAAGCCAAACACAAATGCAACAATTAATAAGAGAAGAATTGACAAAATTATGAAATGTATCTAAAGTACCAACATTTAAAATAATATTAGAACAACTTAACATATTGGTAGCACATATAAATAAAGGAAAACAAGTAACAGAAGAAGAAGAAGAAGAACCTAGTACGAGTCAAGAAAGAACAATTGAAAAAATAATTGACACTACAATTAAACAACCAGAATTAGTACCAATAGATGCATGAAAAAGAAGTAAAGAAGCTATAATGGTAGATATTAGTAAAATAAAACCTAAATTATCATAATCAGTAGAAAAAATATTAGATAGTCTAGCAATATTAAATAAAAAAGGACAATTTTAATGGAAAATCAAGAACATAGTGTAATTACATTTCTTAAAAATCATGGAAAAGATATAATAGAAAAAGAAAGATACAAGTATGAACCTATAAGAAAGAAAGACTCTAAAAATACACCAGATACTAATAAAAAAAGGTGAAAACGTATATTTAACCGACAAAGAAAAATTGAATACTTACACTTAAAGTTCGAAAAACAAGAACAACGAATATCAGAATTACAAAAAGAAAATATAAAATTAACATCACATAATAATGAATAATGACTTAGTAAATATAAAAAATATAAACATAAGTTTAAGGATACAAAGAAAATACTAAAAGAAACAAAAGTAGAATTAAAACAATCGAGAGACGAATTAAATGAAAAAAAACAAGAAATTGAAGAATTAAAAGAAGAATTACATATCCTAAAATAAGAAATGACAAGGTTGAAAGGAAAAAAGAAAGTAAAAAAAAATTAGCAAAACAAGTGATGAAAGTATTACTAGTAGTGAAAAAACTGATAGTAATACAGACAAAGATAGTAATACCAATCTTTAATTAGCTAACCAACAAATACAAATAGCAAAATTTATAGAAGAAGTAGATGACGAAGAAAACTCAGAAATAGTGAAAGAGAATAATCAGATAATAGAAGCTTTAGAAAAATTGAAAAATGTAAATGCAATCATAGAAGAATAACCTGAAAGCGATATAGAAGATGAATTTAACAGACTTATAGAAACAGAAATAGAAACAAATGATATAGTAAATGAAGATACTAATGATTATCCTGAAGAAGAACTAATAGACCCTAATTTAGAAATAATAACAAGAAGACGTACTAAATTACCAGAACACATACCAGTAGGACAACAAGTTGAATTTAAAGAATTTGTAGGATCAATGTCACAAGGTGTATCTAAGGCCAGGAACAAATTTGACACCCTATGAGCTTATAAATGGAAAGAAACCTAACTTGCGTTACTTTCTGATTTTTGGGTGTATTTGTTACATTTTAAATGATAGAGATCATTTGGCAAAGTTTGACTCTAAGAGCGACAAAGGAATTTTCGTTGGCTATTCTCAAAATAGTCATGCTTATCGAGTATACAATCTGAGGACCAGCACTGTACAAGAGTATGTAAATGTTATTTTTGATGATATCTCTGATCTTACAAGAAATACAACTGAAAATAACACTATAGTATCAGTGGAAAATGTGCAGACTGCTGAAGAATCAGATGCTGCCCCAAAATTTGCCACACCCGAAGCAACATCTGAATCTAAAATAGAGATCACAGAGGTAAGGGGTGGGGAGTCAAATGTTGAATTAATTGATCAAGTTCGAAGGGACCCCTCATCAAGGATTAGGAAGAATCATCCAACATGCCAGGTGATAGGGGGAGTTTTTGAAGGAATTAAAACAAGAGCGAAAGAACCACTCAACTACAGAGATATGATAAGGTATGTGTGTATGAATCCCATTTACCAAAAGGTTAGTCTTTCTTGTTTTATATCTACATTAGAACCAAAAAATGTTTTAGAGGCACTCAAAGATAATTTTTGGATTCAATCAATACAAGAAGAGCTTGAACAATTCTCTCGAAATGAAGTCTGGGACTTAGTTCCACGTCCAAACAATACAAATGTAATTGGAAATAAGTGGATTTTCAAAAATAAATCAGACGAATCGGGAACAGTTGTCAGAAACAAAGCTCGCCTAGTTTCACAAGGATATACTCAGGTTGAAGGAATCGATTATGACGAAACCTTAGCACCTGTGGCTAGAATTGAGTCAATTAGACTTTTACTTGCTATTGCTTGTTGTCTGAAAATTACTCTACACCAAATGGATGTAAAAGGTGCGTTCTTAAATGGTTATCTAGATAAGAAAGTCTATGTTGAACAACCAAAAGGATTTGAAGATCCTTACCATCCACACTATGTATACAAGTTCAAAAATGCTTTGTATGGATTGAAACAAGCTCCTCGTGCATGATATGGTCGTTTAACTAACTTTTTTCTTGAATTAACCGTGGCGAAGATGATCGTACTTTATTTATTAAATGACATGGTGTAGATATTATAATTGCTCAAATCTACGTAGATGACATAGTTTTTGGGTCGACCTCACAATCGTATCTAAATTCATTTGTTGAAGCTATGTCATCAGCATCTGAAATGAGCATGATTGGAGAACTAACTTTTTTCTTAGGCTTGCAGCTAAAGAAAAGTGATGACGGAATTTTCATCTCACAAAGTAAATATGCCAAGAATCTAGTCAAGAGATTTGGTTTGGAGAACGCTAAACAAATGAAGACGCCAATTGGTTCGTCACAGAAGGTATGTAAGGATAATGTTGATGAAAATATAGACCCAATATTATATCGATCTATGATAGGTAGCCTTCTTTATCTTACTACTAGTCGCCCAGATATTATATTTAGTGTTTGTGCTTGTGCCCGTTTTCAAGCCTGTCCCAAAATATCTCACTTAAATGCCGTGAAACGTATTATTCGATATGTCACTGGTACATGTGAGTTGGGAATTTGGTATTCCAAAGACACTAATCTTAACTTAATAGGATTTAGTGACTCATATTGGGCTGGAGATGTGGATGATAGAAAGAGTACAAGTGGAGGATGTTTTTATCTTGGCAATAATCTTATTTCATGGTATAGTCGTAAAAAAAAACCGTGTCTCGCTTTCAACTGTTGAATCTGAATATGTAGCAGCTGGAAGTTGTTGCTCTCAATTAATATGGCTAAGACACATGTTAGACGATTATGGATTTACTAGCAACATTTTGATTTTTGTATTGTGATAACTTTAGTACTATAAATATTTCCAAAAATTCAGTTCAGCACTCACGTACAAAACATATTGATATTAGACATCACTTTTTAAGAGATTTAGTTAAAAAACAGCTAGTTAAAATTGAACATGTTGACACTCTTCATCAACTAGCTGATATTTTTACAAAAGCTTTGGACCATGAGAGATTTTCTAGTTGGAAGAAATCTCTTCGTCTTTGTAATCTCTAAAAAAAAAGAGGCATTTTGGTGAATGTCACCTGAAATGTTGTCTAACATTTCGGGTGACATTTACCTAATGTAATCACACTGACTGATTATTGTTGTTGTATAGTGCATAACTTTTGGTAACACAAGCATGATCCTTCAATAAGAATATGTTATAAGAGTGATACCGTTATCTGCGATGATATATATATCATAAAAAGGGAGTATCGAAATAAGGTAAAACCTTTACAAATATTTGGCAACTATGAAAAATGGACAAAGCCCTTGAAAAGATACCGTTCCTATTCTATAGGAGTATCGAGTGCTTCAAAAGAATTTTGAGAATACTAAATAAGTATTCTTAATTTTGACATGAAAAAATCATTTGTATGTATTTTATGATTAAATCAAGGACATGATGGGAAAATGTTACATTGGTCCAGTGGTTAAACTCATAAAATACTTATAAAATGTGTCTTGACTTGTTGCCAAAGCGAAAAAATTCTTATGGGATCAAAATGCTTGTGTCGCCCAAAATGTTGCAAACATTGCTATTGACATTTTCAGATCCTGATATTTGTTGGGATGTTGTTCTTAACTGATTTCAAAAAAATCAGACTTTTCTCCCTATTTTTTATGTCTTATTTTAAATGTAATTTCAAAACCTTAAAAATGATAAGATTGTTGAATTTCTACCGTGATGTTTATCCATTTATCCCAAAATATTAGGTGTAAGTTATTGTGTGAAATTAAAATACCTAAAACTAAGGGATTTTTGTTGCTTAAAAAAATTTGCCATGTATATAAATATTCCTCTCATTTGCATTTTTTATCATATCCGATTTTCCTTAAAAATAAAACAAAATAAAAAAAAGGAAAATCACATCACACCTCGGGTATAACTCTACCTACCCGATGGAATCATCACCATAACTCCTCAAAACCCTCTCCTCAATTTTCACCAATGGAAACCTCTCCAATGTCAACACCAATGTCAGCCAACACTTCGACCAACACCCCAATGAGTACAAGCCCTCCTATGAACACTGAATCGTCTGAGCAAAATAAACCGCAGCAGCCCTGCCGGTTATCTTCTTCACCATCCACAGAGGACTTGTCAAATGCTATAGTATTTAAAGGTTTAGATGAACCTTTAGACATTAGCTACCCAGGTGATGACAACTATCCAATAGATGTTGATGAAACATCTGATATTTCAGCATTGGGTAAAAGACCAAGATCCTCCACCTTCCCTACTCGTTGATCGAGTGGAATATTTGAAAGAACAGTTCGTGAAGAGCCGAGCAGCAAAAGGTCCAGAGTTGATACATCTACACCTGCTTGCTCGAGCAGTGACGGTGATGACATATACTTTGTGCTCTCAACTGAAGAGACTAAATAAGAACCAACTGCTTCTGTACCGCAAAATATGTCTCAAGATAACGAGGAAATTCCTGATAAACTCCACGGAAGCAATTCTTTCTAAAGAGAATTCCCAGATATACTAAATCGAGTGTTGCTCCGAATGTTTCCACTGATGCCACAACATCTCAGGCAACATTTCCGCCAACATCAGAAGAGACACAAATACCAACATCCTCCAACAAAACCGAATCTCATTCAGACCTTGAGGTATCTATCTACTCGGACAACTCTATTCTAAAACTAATTCTGATAATTGGGACTGGTACAAGAATAGAGTTATTAGGTTTGAAAAGTATTAGACATTGCCTCCTATTCAGAATATGGTTTGGTAGAGTTCTTAAAAGAAAGACATCTCCTAGGATTTGTTACTAAGAAAGGACCATATGTTGATAAAATAGTCAGGTTGTTTTATGCTAATTTGAGCTCTGCTATAGAGGATACATCCTTGAAGAAATTTGGGAAGGTATATCTCTATAATAGACTATATTTCTTTACACTTGGTGTTGTAAACCAATGTATGGGATTAAATGCCGAGGAGAATGTTAGAGAAGCATAACCTGCAGTGGACAATAAAGATAAAGTAATTGAGTACCTCACAGGAGGTATAATGCATAAGTGGATCTCTCCAGGTCCAGCCTCTAAATTAACAGCCCTATTTGCCACCCTTCACAAAATTGCTATACACAATTCGCTTTCTTCAATGAATGAGTCAATTGTAACTGCAGAACAAGCCACCCTTCTGTATAAAATTGGAAAAGGTTTGAGAGTTGATTTGGGTAAAATGATCTTCCATTAAGTTGTCAACTTGGCATAAAAAGAATCAACTTCAATCCTCCCTTATCCCTCTCCGATATACAAAGTTTTAACTACCCAAGGTCTTATGCCTAAAAGAGATGATACATTAGGGAAGGCTCCTGAACTGCACATAGTAAATAAAGCAGTTTTGAAGAGTAGAGACAGAGTTGACAGGAATGTCACCAACATTCTTGGCAACACTGGTCCAAGACAGTCTCCATTGTCTATTGAATGGCTTGTGAATCAAATTGCAAAGATCAACCAACAAATCTCTGAGGTTGATGCTGGGAGGAATACTCTGATTCAAGCCAGAGACCATTTCATGTGCCTCAACGTGAGGATGATACTAAGTTATGGACAACGCTTGATGCCACCATCCTTCAGTGGATTTATTCCGCTATCTCTACTGACCTGTTGCAGACGATTATTGAGCCAGACGCTATGGCAATGGCTGCTTGGGATAGGATGTGTGACATATTCCAAGATAATCAGAATTCCAGAGCTGTTACTCTTGAGCAGGACTTTTCCCACGTCAACATGGAAAATTTCCCGAATATTTCAACGTATTGCAAAAGGTTGAAGGAATTGGCGGACCAACTCCGCAACGTTGGTGCGCCCGTTAGTGAAGATCGTATGGTTCTACAGATGGTTGCTGGCCTCTCCGAGGCATTTAGTGGCGTTGGGACCCTACTTCGTCAAAGTAACCCTCTCCCAACGTTCTATCAAACCCACTCCATGCTTACTTTGGAAGAAGCCGGATTGGCTAAAAAGGCGGCTATCGGGGCAAGTCCAATTGTCATGATGACGTTCTCCAGGGTGTGTTGATAGTTCGGGCCAAAATCGTGTTCACGGTGGTGGCAAGAATACTAGGAAAAATAATGGAAGAAACTGCGGTGGCAAACGCGGTGGTAACGTCAGTCGTACCAGTAGTAGTAGGCCCCACTCCATCAACAGTGGGCCTCAGCCCCACTGGTCCCAGCCTTGGGCCCCCTGGCCGTGGGCCTGGACCAGTAAGCAGTGGCCCAACAATCTCAATTTTTCAGCGCTTCCAGCCCACGGTAATTGGGCCCAATTTTAGCCTTCCTTTCGGCCCAGCTACTCCAGTCCAGTCTTGGTCCAGCGATCCAGTGGGGTACCGGGTCAGCAAGGAGGCAGGCCTGGGCCCCACCAGGTCCATCATGCAGTGGGCCCCACTTTTACCGACATCGAAGCCGCGATGCACACGCTTGGAATAAATCCTTCGGACCCAAATTGGTACATGGACACCGGCGCCACTACTCACATGACATCCGATTCAGGTACTCTCTCATCTTATTCCAATTTGAGCAATAATCGTGGTATAATTGTTGGTAATGGTAATTCAATTCCAATTTGTGGTTATGGTCATAAAACATTGTCTCCCCCTCATCCACCCCTTATTTTGAAAAAATACCCTTCACGCTCCAAAATTGATTAAAAATTTGGTGTCTGTCCGAAAATTCACCACTGATAATTTCGTGTCCATAGAATTTGATCCATTTGGGTTCTCTGTGAAGGATTTCAAAATGGGGAGTCCTCTCATGAGGTGTGATAGTAGGGGAGATCTTTATCCTATCACGCCATGTTCCGGTCCATCGAGTTAAGCCTTGTCGTCAACGTTTGCAGCCCTTGCTCCTTCCTTGTGGCATGCTCGTCTCGGTCATTCGGGATCGTCTATTTTGTCTTCCTTAGAGAAAAACAATTTTATTTCTTGTAAGGGTGAGCGTAGCACTCCGAATTGTCAATCTTGTTCTTTAGGAAAAATAGTTAAGTTGTCATTTGTAGACTCTAATTCTCATACTTTAATGCAATTTGATATTATTCATAGTGATCTATGGACGTCTCCTATTCTTAGTTCTTTGGGTCATCGGTATTATGTTCTCTTTTTGGATGATTATTCTAAATTTTTGTGGACTTTTCCAATAGCAAAAAAATCTCAAGTTTTTTCCATCTTCTTAAAAATTAAAGCATTCATTAGAACCCAATTCGAACGTGAAATAAAAAATATCCAATGTGATAATGGCAAAGAATATGACAATGGGGTATTTCCGGAATTTTGTGCAAATAATGGGATCAATTGTCATTTTTCTTGCCCTCATACGTCTTCACAAAATGAGAAAGCCGAACGCAAAATTCGTACCATTAATAATATTGTCCGCACTTTACTAATTCATGATTCCATACCCCCGTCTTTTTGGCATCATGCTCTCCAAATGGCTACATATTTTCTTAACATTATTCCTTCCAAAGGTTTGACATATTCATCCCTCCTTCAAATTTTATATAATTAGACTCATTCGTATTCCCATCTTAGGGTCTTTGGGTGCTTGTGTTATCCATTTTTTCCGTCCACCACAATTAACAAACTTCAGGCCCGTTCTACCACTTGTGTGTTCTTGGGTTATCCGTTCAATCATCGTGGTTACAAATATTTTGATTTATCTTCTAATAAAATCATCATTAGTCGCCATGTAATTTTTTATGAATCCCAATTCCCGTTTGCTAAGGTTAGTACTCCCGTGCCTAGTTCGTATAATATTTTGGATGATGGTATATCCCCGTATATTATTCACAATTTTTCAGACGTCTTCCTCACCCAAAATTCTTTTGCGGGACCACTGCCCCATCACGAGCTACATTACCTAGTATAGTCATTGGGCCAGTCCAGCCCAATTCTGAAACTGGTCCAGTTCTTACACATGTTTACCGTAATAGGCCAGAAGGCCCACTGCCTGCTAGTCAGTCCATCCCGAGTCCAGAAAATTCCCAAAATCTGCCCAATTCTTCATCGAGTCATAGACCGGTCACTCATAGTCAACATGGTGTTTTTAAACCAAAAAGACATTTTAATTTACATTCTAATATTCTTAAATCACCCTTACCCCGTAATCCTGTATCTGCATTAAATGACACGAATTGGAAAATTCCTATGACCGATGAATATAATATTCTTATTGATAATAAGATGTGGGAGTTGGTACCCCGTCTATCTGGTATTAATATTATTAGGTCTATGTGAATTTTTGCTCATAAGTACAATTCGGATGGTTCATTTGCCCGACATAAGGCGCGGCTTGTGGGTGATGGTAAGACTTGTGGGTGATGGTAAGACTCAGCAGGTTGGTGTGGATTGTGGTGAGAGGTTTAGTCAGGTGGTCAAGCCGGCTACCATTCACACTGTGCTTAGCTTGGATATTTCGAAAGCATGGCCTATTCATCAGTTAGATGTAAAGAATGCTTTCTTACATGGTGATCTCAAGAAAACAGTCTATATACATCAGCCTTTGGGTTTTAGGGATCCCAAACATCCTCATCATGTTTGTTTGTTGAAGAAATCCTTATATAGGCTTTAGCAGTCTCCACGGGCCTGGTATACGTGGTTTGACGACTATGTTTCGACTATTGGGTTCACTCACAGCAGGTCGGATAATTCCTTGTTCATCTACCGTCGTGGTTCGTCCTTGGCCTATATTCTATTATATGTGGATGATATTATTTTGACTGCCTCTTCCGATGCCTTACGCCAGTCTATCATGACAATGCTCAACTCTGAGTTTGATATGAAAGACTTGGGGCCCTTAAGTTATTTTTTGGGGATTGTTGTCACTCGTCATACCGATGGGTTGTTCTTATCCCAAAGGAAGTATGCAGCTAAGATCATTGAGAGGGCTGGGATGTCATCCTGTAAGTCCACTTCCACTCCAATTGATACTAAGCCCAAGCTTCGTGCCGCGACAGGCGTACCATACGAGGATCTGACCCGCTATCGCAATCTTGCAGGGGCCGTTTAGTATCTTACATTCATGAGACCTGATATTACGTATGTCGTACAACAGGTGTGTTTGTTTATGCATGATCCCAGAGTTGAGCACATGAATGCGCTCAAACTTATCCTTCGGTATATTCAGGGTACGCTTGACTATGGCCTGCATTTATATCCATCATCCACTTCGACATTTGTCTCGTATACAGATGCTGATTGGAGTGGTTGTCCGGACACCAGACGATCTACGTCTGGCTATTGTATGTTTCTGGGTAATAACTTGGTCTCATGATCTGTGAAGCATCAATCGACTTTATCCCGTTCCAGTGCAGAGGTCGAGTATCGAGGGATAGCTAATGTGGTCTCTCAATCATGTTGGTTACGTAATTTGCTGTTAGAACTTCATTTTCCCATTCAGAAAGCGGCCTTAGTTTATTGTGATAATATTAGTGCCGTCTACCTTTCTGGTAATCCGATTCAGCACCAGCGCACTAAGCATATCGAGATGGACATTCAATTTGTTCGCGAAAAGGTTGCTCGTGGTCAAGTTCGCGTCTGCCATGTCCCATCCAGGTATCAAATTGCTGACATTTTTACAAAGGGTCTTCCCTCGGTCCTTTTTGAAGATTTTAGGGACAGTCTCAGCATTCGAAGACCGTCCGCTATGACTGCGGGGGCGTGTTAAATATACATATGTTATACAATATATCATATGTATATTTCGGATTTTGTATATTAGTTGTAATTAGTATTGTATACTTACCATAATTGTATAGTTAGTGTCCAAGTAGAATAAGGTTTTAGGAGTAGAATAGGAATAAGATTCTCCTATTATGGAAATATGTAAATTGTATAGGAATAGGATTCTCCTATTATGGAAATATGTAAATTGTATATAAACTCTTTCAATCAAGGGATTATTTCTTTCACCTACTTTTGTAAGGCTAAGCAATAATTTTTTTATAGTAAGACCCATTCCAATTCTTTGTTCACCGATGTTGGACTGCAAGTTATATTTTTCACGCTCCAGTTAACAAGGTCTGGATGTGCGGGGGAGTGTTAAGAGTCCCACATCGGATATGAAATTGGAACATGGACTCCTTATATAGACTTGGACAATCCTAATCCTACAAGCTAGCTTTTAGGGTTGAGTTAGGCCCAAGACATGTAAAGAATGGATTTTGGGCCTAACTCAACCCCAAAAGCTAGCTTGTAGGGTGAGGATTATCCAAGTCCATATAAGGAGTCCATGTTCCCATTTCATATCCGATGTGGGACTCTTAACATTTTAAGAGTTCAATTGAAAAAGTTATCATATATTTGGACTCAACGGATAGTTAGGGATGAGAGAATACATGGGCATGCACATTGAGAACGTTAGTGTTATAATATGTACAATGTACAAGTTTTTTGGGGTAAGCTAGCATTACGGTTACGGGTTCGGCCGAACTCAATAGTAGTTATAGATAGGTTAGTCTTAGTGGATCGTTGGCTCCACTTGTTATCTCCTTCTACGACATGTTGTTGTCATCGGCATATTCCATATGTCACTTACCCATCTCTACCTCGCTGTGGGTCAACACATCCAAAAGAAACGGAGGACTTCATTCAGTGACTTTAGGCGAAAGAAAACAACTCGACTAACAAGGGTATACATACATATATATATATATATATACACACACACACACACACACTTAATTGTTTCATTATATATGGGTAGGGAAATGGCAAATTGGGAGGTGATTATAAGGTTGGGAATTGAACTATCAACAATATGATGACAATTCAGACAGTCAACCAACTAAGCTACTAAGATTCTCGACAGTTCAACTATATACAAACTGCTCTAACTGAAAATGGGGATAAGCTCAACAAAAAATTCGAAGGAAATGAGGAGTCTAAATTCTGTATTTGTATTAAAATTTAAATTCATTGAAAATGTAGAAATTATTAATTTAAACCCCAATAATTTTAAAAGACTAATAAATTTTGAATCCATAAATTTAATAGACTTAATGCATATGTGGATCCTTAAACTTGCACGATTTTTTTATTTTGGCACCTCAACTAAGCCTTGTTCCTATTGAACCCCCGAACTCATCCTTAAGTGTGTCTATTAAACACAATCCAACTGACATGACATAAATCGAGAGTTTTATTTTTTTAACCTTTCTTCACGTTCTGCTACTATGAGCTGGTTTGGTTCTTGATTTGATTAGTATGCATAAGAGTTGAGCTTAAGATCTGTGTAAATATAGGGAGTGAGTTGTTTTAATTGATAGAATTTTTCATGTAGGATGTGCTTGACATTCACGAGCGAGGTTAAAAATATGTAATTCTCGATTTATGTCATGTCAATCAGATTATGTTTAATAGACACACTTGAGTATAAGTTCAGGGGTTCAATAGAACAAGGATTAGTTGATGTATTAAAATAAAAAAAATGGACAAGTTTAAGAATCCACATATGCATTAAGCCAATTTAATATTTTGGATTCACTTCTCGGTACTGATATACAAGTTTGAGTGCAATTATTTGTGCCTGTACAATTCAATTATCATATAAGCATTCATTTGCATACCTATATCACAATACCAGTCCACTAGGGGTCATAGTTGTCCACTTGTTCAGTGTCATATGGACCGATAATCCCTCATGAGTCACTACTTGCAAGAAATGACAGAATTCTTGTATCTTACAACTCGATTGATGTTCCATTTTTAGTCTGAATTCATGTGTAGACTAGTTGAACATAAGTAAAAAATTGAAATAATCCTTCCATTTTAATTTATTTGTCAGGTTTTAATTTGACTCGAAATTTACCAAAGTAGACTTTTGAATATTGTTGTTTTAAATTAAAAATATATAGAATGCATCATAACTGAAAGAAATAATCCCCTTGATTATTTTTATTAATTGAAAGTTATATATACAAGTTATAAAATAGGAGAATCATATTCCTATTCTATTCCTAAAACCTTATTCTACCATAATTCTAATTATACAAATATGGTAAGTGTACAATACTAATTAAGGTAACCTTTACACTACAATATACTACAAATATATATACCATATATACAAGATTGCAATCTGCCCACTGTAACCGTGATGGGCTCCCGAGATGGGCCACTTTCCACTGCCGATTGGGCCACTGTCCATTGCCGAGCTGGGCCACAACTTCTATATTCCTGTGATATACACTTCTGTATATTAAGTGTATATCACGGGTATATTACCTTGTTTAACATACCCCCGCAGTCATAGCGGGCGGTCTTCGAACGCTGAGACTGTCCCTAAAATCTTCAAAAATGACCTAGGGAAGACCCTTTGTAAAGATGTCTACAATCTGATATCTCGACGGGACGTGACAGACGCGTATCTGACCCCAGACAACCTTTTCACAGACAAAGTGAATGTCCATCTCGATATGTTTAGTGCGTTGGTGCTGAACCGGATTACCAGAAAGGTAGATGACACTAATATTATCGCAATAAACCAAGGTTTCCTTTTGAATTGGACAATAAAGCTCTACAAGCAAATTACGTAACCAACATAATTCTGAGACCACATTGACTACCCCTCGATATTCAGCCTCGGCACTTGAGCGGGATAGAGTCGCCTGACGCTTCGCAGACCAGGAAACCAAGTTGTTGCCAAGGAACATACAATAGCCAGACGTAGACAGTCTGGTGTTTGGAAAACCACCCCAATCAACATCTGTGTATGAGACAAGTATGGATGTAGATGAAGGATACAAATGCAGACCATAGTCCAGTGTACCCTGAATATACCGAATGATGCATTTGATTGCATTCATATGCTCAACTCTAGGATCATGCATGAATAAACACACCTGCTGAACAGCATACGTAATATTCGGTCTGGTAAAGGTCAGATACTGAAGGGCCCCTGCAAGACTGCGATAGCGGGTCAGATCCTCGTAAGGGACGCCGGCCGCGGCACCAATCTTGGGCTTAGCATCAACTGGAGTGGAAGTGGACTTACATGAGGACATCCCGGTTCTCTCGATGATCTCAGCCGCATACTTTCGTTGAGACAAGAACAATCCATCTGAATGACGCTTAACAGGAATCCCCAAAAAGTAACTCAAGGGCCCTAAGTCTTTTATAGCAAACTCAGAGCTGAGCATGGTCATGATAGACTGGCGTAAGGCATCGGAAGAGGCAGTCAGAATGATATCATCCACATACAACAGGATGTAGGCCAAGGATGAACCACGTCGGTAGATGAATAAAGAATTGTCTGACCTGCTGTAAGTGAACCCAATGGTCTAAACATAGTCAGCAAACCTTGTATACTAGGCCCGTGGCGACTGCTTAAGCCCATATAAGGACTTCTTCAACAAACAGACATGATGAGGACGGTTAGGATCCCTGAATCCCAACGGCTGATGCATATAGACTGTTTCCTTGAGATCATCATGTAAGAAAGCATTCTTGACATCCAACTAATTAATAGGTCATGCCTTTGAAAGAATCAAGCTAAGCACAATGCGAATGGTAGCCGACTTGACCACCGGACTAAATGTCTCCCCACAATCTATCCCAACCTGCTGAGTCTTACCATCACCCACAAGCCGCGTCTTATGTCGAGCAAAGGACCCATCTGAATTCTCCTTATGAGCAAAAATCCACATAGACCTGATAACAATACCAGATGGACGGGGCACCAAATCCCACGTCTTATTATCAATAAGAGCATTATATTCATCAGTCATAGCAATTTTCCAATTCGGGTCGTTTAAGGCAGACACAGGATTACGGGGCAAAGGGGATTTAGAGACATTATAATGTAAATTAAAATGTCTTTTAGGTGTAAAAATACCCCGCTGACTACGAGTGACCGGTCTATGACTCGAGGAAGAATTGAGTGAATTTTGGGAATTTGCTGGGCTCGGGACGGACTGGCCAGCAGGTAGTGGGCCTGCTGGCCCGAATCGACAATCTGGAGTAGCCACTGCACCAGTTCAGTGGTGGGTGGCCCAATCATGGGGCGATCCAAAGAATCGAAAGCGTGATGGGACAGTGGAGCCCGGTGAGCGATGGGCATTGGAGATATTTGGGTGCGGGATATGTCCGGAAAATGGTGAGTAATATATGGGGATATGCCATCATCCAAAAAATTATACGAACTAGGCTCGGGAGTATGAACTTTAGTAAATGAAAATTGGGTTTCATCAAAAATTACATGGCGATTAATTATGATTTTCCTGGAGGATAAATCAAAGCATTTGTAACCACGATGATTAGACGGATAACCCAAAAACACACACGGAGTAGACCGAGCCTGAAGTTTGTTAATTGTGGTTGAAGGGAATAACGGATAACATAAGCACCCAAAAACCCGAAGATGAGAATAAGACGGATTTTTATTATATAAAATATGGACGGGGAAGAATATGTCAGACCTTTGGAAGAAATTATGTTAAGGAGATATGTTGCCATTTGAAGAGCATGATGCCAAAAATATGGGGGTACGGAAGCATGAATTAAGAGAGTTCGGACAATGTTATTTATGGAATGAATTTTGCGTTCGGCTTTCCCATTTTGTGAAGATGTATGAGGACACAAAAAATGAAAATTGATCCCATTATTGACACAGAACTCCCGAAATTCCCTATTGTCATACTCTTTTCCATTATCACACTGAATATTTTCTATTTCTCTTTTGAATTGTGTTCTATTGAATGCTCTAAATTTTATGAAGACGGAAAATACTTGAGATTTATTTGCAATTGGAAACGTCCACAAAAATTTAGAATAATCATCCAAAAAAGAATATAATACCGATGACCCAACGAACTTAGAATATGAGACGTCCATAGGTCGATATGAATAATATCAAATGACATTGAAGTATAAGAATTTGAGTTTACAAATGGTAACTTAACAATTTTTCCTAAAGAACAAGATTGACAAATTGAAGTACGACTCATACCCTTACAAGAAATAAAACTATTTTTATCTAAAATTGATAAAATAGAGGATCCCGGATGACCAAGGTGAGCATGCCACAATGAAGGAGAAATGGCTGCAAAGGCTGATGGCAAAACTTGACTCGATGGACTGAAACCGGGTGTGATAGGATAAAGATCCCCCCTACTATCACACCTTATGAGATGAATCCCCATCTTGAAATCCTTCACAGAGAAACCAAAAGGATCAAATTCAACAAAAACGGAATTATCAGTGGTGAACTTTCGGACAGACACTAAGTTTTTAATCAATTTGGGGGCATGTAAAGTATTTTTCAAGATAAGGGATGGATTGGGGGGAGACAACGTTTTCTGACCATAACCCTAAATTAGAATAGAGTTGCCATTACCAATAATTATACCCCGAGGGTTGCTCAAATTGGAATAAGATGAGAGAGTACTTGAATCGGAAGTCATGTGGGTAGTGGCACCGGTGTCCATATACCAATTTGGGTTCGGTTGAGTCAAACCCAATGTGTGCATTGCGGCCTCGATATCGGTCTGAGTGGGGCCTGCTGTGTGGTGAGCTTTCGGAGGTCGGGGCCCAAGTATTCCAGGACTTGGCTGAACTGGGCCGTAGCTGCTGGCCCAGCGTTCTTGGCGCGATGGCTAGTGGGCGCGGCTGGCGATTGTTGGGCTGAAAGGCTAGCGATCCACCGCCGCCGGAGCTGTTGGAAAGTAGGGGCTGCTGGCCCATGGCCCATTGCCCCAGCCCCACTGCTGGGACCAATAGGGTGGAGGGCCACTGTTCACTGGACGGGGCCCACTGCTTGCTTGCTGCCCACCGGAACCACCATCGGAACCGCCGCGTTTGCCCCGACAGTTTTTGTTATTATTCTTACGATTATTTTTGCCACCACCATGAGTATGGTTTTGGCCCGAATTATCAACAAAACCCGAAGAATTTGTGGAGGACGTCATTAGGCCGACGGGGCTTGCTCCGGTAGCCGCCTTTTTAGCCAAACCGACTTCTTCCAAAGTAAGCATGAAGCGGGCTTGGTAAAAAGCAGGAAGTGGGTTGCTTTGACGAAGGAGAGTCTCAACGCCATTATAGGCCTCAGAAAGACCGGCAACCAGTTGTAGAACCAGACGATTATTTGTCACAGGTGCTCCAACGTTACGGAGTTGGTCCGCCAACTCCTTGAGTTTCTTGCAATATGCAGAGACGTTTGGAAATTCTTCCATATGAACTAGAGAGAATTCCTGCTCTAGTGTGACAACACGTGAATGTTGGTTATCTTGGAATATGTCACGCAATCTATTCCAGGTAGCCATAGCCGTGGTATCCGGCTCAATAATCATCTGTAAGAGGTCAATCGAAATAGTGGAATAATTCCACTGGAGAACGGTAGCATCAAGAGTAATCCATAACTGAGGATCCTCCTCGGGAAAAGGTATAGCGGGAGGAATTATGTGATGGATAACTTGATGGGAGATAGCGTGAATTTTAAATAATTCTACCCACGTCGCATATTGGACGTTTTCCATCTCAAGCACAATAGGGATATTGTTCTTGACGTTAGAAACCATGAGGGCAGGATGAAAATTGTTCTTAGACATATTGAAAGAACAAAGAAGGAGGGGAAATTTGGGAATAGTAAGAGAGATTTTTTAGAGCGGAAGACGAAATTTTGACAAGAAACCCGATGGGGGGGTTTCGGCCGAGAGGGCACAAAATTTGGGAGAGAAATTTTTTTTACACCTAGTCTCTTGATACCATGAAAGAAATAATCCACTTGATTATTTTCATTAATTGAAAGTTATATATACAAGTTACAAAATAGGAGAATCATATTCCTATTCTATTTCTAAAACCTTATTCTACCATAATTCTAACTATACAATTATGGTAAGTGTACAATATTAATTAAGGTAACATTTATACTATAATATACTACAAATATATATACCATATATACAAGATAGCAATCAGCCCACTGTAACCGTGATGGGTCTTAAACATGTCATGTGAACGGTTGTCAAAAAAAAAAAGGGACGTTCTTTCTTAAATGAACTAAAGAGAAAGTAAGATAAATAAATTAAAATCTGAGGGAGTATATATTTGATTATCATAAGTAGATATATAATAGTACGATTTGGTAATTGGTAAAAAATTATCATGTGATGTTCATGTTGCCTACATATCATAAAAATACATTTTCGAGTAGTCATCGAAGATTGACTAATGAAGTAGTTGTCTCAATCATAAAATTGGGGGGATAATGTTGCATAAGATTCTGACAACTAAATTATATTTTAATTTAGGTTGCAACTGCCATTTTTTAATTTTTCATGTAGTATAGTCCCTACGTTTTAAAAAAAATTATCTAGTTTGACTTGACATAAAATTTTAAAAAGTAGGAAAAACTTTTGAATCTAGTGGTCTTAAATTAAAAATGTGTTGAATGTACAAAAATGACATTTTTTCTTGTGATTAGGGGTAGGCGTATATCGGTTCGGTTCGGTTTTGTATCCGAAAAATATGAACAGAATAAAAATGATTTTTTAAAAAAAAAAACTAATACAACTTTAAAAAAAAATGATATGTTCGTTTTATATCGGATTATATCGGTTTTTTCTAGTGGGCCGGGTTGGGTCGATGAATTTTTCTTTTTTATAAAAAAATTGTATTTCCAAAACTGAAATTGACATTCACACCTACACTACCATGAAATTTCGACGTTGAAATCTATTGTGTATCGTGAGACGTTTACTAAAGAATAAGGAAAATTAGAAACCGATTTGGGGGAAAATACAAATTGATTGGGAAAACGGACATCCGAGCGCAGAGTTATGACCATTTAAAGTTTCACCAATTTACAGGTACTTTTTCTCCCTACATTTTATGTCAATGCTTCCGTGATATGTTAATCAAGTTCATGTCGCATTCGAGTTCCATAAAAGCTTCATAAATTGACTTCAATGACTATGATTCAAAAGATAGTAGTAGCCTAAAATAAAAAATAAGAATAATTATATATTTAATTCATTTTTTTCGGTTCGGTTCGTATCCAAAATTAAAAAACAGAACTGAATCACTAAATTCTGGTTCGGTTCGGTTTTTCAAAAATGAGTTTTTATAAAAAAAACCGAGAAAAAATGAACCGCATTTCGGTTCGGTTCGGTTTTTTCGATTCTCTGGGTTTTTTGCCCACCCCTACTTGTGGTCTTAAATATGACATATGGAGAGTTGGAAAGAAAGAATTACCAAAAAAGAAAAAGAGTTTTTTTGAAACGGCCTAAAAAAAAAGTAAAATAAACTTTTTGAAATGGAAAGAGTAATAATTTAGTGGCGGGGCAGAAATAATGGATAATAACATGCATGGGAATGAATTTTCCATAGAAGTAAGACATTATTTCAGTCCGTTCACTAAAATAATACATTTTTATTTTTTTTTACAAAACTAGAATAAATATATTCCGCAAAAACTTATAAAATATTATTTTATTCAAAAAATTCAACAAACAAAAAGTTAATGATTAACAGTATTAAATGATAAGTGGTTACTTGGAGTACTTATTTAGCTAATGGGTACTTTTTTAAGGCTAATCAATACTTTGTTTAAGGCTAAATAGTATTTTTAAGGCTAACCTGTACTTTTTAAAAACGCTTATCAATACTCCTACTTTTGTAAGGCTAAGCAATACTTTTTTATAGTCGTTACAATATTAATTATAAACGTTACTCACAGTAATTAATTAATGTTTAACATCGTTAACCATTAAATATGTCATGTATGGAATGAAATTAAAAAGTTGACAAAATGGATAGAGATATTCTTTTTAAAATGAACTAAAAAGAAAATTAATCTAAACAAATTGAAACGGATGGAGTATATATTTAATCATTGTATGTAGATATATAATATGATTTAGTAATTGATAAAAAACTAATATGTGATATTTCTGATGCCTACGTACCATAAAATACATTTTAGAGTATCAACGAAAATTAAACAATGAAGTATATCATAAAATTGGGGAGGGCGGGGGAAAAATAAGATTCCGAGTCGTAATTTCCAACAACTAAAACCCATGAGGCACAACCAATAAAAGGTATGTGAGGCTCCATTACTTTTTAGGAGAGATCGTGATCGCGAACTATTGAGATTGCCAAAACTCTCCGATATAAAATAAACAATACTAAATTTAGCACAACTTTTGACCAATATTTTAGATTTTGATCTAAGATTTGAAGGGTTTTGACTAGAAATCTAAGAACTAGCCTTGAGGTAACAATTTTAGTGCCATGAGTGGGGTAAGATGGCGTTACGGTTACGGGTTCGGCCGAACTCAATAGTAGTTATAGATAGGTTAGTCTTAGTGGATCGTTGACTCCACTTGTCAACTCCTTCTACGACATGTTGTTGTCATATGCATATTCCATATGTCACTTACCCATCTCTACCTCGCTGCGGGTCAACACATCCAAAAGAAACTGAGGACTTCATTCAGTGACTTTAGGCCGAAGAAAACAACTCGGCTAACAAGGGTATACATATATATATATATATATATACATACATACATATATACACACACACACACACAATTGTTTCATTAAATAGGGGTAGGGAAAAGGCAAACGGGGGAGGTGATTACAAGGTTGGGAATCGAACCATCTACAATATGATGACAATTCAGACAGTCAACCAACTAAGCTATTAAGATTTTCGACAATTCAACTATATACAAATTGCTCTAACTGGAAAGGGGGATAAGCTCAACAATAAATTCGAAGGAAAGAAGGAGTCTAAATTTTGTATTTGTATTAAAATTTAAATTCATTGAAAATATAGAAATTATTAATTTAAAACCCAATAATTTTAAAAGACTAATAAATTTTGAATCCATAAATTTAATAGGCTTAATGCATATGTGGATCCTTAAACTTGCACGATTTTTTTATTTTGGCACCTCAACTAAGCCTTGTTCCTATTGAACCCCCGAACTCATCCTCAAGTGTGTCTATTAAACACAATCCAACTGACATGACATAAATTGAGAGTTTTATTTTTTTAACCTTGCTTCACGTTCTGCTACTATGAGCTGCTTTGGTTCTTGATTTGATTAGTATGCATAAGAGTTAAGCTTAAGATCTGTGTGAATATAAGGAGTGAGCTGTTTTAATTGGTAGAATTTTTCATGTAGGATGCGATTGACATTCACGCGCGAGGTTAAAAAATGAAATTCTCGATTTATGTCATGTCAGTCGGATTGTGTTTAATAGACACACTTGAGTATAAGTTCAGGGGTTTAATAGGAACAAGACTTAGTTAATGTATTAAAATAAAAAAACCGGACAAGTTTAAGAATCCACATATGCATTAAGCCAATTTAATATTTTGGATTCATTTCTCGGTACTGATATACATGTTTGAGTTTAATTATTTGTGCATGTACAATTCAATTATCATAGAAGCATTCATTTGCATACCTAGATCACAATACCAGTCCACTAGGGGTCATAATTGTCCACTTGTTAAGTGCCATTAGCATATGGACCGATCATCCCTCACGAGTCACTACTTTCATCAAATGACAGAATTCTTGTATCTTACAATTCGATTGATGTTCCATATTTTGTCTGAATTTATGTGTAGACTGGTTGAACATAAGTCAAAAATTGAAATAATCCTTCCATTTTAATTTATATGTCAGGTTTTAATTTGACTCGAAATTTAACAAAGTAGACTTTGAATATTGTTGTTTTAAATTAAAAATATGTAAAATGCATCATAACATTTTTCAATCATATGATCTTAAACATGTCATGTGAAAAATTATTGTTAAAAAGGAAAAGGAGCGTTCTTTCTTAAGCGAACTAAAGAGGAAAGTAAGATAAATAAATTGAAACGGAGGGAGTATATATTTGATTATCCTAAGTAGATATATAATAGTACGATTTGGTAATTGGTAAAATATTATCATGTGATTTTCCTGGTGCCTACATATCATAAAAATTGCAAGTGCCATTTTTTTAATTTTTCAATCATAAAATTGGGGGGATAATGTATTTTTATGATATGTAGGCACCAGGAACATCACATGATAATTTTTTACCAATCATCAAATCGTACTATTATATATCTACTTATGATAATCAAATATATACTCCCTCCGTTTCAATTTATTTATCTTACTTTCTTCTTTAGTTCGCTTAAGAAAGAACGCTCATTTTCCATTTTAACAATAATTTTTTCACATGACATGTGTTAAGATCATATGATTGAAAAATGTTATGATGCATTCTACATATTTTTAATTTAAAACAACAATATTCAAAAGTCTACTTTGTTAAATTTCGAGTCAAATTAAAACCTGACAGATAAATTAAAATGGAAGGATTATTTCAATTTTTGACTTATGTTCAACCAATCTACATATGAATTCAGACAAAAAAATGAAACATCAATCGAGTTGTAAGATACAAGAATTTTGTCATTTGATGCAAGTAGTGACTCGTGAGGGATGATCGGTCCATATGCTAATGGCACTGAACAAGTGGACAACTATGACCCCGAGTGGACTGGTATGCAAATGAATGCTTCTATGATAATTGAATTGTACATGCACAAATAATTAAACTCAAACATGTATATCAGTACCGAGAAGTGAATTCAAAATATTAAATTGGCTTAATGCATATGTGGATTCTTAAACTGGTCCGGTTTTTTTATTTTAATACATTAACTAAGTCTGGTTCCTATTAAATCCCTGAACTTATACTCAAGTGTGTCTATTAAACACAATCCGACTAACATGACATAAATTGAGAATTTCATTTTTTTAACCTTGCGCGTGAATGTCAAGTGCATCCTACATGAAAAATTCTATCAATTAAAACAGCTCACTCCTTATATTCACACAGATCTTAAGCTCAACTCTTACGCATACTAATCAAATCAAGAACCAAAGCAGCTCATAGTAGCAGAACGTTAAGCAAGGTTAAATAAAATAAAACTCTCGATTTATGTCATGTCAGTTGGATTGTGTTTAATAGACACACTTGAGGATGAGTTCGGGGGTTCAATAGGAACAAGGCTTAGTTGAGGTGCCAAAATAAAAAAAATCGTGCAAGTTTAAGGATCCACATATGCATTAAGCCTATTAAATTTATGGATTCAAAATTTATTAGTCTTTTAAAATTATTGGGTTTTAAATTAATAATTTCTACATTTTCAAAGAATTTAAATTTTAATACAAATACAGAATTTAGACTCCTCCTTTACTTTGAATTTTTTGTTGAGCTTATCCCCCTTTCCAGTTAGAGCAATTTGTATATAGTTGAATTGTCGAAAATCTTAATAGCTTAGTTGGTTGACTGTCTGAATTGTCATCATATTGTAGATGGCTCGATTCCCAACCTTGTAATCACCTCCCCCGTTTGCCTTTTCCCTACCCCTATTTAATGAAACAATTGTGTGTGTGTGTGTGTGTATATATGTATGTATGTATATATACCCTTGTTAGCCGAGCTGTTTTCTTCCGCCTAAAGTCACTGAATGAAGTCCTCCGTTATTTTTGGATGTGCTCACCCGCAGCTAGGTAGAGATGGGTAAGTGACATATGAAATATGTCGATGACAACAACATGTCGTAGAAGGAGATACAAGTGGAGACAACGACCCACTAAGACTAACCTATCTATAACTACTATTCAGTTCGGCCGAACCCGTAACCGCAACGCTAGCTTAACCCAAACATGGCACTAAATTTTTTACCTCAAGGCTAGTTCTTATATTTCTAGTCAAGACCCTTCATATCTTATATCAAAATCTAAAATATTGGTCAAAAATTGTGCTAAATTTATTATTATTTATTTTATATCTGTGGGTTTTGGCGATCTCATTACTTCGCGATCACGATCTCTCCTAAAAAGTAATGGAGCCTCACACAACTTTTATTGGTTGTGCCTCACCCATGATAAATGTTTTCCAAACATTAAACAAATGGCACTTGCAAACTAACTTTTTATATATTTTTAGTTGTTGGAAATTACGACAAGGAATTTTATCCCCCCCCCCCCCCACACACACACAACCCAATTTTATAATATACTTCGTTGTTTAATTTTCGTTGATACTCTAAAATGTATTTTTATGGTACGTAGGCACCAGAAATATCACATAATATTTTTTTATCAATTACTAAATCATATTATATATCTACAGACAATAATTAAATATATTCTTCATCCGTTTCAATTTGTTTAGATTACTTTTCTTTTTAGTTCATTTTAAAAAGAATATCTCTATCCGCTTTTGTCAACTTTTTAATTTCAATATTCCATACATGACATATTTTATGGTTAACGATGTTAAAGATTAATTATTTACTGTGAGTAACGCTTATAATTAATATTGTAACGACTATAAAAACGTATTGCTTAGCCTTACAAAAGTAGGAGTATTGATAAGCGTTTTTAAAAAGTACAGGTTAGCCTTAAAAATACTAATTAGCCTTAAACAAAGTATTGATTAGCTTTAAAAAAGTACCGATTAGCTAAATAAGTACTCCAGGTAACCACTTATTCTTTAATACGGTTAATCGTCAACCTTTTTTGTTTGTTGAATTTTTTGAATAAAATAATATTTAATAAGTTTCTGCGGAATTAATTTATTCTAGTTCTGTAAAAAAATTTAAAAATATATTATTTTAGTGAACTAACTGAAATAATGTCTTACTTCGATAGAAAATTCATTCCCATGCATGTTATTATCCATTATTTCTGCCCCGCAACTAAATTATTAATCCTTTCATTTCAAAAAGTTTGTTTTACTTTTTTTTAGTCCGTTTCAAAAAGTCTGTTTTTTTTTTTTTTTGTTAATTCTTTTTTTCCAACTTTCCATATGACATATTTAAGAGCACAAGAAAAAATATCATTTTTGTACATTCAACACATTTTTTATTTAAGACCACTGGATTCAAAAAAATTTCCTATTTTTTTAAATTTTGTGTTAAGTCAAACCACACAATCTTTTTAAAACGGAGTGAGTATACTATATGAAATATTAAAAATATGGCACTTGCAACCTAAATTAAAATATAATTTAGTTGTCAGAATCTCATGCAACATTATCCCCCCAATTTTATGATTGAGACAACTACTTCATTAGTCCATCTTCGTTGACTACTCGAGAATGTATTTTTATGATATGTAGGCACCAGGAACATCACATGATGATTTTTTACCAATCACCAAATCGTACTATTATATATCTACTTATGATAATCAAATATATACTCCCTCCGTTTCAATTTATTTATCTTACTTTCCTCTTTAGTTCGCTTAAGAAAGAACGCTCCTTTTCCTTTTTAACAATAATTTTTTCACATGACATGTTTAAGATCATATGATTGAAAAATGTTATGATGCATTCTACATATTTTTAATTTAAAACAACAATATTCAAAAGTCTACTTTGTTAAATTTCGAGTCAAATTAAAACCTGATGATAAATTAAAATGGAAGGATTATTTCAATTTTTGACTTATGTTCAACCAATCTACACATGAATTCAGACAAAAAATGAAACATCAATCGAGTTGTATGATACGAGCATTTTGTCATTTGATGAAAGTAGTGACTCGTGAGGGATGATCGGTCCATATGCTAATGGCACTGAACAAGTGGACAACTATGACCCCTAGTGGATTGGTATTGTGATATAGGTATGCAAATGAATGCTTTTATGATAATTGAATTGTACATGCACAAATAATTAAACTCAAACATGTATATCAGTACCGAGAAGTGAATCCAAAATATTAAATTGGCTTAATGCATATGTGGATTCTTAAACTTGTCCGGTTTTTTTATTTTAATACATTAACTAAGTCTGGTTCCTATTAAATCCCTGAACTTATACTCAAGTGCGTCTATTAAACACAATCCGACTGACATGACATAAATTGAGAATTTCATTTTTTTAACCTTGCGCGTGAATGTCAACTGCATCCTACATGAAAAATTCTACCAATTAAAACAGCTCACTCCTTATATTCACACAGATCTTAAGCTCAACTCTTACGCATACTAATCAAATCAAGAACCAAAGCAGCTCATAGTAGCAGAACGTTAAGCAAGGTTAAATAAAATAAAACTCTCGATTTATGTCATGTCAGTTGGATTGTGTTTAATAGACACACTTGAGGATGAGTTCGGGGGTTCAATAGAAACAAGACTTAGTTGAGGTACCAAAATAAAAAAATCGTGCAACTTTAAGGATCCACATATGCATTAAGCCTATTATATTTATGGATTCAAAATTTATTAGTCTTTTAAATTTATTAGGTTTTAAATTAATAATTTCTACATTTTCAAAGAATTTAAATTTTAATACAAATACAATTTAGACTCCTCCTTTACTTTGAATTTTTGTTGAGCTTATCCCCTTTCCAGTTAGAGCAGCTTTGTATATAGTTGAATTGTCAAGAATTTTAGTAGCTTAGTTGGTTGATTGTCCTAATTGTCATCATATTGTAGATGGTTCGATTCCCAACCTTGTAATCACCTCCCCCATTTGCCTTTTCCCTACCCCTATATAATGAAACAATTGTGTGTGTGTGTGTGTGTGTATATATGTATGTATGTATATATACCCTTGTTAGCCGAGCTGTTTTCTTCCGCCTAAAGTCACTGAATGAAGTCCTCAGTTATTTTTGGATGTGCTGACCCGCAGCTAGGTAGAGATGGGTAAGTGACATATGAAATATGTCGATGACAACAACATGTCGTAGAAGGAGATACAAGTGGAGACAACGACCCACTAAGACTAACCTATCTATAACTACTATTCAGTTCGGCCGAACCCGTAACCGCAACGCTAGCTTAACCCAAACATGGCACTAAATTTTTTACCTCAAGGCTAGTTCTTATATTTCTTGTCAAAACCCTTCATATCTTATATCAAAATCTAAAATATTGGTCAAAAATTGTGCTAAATTTATTATTATTTATTTTATATCTGAGGGTTTTGGCGATCTCATTACTTCGCGATCACGATCTCTCCTAAAAAGTAATGGAGCCTCACACAACTTTTATTGGTTGTGCCTCACCCATGATAAATGTTTTCCAAACATTAAACAAATGGCACTTGCAAACTAACTTTTTATATATTTTTAGTTGTTGGAAATTACGACAAGGAATTTTATCCCCCCCCCCCACACACACACAACCCAATTTTATAATATACTTCGTTGTTTAATTTTCGTTGATACTCTAAAATGTATTTTTATGGTACGTAGGCACCAGAAATATCACATAATATTTTTTTATCAATTACTAAATCATATTATATATCTACAGACAATAATTAAATATATTCTTCATCCGTTTCAATTTGTTTAGATTACTTTTCTTTTTAGTTCATTTTAAAAAGAATATCTCTATCCGTTTTTGTCAACTTTTTAATTTCAATATTCCATACATGACATATTTTATGGTTAACGATGTTAAAGATTAATTATTTACTGTGAGTAACGTTTTATAATTAATATTGTAACGACTATAAAAACGTATTGCTTAGCCTTACAAAAGTAGGAGTATTGATAAGCGTTTTTAAAAAGTACAGGTTAGCCTTAAAAATACTAATTAGCCTTAAACAAAGTATTGATTAGCTTTAAAAAAGTACCGATTAGCTAAATAAGTACTCCAGGTAACCACTTATTCTTTAATACGGTTAATCGTCAACCTTTTTTGTTTGTTGAATTTTTTGAATAAAATAATATTTAATAAGTTTCTGCGGAATTAATTTATTCTAGTTCTGTAAAAAAATTTAAAAATATATTATTTTAGTGAACTAACTGAAATAATGTCTTACTTCGATAGAAAATTCATTCCCATGCATGTTATTATCCATTATTTCTGCCCCGCAACTAAATTATTAATCCTTTCATTTCAAAAAGTTTGTTTTACTTTTTTTTAGTCCGTTTCAAAAAGTCTGTTTTTTTTTTTTTTGTTAATTCTTTTTTTCCAACTTTCCATATGACATATTTAAGAGCACAAGAAAAAATATCATTTTTGTACATTCAACACATTTTTTATTTAAGACCACTGGATTCAAAAAAATTTCCTATTTTTTTAAATTTTGTGTTAAGTCAAACCACACAATCTTTTTAAAACGGAGTGAGTATACTATATGAAATATTAAAAATATGGCACTTGCAACCTAAATTAAAATATAATTTAGTTGTCAGAATCTCATGCAACATTATCCCCCCAATTTTATGATTGAGACAACTACTTCATTAGTCCATCTTCGTTGACTACTCGAGAATGTATTTTTATGATATGTAGGCACCAGGAACATCACATGATGATTTTTTACCAATCACCAAATCGTACTATTATATATCTACTTATGATAATCAAATATATACTCCCTCCGTTTCAATTTATTTATCTTACTTTCCTCTTTAGTTCGCTTAAGAAAGAACGCTCCTTTTCCTTTTTAACAATAATTTTTTCACATGACATGTTTAAGATCATATGATTGAAAAATGTTATGATGCATTCTACATATTTTTAATTTAAAACAACAATATTCAAAAGTCTACTTTGTTAAATTTCGAGTCAAATTAAAACCTGACAGATAAATTAAAATGGAAGGATTATTTCAATTTTTGACTTATGTTCAACCAATCTACACATGAATTCAGACAAAAAAATGAAACATCAATCGAGTTGTATGATACGAGCATTTTGTCATTTGATGAAAGTAGTGACTCGTGAGGGATGATCGGTCCATATGCTAATGGCACTGAACAAGTGGACAACTATGACCCCTAGTGGATTGGTATTGTGATATAGGTATGCAAATGAATGCTTTTATGATAATTGAATTGTACATGCACAAATAATTAAACTCAAACATGTATATCAGTACCCAGAAGTGAATCCAAAATATTAAATTGGCTTAATGCATATGTGTATTCTTAAACTTGTCCGATTTCTTTATTTTAATACATTAACTAAGTCTGGTTCCTATTAAATCCCTGAACTTATACTCAAGTGCGTCTATTAAACACAATCCGACTGACATGACATAAATTGAGAATTTCATTTTTTTAACCTTGCGCGTGAATGTCAACTGCATCCTACATGAAAAATTCTACCAATTAAAACAGCTCACTCCTTATATTCACACAGATCTTAAGCTCAACTCTTACGCATACTAATCAAATCAAGAACCAAAGCGTTTCATAGTAGCAGAACGTTAAGCAAGGTTAAATAAAATAAAACTCTCGATTTATGTCATGTCAGTTGGATTGTGTTTAATAGACACACTTGAGGATGAGTTCGGGGGTTCAATAGAAACAAGACTTAGTTGAGGTACCAAAATAAAAAAATCGTGCAACTTTAAGGATCCACATATGCATTAAGCCTATTATATTTATGGATTCAAAATTTATTAGTCTTTTAAAATTATTAGGTTTTAAATTAATAATTTCTACATTTTCAAAGAATTTAAATTTTAATACAAATACAGAATTTAGACTCCTCCTTTACTTTGAATTTTTTGTTGAGCTTATCCCCCTTTCCAGTTAGAGCAGCTTTGTATATAGTTGAATTGTCAAGAATTTTAGTAGCTTAGTTGGTTGATTGTCTGAATTGTCATCATATTGTAGATGGTTCGATTCCCAACCTTGTAATCACCTCCCCCATTTGCCTTTTCCCTACCCCTATATAATGAAACAATTGTGTGTGTGTGTGTGTGTGTATATATGTATGTATGTATATATACCCTTGTTAGCCGAGCTGTTTTCTTCCGCCTAAAGTCACTGAATGAAGTCCTCCGTTATTTTTGGATGTGCTGACCCGCAGCTAGGTAGAGATGGGTAAGTGACATATGAAATATGTCGATGACAACAACATGTCGTAGAAGGAGATACAAGTGGAGACAACGACCCACTAAGACTAACCTATCTATAACTACTATTCAGTTCGGCCGAACCCGTAACCGCAACGCTAGCTTAACCCAAACATGGCACTAAATTTTTTACCTCAAGGCTAGTTCTTATATTTCTTGTCAAAACCCTTCATATCTTATATCAAAATCTAAAATATTGGTCAAAAGTTGTGCTAAATTTATTATTATTTATTTTATATCTGAGGGTTTTGGCGATCTCATTACTTCGCGATCACGATCTCTCCTAAAAAGTAATGGAGCCTCACACAACTTTTATTGGTTGTGCCTCACCCATGATAAATGTTTTCCAAACATTAAACAAATGGCACTTGCAAACTAACTTTTTATATATTTTTAGTTGTTGGAAATTACGACAAGGAATTTTATCCCCCCCCCCCCCACACACACACACAACCCAATTTTATAATATACTTCGTTGTTTAATTTTCGTTGATACTCTAAAATGTATTTTTATGGTACGTAGGCACCAGAAATATCACATAATATTTTTTTATCAATTACTAAATCATATTATATATCTACAGACAATAATTAAATATATTCTTCATCCGTTTCAATTTGTTTAGATTACTTTTCTTTTTAGTTCATTTTAAAAAGAATATCTCTATCCGTTTTTGTCAACTTTTTAATTTCAATATTCCATTCATGACATATTTTATGGTTAACGATGTTAAAGATTAATTATTTACTGTGAGTAACGTTTTATAATTAATATTGTAACGACTATAAAAACGTATTGCTTAGCCTTACAAAAGTAGGAGTATTGATAAGCGTTTTTAAAAAGTACAGGTTAGCCTTAAAAATACTAATTAGCCTTAAACAAAGTATTGATTAGCTTTAAAAAAGTACCGATTAGCTAAATAAGTACTCCAGGTAACCACTTATTCTTTAATACGGTTAATCGTCAACCTTTTTTGTTTGTTGAATTTTTTGAATAAAATAATATTTAATAAGTTTCTGCGGAATTAATTTATTCTAGTTCTGTAAAAAAATTTAAAAATATATTATTTTAGTGAACTAACTGAAATAATGTCTTACTTCGATAGAAAATTCATTCCCATGCATGTTATTATCCATTATTTCTGCCCCGCAACTAAATTATTAATCCTTTCATTTCAAAAAGTTTGTTTTACTTTTTTTTAGTCCGTTTCAAAAAGTCTGTTTTTTTTTTTTTTGTTAATTCTTTTTTTCCAACTTTCCATATGACATATTTAAGAGCACAAGAAAAAATATCATTTTTGTACATTCAACACATTTTTTATTTAAGACCACTGGATTCAAAAAAATTTCCTATTTTTTTAAATTTTGTGTTAAGTCAAACCACACAATCTTTTTAAAACGGAGTGAGTATACTATATGAAATATTAAAAATATGGCACTTGCAACCTAAATTAAAATATAATTTAGTTGTCAGAATCTCATGCAACATTATCCCCCCAATTTTATGATTGAGACAACTACTTCATTAGTCCATCTTCGTTGACTACTCGAGAATGTATTTTTATGATATGTAGGCACCAGGAACATCACATGATGATTTTTTACCAATCACCAAATCGTACTATTATATATCTACTTATGATAATCAAATATATACTCCCTCCGTTTCAATTTATTTATCTTACTTTCCTCTTTAGTTCGCTTAAGAAAGAACGCTCCTTTTCCTTTTTAACAATAATTTTTTCACATGACATGTTTAAGATCATATGATTGAAAAATGTTATGATGCATTCTACATATTTTTAATTTAAAACAACAATATTCAAAAGTCTACTTTGTTAAATTTCGAGTCAAATTAAAACCTGACAGATAAATTAAAATGGAAGGATTATTTCAATTTTTGACTTATGTTCAACCAATCTACACATGAATTCAGACAAAAAATGAAACATCAATCGAGTTGTATGATACGAGCATTTTGTCATTTGATGAAAGTAGTGACTCGTGAGGGATGATCGGTCCATATGCTAATGGCACTGAACAAGTGGACAACTATGACCCCTAGTGGATTGGTATTGTGATATAGGTATGCAAATGAATGCTTTTATGATAATTGAATTGTACATGCACAAATAATTAAACTCAAACATGTATATCAGTACCGAGAAGTGAATCCAAAATATTAAATTGGCTTAATGCATATGTGGATTCTTAAACTTGTCCGGTTTTTTTATTTTAATACATTAACTAAGTCTGGTTCCTATTAAATCCCTGAACTTATACTCAAGTGCGTCTATTAAACACAATCCGACTGACATGACATAAATTGAGAATTTCATTTTTTTAACCTTGCGCGTGAATGTCAACTGCATCCTACATGAAAAATTCTACCAATTAAAACAGCTCACTCCTTATATTCACACAGATCTTAAGCTCAACTCTTACGCATACTAATCAAATCAAGAACCAAAGCAGCTCATAGTAGCAGAACGTTAAGCAAGGTTAAATAAAATAAAACTCTCGATTTATGTCATGTCAGTTGGATTGTGTTTAATAGACACACTTGAGGATGAGTTCGGGGGTTCAATAGAAACAAGACTTAGTTGAGGTACCAAAATAAAAAAATCGTGCAACTTTAAGGATCCACATATGCATTAAGCCTATTATATTTATGGATTCAAAATTTATTAGTCTTTTAAAATTATTAGGTTTTAAATTAATAATTTCTACATTTTCAAAGAATTTAAATTTTAATACAAATACAGAATTTAGACTCCTCCTTTACTTTGAATTTTTTGTTGAGCTTATCCCCCTTTCCAGTTAGAGCAGTTTGTATATAGTTGAATTGTCAAGAATTTTAGTAGCTTAGTTGGTTGATTGTCTGAATTGTCATCATATTGTAGATGGTTCGATTCCCAACCTTGTAATCACCTCCCCCATTTGCCTTTTCCCTACCCCTATATAATGAAACAATTGTGTGTGTGTGTGTGTATATGTATGTATGTATATATACCCTTGTTAGCCGAGCTGTTTTCTTCCGCCTAAAGTCACCGAATGAAGTCCTCCGTTATTTTTGGATGTCTTTGACCCTTGACTAGGTAGAGATGGGTAAGTGACATATGAAATATGTCGATGACAACAACATGTCGTAGAAGGAGATACAAGTGGAGACAACGACCCACTAAGACTAACCTATCTATAACTACTATTCAGCCTAGAACCCAGAATCATAACGCTAGCTTAACCCAAACATGGCACTAAATTTTTACCTCAAGGCTAGTTCTTATATTTCTTGTCAAAACCCTTCATATCTTATATCAAAATCTAAAATATTGGTCAAAAGTTGTGCTAAATTTATTATTATTTATTTTATATCCGAGGGTTTTGGCGATCTCATTACTTCAGCGATCACGATCTCTCCTAAAAAGTAATGGAGCCTCACACAACTTTTATTGGTTGTGCCTCCCCATGATAAATGTTTTCCAAACATTAAACAAATGGCACTTGCAAACTAACTTTTTATATATTTTTAGTTGTTGGAAATTACGACAAGGAATTTTATCCCCCCACACACACACACACAACCCAATTTTATAATATACTTCGTTGTTTAATTTTCGTTGATACTCTAAAATGTATTTTTATGGTACGTAGGCACCAGAAATATCACATAATATTTTTTTATCAATTACTAAATCATATTATATATCTACAGACAATAATTAAATATATTCTTCATCCGTTTCAATTTGTTTAGATTA
This sequence comes from Anisodus acutangulus, assembly GCA_029783415.1. Taxonomy (NCBI): domain Eukaryota; kingdom Viridiplantae; phylum Streptophyta; class Magnoliopsida; order Solanales; family Solanaceae; genus Anisodus; species Anisodus acutangulus. The sequence goes on from CM056504.1 coordinate 49,094,379, forward strand.
CTTTTCTTTTTAGTTCATTTTAAAAAGAATATCTCTATCCGTTTTTGTCAACTTTTTAATTTCAATATTCCAAACATGACATATTTTATGGGTAACCATGTTAAAGATTAATTATTTATCGTGAGTAACGTTTTATAATTAATATTGTAACGACTATAAAAACGTATTGCTTAGCCTTACAAAAGTAGGAGTATTGATAAGCGTTTTTAAAAAGTACAGGTTAGCCTTAAAAATACTAATTAGCCTTAAACAAAGTATTGATTAGCTTTAAAAAAGTACCGATTAGCTAAATAAGTACTCCAGGTAACCACTTATTCTTTAATACGGTTAATCGTCAACCTTTTTTGTTTGTTGAATTTTTTGAATAAAATAATATTTAATAAGTTTCTGCGGAATTAATTTATTCTAGTTCTGTAAAAAAATTTAAAAATATATTATTTTAGTGAACTAACTGAAATAATGTCTTACTTCGATAGAAAATTCATTCCCATGCATGTTATTATCCATTATTTCTGCCCCGCAACTAAATTATTAATCCTTTCATTTCAAAAAGTTTGTTTTACTTTTTTTTAGTCCGTTTCAAAAAGTCTGTTTTTTTTTTTTTTGTTAATTCTTTTTTTCCAACTTTCCATATGACATATTTAAGAGCACAAGAAAAAATATCATTTTTGTACATTCAACACATTTTTTATTTAAGACCACTGGATTCAAAAAAATTTCCTATTTTTTTAAATTTTGTGTTAAGTCAAACCACACAATCTTTTTAAAACGGAGTGAGTATACTATATGAAATATTAAAAATATGGCACTTGCAACCTAAATTAAAATATAATTTAGTTGTCAGAATCTCATGCAACATTATCCCCCCAATTTTATGATTGAGACAACTACTTCATTAGTCCATCTTCGTTGACTACTCGAGAATGTATTTTTATGATATGTAGGCACCAGGAACATCACATGATGATTTTTTACCAATCACCAAATCGTACTATTATATATCTACTTATGATAATCAAATATATACTCCCTCCGCTTCAATTTATTTATCTTACTTTCCTCTTTAGTTCGCTAAGAAAGAACGCTCCTTTTCCTTTTTAACAATAATTTTTTCACATGACATGTTTAAGATCATATGATTGAAAAATGTTATGATGCATTCTACATATTTTTAATTTAAAACAACAATATTCAAAAGTCTACTTTGTTAAATTTCGAGTCAAATTAAAACCTGACAGATAAATTAAAATGGAAGGATTATTTCAATTTTTGACTTATGTTCAACCAATCTACACATGAATTCAGACAAAAAATGAAACATCAATCGAGTTGTATGATACGAGCATTTTGTCATTTGATGAAAGTAGTGACTCGTGAGGGATGATCGGTCCATATGCTAATGGCACTGAACAAGTGGACAACTATGACCCCTAGTGGATTGGTATTGTGATATAGGTATGCAAATGAATGCTTTTATGATAATTGAATTGTACATGCACAAATAATTAAACTCAAACATGTATATCAGTACCGAGAAGTGAATCCAAAATATTAAATTGGCTTAATGCATATGTGGATTCTTAAACTTGTCCGGTTTTTTTATTTTAATACATTAACTAAGTCCGTTCCTATTAAATCCTGAACTTATACTCAAGTCGCCTATTAAACACAATCCGACCGACATGACATAAATTGAGAATTTCATTTTTAACCTTGCGCGTGAATGTCAATCGCATCCTACATGAAAAATTCTACCAATTAAAACAAATTTCACTCCTTATATTCACACGGATCTTAAGCTCAACTCTTACGCATACTAATCAAATCAAGAACCAAAGCAGCTCATAGTAGCAAAACGTTAAGCAATGTTAAATAAAATAAAACTCTCGATTTATGTCATGTCAGTTGGATTGTGTTTAATAGACACACTTGAGGATGAGTTCGGGGGTTCAATAGAAACAAGACTTAGTTGAGGTACCAAAATAAAAAAATCGTGCAACTTTAAGGATCCACATATGCATTAAGCCTATTATATTTATGGATTCAAAATTTATTAGTCTTTTAAAATTATTAGGTTTTAAATTAATAATTTCTACATTTTCAAAGAATTTAAATTTTAATACAAATACAGAATTTAGACTCCTCCTTTACTTTGAATTTTTTGTTGAGCTTATCCCCCTTTCCAGTTAGAGCAGTTTGTATATAGTTGAATTGTCAAGAATTTTAGTAGCTTAGTTGGTTGATTGTCTGAATTGTCATCATATTGTAGATGGTTCGATTCCCAACCTTGTAATCACCTCCCCCATTTGCCTTTTCCCTACCCCTATATAATGAAACAATTGTGTGTGTGTGTGTGTGTGTATATATGTATGTATGTATATATACCCTTGTTAGCCGAGCTGTTTTCTTCCGCCTAAAGTCACTGAATGAAGTCCTCCGTTATTTTTGGATGTGCTGACCCGCAGCTAGGTAGAGATGGGTAAGTGACATATGAAATATGTCGATGACAACAACATGTCGTAGAAGGAGATACAAGTGGAGACAACGACCCACTAAGACTAACCTATCTATAACTACTATTCAGCCTCAATAACCCAGAATCAAGCAACGCTAGCTTAACCCAAACATGGCACTAAATTTTTTACCTCAAGGCTAGTTCTTATATTTCTTGTCAAAACCCTTCATATCTTATATCAAAATCTAAAATATTGGTCAAAAGTTGTGCTAAATTTATTATTATTTATTTTATATCTGAGGGTTTTGGCGATCTCATTACTTCGCGATCACGATCTCTCCTAAAAAGTAATGGAGCCTCACACAACTTTTATTGGTTGTGCCTCACCCATGATAAATGTTTTCCAAACATTAAACAAATGGCACTTGCAAACTAACTTTTTATATATTTTTAGTTGTTGGAAATTACGACAAGGAATTTTATCCCCCCCCCCCACACACACACAACCCAATTTTATAATATACTTCGTTGTTTAATTTTCGTTGATACTCTAAAATGTATTTTTATGGTACGTAGGCACCAGAAATATCACATAATATTTTTTTATCAATTACTAAATCATATTATATATCTACAGACAATAATTAAATATATTCTTCATCCGTTTCAATTTGTTTAGATTACTTTTCTTTTTAGTTCATTTTAAAAAGAATATCTCTATCCGTTTTTGTCAACTTTTTAATTTCAATATTCCATACATGACATATTTTATGGTTAACGATGTTAAAAATTAATTATTTATTGTGAGTAACGTTTTATAATTAATATTGTAACGACTATAAAAACGTATTGCTTAGCCTTACAAAAGTAGGAGTATTGATAAGCGTTTTTAAAAAGTACAGGTTAGCCTTAAAAATACTAATTAGCCTTAAACAAAGTATTGATTAGCTTTAAAAAAGTACCGATTAGCTAAATAAGTACTCCAGGTAACCACTTATTCTTTAATACGGTTAATCGTCAACCTTTTTTGTTTGTTGAATTTTTTGAATAAAATAATATTTAATAAGTTTCTGCGGAATTAATTTATTCTAGTTCTGTAAAAAAATTTAAAAATATATTATTTTAGTGAACTAACTGAAATAATGTCTTACTTCGATAGAAAATTCATTCCCATGCATGTTATTATCCATTATTTCTGCCCCGCAACTAAATTATTAATCCTTTCATTTCAAAAAGTTTGTTTTACTTTTTTTTAGTCCGTTTCAAAAAGTCTGTTTTTTTTTTGTTAATTCTTTTTCCAACTTTCCATATGACATATTTAAGAGCACAAGAAAAATATCATTTTTGTACATTCAACACATTTTTATTTAAGACCACTGGATTCAAAATTTCCTATTTTTTTAAATTTTGTGTTAAGTCAAACCACACAATCTTTTTAAAACGGAGTGAGTATACTATATGAAATATTAAAAATATGGCACTTGCAACCTAAATTAAAATATAATTTAGTTGTCAGAATCTCATGCAACATTATCCCCCCAATTTTATGATTGAGACAACTACTTCATTAGTCCATCTTCGTTGACTACTCGAGAATGTATTTTTATGATATGTAGGCACCAGGAACATCACATGATGATTTTTTACCAATCACCAAATCGTACTATTATATATCTACTTATGATAATCAAATATATACTCCCTCCGTTTCAATTTATTTATCTTACTTTCCTCTTTAGTTCGCAGAAAGAACTCTCCTTTTCCTTTTTAACAATAATTTTTTCACATGACATGTTTAAGATCATATGATTGAAAAATGTTATGATGCATTCTACATATTTTTAATTTAAAACAACAATATTCAAAAGTCTACTTTGTTAAATTTCGAGTCAAATTAAAACCTGACAGATAAATTAAAATGGAAGGATTATTTCAATTTTTGACTTATGTTCAACCAATCTACACATGAATTCAGACAAAATGAAACATCAATCGAGTTGTATGATACGAGCATTTTGTCATTTGATGAAAGTAGTGACTCGTGAGGGATGATCGGTCCATATGCTAATGGCACTGAACAAGTGGACAACTATGACCCCTAGTGGACTGGTATTGTGATATAGGTATGCAAATGAATGCTTTTATGATAATTGAATTGTACATGCACAAATAATTAAACTCAAACATGTATATCAGTACCGAGAAGTGAATCCAAAATATTAAATTGGCTTAATGCATATGTGGATTCTTAAACTTGTCCGGTTTTTTTATTTTAATACATTAACTAAGTCTGGTTCCTATTAAATCCCTGAACTTATACTCAAGTGCGTCTATTAAACACAATCCGACTGACATGACATAAATTGAGAATTTTATTTTTTTAACCTTGCGCGTGAATGTCAACTGCATCCTACATGAAAAATTCTACCAATTAAAACAGCTCACTCCTTATATTCACACAGATCTTAAGCTCAACTCTTACGCATACTAATCAAATCAAGAACCAAAGCAGCTCATAGTAGCAAAACGTTAAGCAAGGTTAAATAAAATAAAACTCTCGATTTATGTCATGTCAGTTGGATTGTGTTTAATAGACACACTTGAGGATGAGTTCGGGGGTTCAATAGAAACAAGGCTTAGTTGAGGTACCAAAATAAAAAAATCGTGCAACTTTAAGGATCCACATATGCATTAAGCCTATTATATTTATGGATTCAAAATTTATTAGTCTTTTAAATTTATTAGGTTTTAAATTAATAATTTCTACATTTTCAAAGAATTTAAATTTTAATACAAATACAGAATTTAGACTCCTCCTTTACTTTGAATTTTTTGTTGAGCTTATCCCCCTTTCCAGTTAGAGCAGTTTGTATATAGTTGAATTGTCAAGAATTTTAGTAGCTTAGTTGGTTGATTGTCTGAATTGTCATCATATTGTAGATGGTTCGATTCCCAACCTTGTAATCACCTCCCCCATTTGCCTTTTCCCTACCCCTATATAATGAAACAATTGTGTGTGTGTGTATGTATATATGTATGTATGTATATATACCCTTGTTAGCCGAGCTGTTTTCTTCCGCCTAAAGTCACTGAATGAAGTCCTCCGTTATTTTTGGATGTGCTGACCCGCAGCTAGGTAGAGATGGGTAAGTGACATATGAAATATGTCGATGACAACAACATGTCGTAGAAGGAGATACAAGTGGAGACAACGACCCACTAAGACTAACCTATCTATAACTACTATTCAGTTCGGCCGAACCCGTAACCGCAACGCTAGCTTAACCCAAACATGGCACTAAATTTTTTACCTCAAGGCTAGTTCTTATATTTCTTGTCAAAGCCCTTCATATCTTATATCAAAATCTAAAATATTGGTCAAAAGTTGTGCTAAATTTATTATTATTTATTTTATATCTGAGGGTTTTGGCGATCTCATTACTTCATGATCACGATCTCTCCTAAAAAGTAATGGAGCCTCACACAACTTTTATTGGTTGTGCCTCACTCCATGATAAATGTTTTCCAAACATTAAACAAATGGCACTTGCAAACTAACTTTTTATATATTTTTAGTTGTTGGAAATTACGACAAGGAATTTTATCCCCACACACACACAACCCAATTTTATAATATACTTCGTTGTTTAATTTTCGTTGATACTCTAAAATGTATTTTTATGGTACGTAGGCACCAGAAATATCACATAATATTTTTTTATCAATTACTAAATCATATTATATATCTACAGACAATAATTAAATATATTCTTCATCCGTTTCAATTTGTTTAGATTACTTTTCTTTTTAGTTCATTTTAAAAAGAATATCTCTATCCGTTTTTGTCAACTTTTTAATTTCAATATTCCATACATGACATATTTTATGGTTAACGATGTTAAAGATTAATTATTTACTGTGAGTAACGTTTTATAATTAATATTGTAACGACTATAAAAACGTATTGCTTAGCCTTACAAAAGTAGGAGTATTGATAAGCGTTTTTAAAAAGTACAGGTTAGCCTTAAAAATACTAATTAGCCTTAAACAAAGTATTGATTAGCTTTAAAAAAGTACCGATTAGCTAAATAAGTACTCCAGGTAACCACTTATTCTTTAATACGGTTAATCATCAACCTTTTTTGTTTGTTGAATTTTTTGAATAAAATAATATTTAATAAGTTTCTGCGGAATAAATTTATTCTAGTTCTGTAAAAAAAATTAAAAATATATTATTTTAGTGAACTAACTGAAATAATGTCTTACTTCGATAGAAAATTCATTCCCATGCATGTTATTATCCATTATTTCTGCCCCGCAACTAAATTATTAATCCTTTCATTTCAAAAAGTTTGTTTTACTTTTTTTAGTCCGTTTCAAAAAGTCTGTCTTTTTTTTTTGTTAATTCTTTTTTTCCAACTTTCCATATGACATATTTAAGAGCACAAGAAAAAATATCATTTTTGTACATTCAACACATTTTTTATTTAAGACCACTGGATTCAAAAAAATTTCCTATTTTTTTAAACTTTATATTAAGTCAAATCATACAATCTTTTTAAAACGGAGTGAGTATACTATATGAAATATTAAAAATATGGCACTTGCAACCTAAATTAAAATATAATTTAGTTGTCAGAATCTTATGCAACATTATCCCCCCACTTTTATTATTGAGACAACTACTTCATTAGTCCATCTTCGTTGATTACTCGAGAATGTATTTTTATGATATGTAGGCACCAGGAACATCACATGATAATTTTTTACCAATCACCAAATCGTACTATTATATATCTACTTATGATAATCAAATATATATTTCCTCCGTTTCAATTTATTTATCTTACTTTCCTCTTTAGTTCGCTTAAGAAAGAGCGCTCATTTTCCTTTTTAACAATAACTTTTCACATGACATGTTTAAGATCATATGATTGAAAAATGTTATGATGCATTCTACATATTTTTAATTTAAAACAATAATATTCAAAATACATTATTAAATTTCGAGTCAAATTAAAACCTGACAGATAAATTAAAATGGAAGTATTATTTCAATTTTTTACTTATGTTCAACCAGTCTGCACATGAATTCAGACAAAAAATGGAACATCAATCGAGTTGTAAGATACAAGAATTTTGTCATTTGCTGCAAGTAGTGACTCGTGAGGGATGATCGGTCCATATGCTAATGGCACTGAACAAGTGGACAACTATGACCCCTAGTGGTCTGGTATGCAAATGAATGCTTCTATGATAATTGAATTGTACATGCACAAATAATTAAACTCAAACAGGTATATCAGTACCGAGAAGTGAATCCAAAATATTAAATTGGCTTAATGCCTATGTGGATTCTTAAACTTGTCCATTTTTTTATTTTAATACATTAACTAAGTCTTGTTCCTATTAAACCCCTGAACTTATACTCAAGTGTGTCTATTAAACACAATCCGACTGACAGGACATAAATTGAGAATTTCATTTTTTTAACCTTGCGCGTGAATGTCAAGCGCATCCTACATGAAAAATTCTACCAATTAAAACAGCTCACTCCCTAAATTCACACAGATCTTAAGCTCAACTCTTACGCATACTACTCAAATCAAGAACCAAAGCAGCTCATAGTAGCATAACGTTAAGCAAGGTTAAATAAAATAAAACTCTTGATTTATGTCATGTCAGTTGGATTGTGTTTAATAGACACACTTGATGATGAGTTCGGGGGTTCAATAGGAACAAGGCTTAGTTGAGGTGCCAAAATAAAAAAATCGTGCAACTTTAAGGATCCACATATGCAGTAAGCCTATTATATTTATGGATTCAAAATTTATTAGTCTTTTAAAATTATTAGGTTTTAAATTAATAATTTCTATATTTTCAAAGAATTTAAATTTTAATACAAATACAGAATTTAGACTCCTCCTTTCCTTCGAATTTTTTGTTAAGCTTCTCCCCCTTTCCAGTTAGAGCAGTTTGTATATAGTTGAATTGTTGAGAATCTTAGTAGCTTAGTTGGTTGACTGTCTGAATTGTCATCATATTATAGATGGTTCGATTCCCAACCTTATAATCACCTCCCCCATTTGCCTTTTCCCTACCCCTATATAATGAAACAATTGTGTGGTCCCTGGAGTTTCTTGGGTCTTGGGCTTCTTCTGGTCACGGGTCACGGGGCTTGGGTCTTGTGCTTCTTCTGATAGACTCCCAAATTATTTAATATTTAAAGTTTGGTCCCTGGAGTTTCTGAAAAGATGATTTTGGGAACGACGGAAGGCAGAAAGTTTCTGCCTACCGTTTGGGTTGATTTTTGGAGCATTAACCAGTCATTACTTGGCTGATTAACTCCTCCATAAACAACCATCCTTCAATGGCCTTAAACAGCCATAACTTGGCTAGTAATGGCTGAATTACTCCCTCCTTCAATGCCAATTAACAACCATTATTTGGCAGTTGATGAGTCTCTCCCTTATGCTATATATTGGATCTTTTGGCTCAATTGTGTGACACAAAGTGATAGAGAAAAATGAGACAATATACACACAGAGACAAACAGAAGAGAGAAGAAACAACACAGATCCTGTCCAAAAAAAACGTGAGCAGAAACAGTGTCTAAAACAAAAACTCTTCCTTCCTTTTCCATTTTTCAACAAGTCGTTTCGTGTTTGATTTATTCGTCAGAATCAACCTATTTGCTTTGTAGTGTTGATTAGTTGTTGTTTTATCTTGGAAGACTATTGCATGTTAATGTAAAATCATATATACAGGGCAATCTTGTCTTAAAGACAGAGAGCCATCTCTCGACTCAGCCCACAGTTGTAACAATCCAGATTTAGTGTTTCTTGATTTCAGGTTATTAAGATTCAAGACTCAACAAGCCTGCGACAGTTCTGAATATTGGCTTGTTTGTTTATCCTTTCGAACACTTATAATATTTATTTACTTTCCGTATTGCTTTACAATATCCAAAAGTAACTAGATAGTTAGGAAAATTGACAAGAGGAGTCACGTGATCATGAAAGTTATGCTTTGATCGCGATATGGGATGGCCATGAGGGACCCAGTTATCGCAATGTTAGGGTCGTGATTAAAGAGGTTGATAGGTTAAACTTGCACATTCACGAGAAAGACGGTCGTGATCGCGAACTAATGGATACGACAAAAACCCCGGGTGTAAAATGAATAGTAGCAGATTTAGCACACCTTTTGTTGCCACAAGATGGGTTGTTAATTATTTTTACAGATGCATGTTTACACGTGAAAAAAGAAAAAGCAAGCATTGAAATGGCGGTTATGGATAGTTATGGTCATTTGCTTCATGCCTTTGGTACCCCTATTCAAGTTGTAGGAAAAGCCATAACCACTAAAGCACTAGCAATTCAGAAGACATTGGAGAGAGCACCACAACATGATTGGTCCAAGGTTCATATACTATCAGTTGCAAAGAATGTGGTACAAATGTTACAAAAGAAAATGACGTAGGATTCTGCTTTTCCATGTTGGTTGTAAAGGATGCAATACAATCTTACGAACAATTGAAACAAATTATAAAGTAATAAAATGCTGTTGTTTACTGGAAAAAAAATCTACGATTTGAAAGGGTTTCGACTAAAAATTAAGAACTAGTCTTGAGGTTAAGCCCAAGATTATACAGTACTAGTTTTAACATTGAAACACGTGAAATTTGGAATTGAAACTTAATTATAGACTTGATCCTTAGGTCCCTCATATTGAAAAATTAAGGTTTAGTTCTCATATACTTTTAGGACTTCAATTAAAAAAGTAATATTATATTTGGACTCAGCGGATAGGTAGGGTTGAGTGTATACATGAGCATGCACTTGCATCGTATACTTGATTGAGAATGTTAGTGTTATATTATGAAGTTATGTGCAAGTTGTTTGGGTTGAGCTAGCGCTTCGGTTTACGGGCTCGGTCGAACTCTGTAGCTTTAGTCTAAATTTCGTAATTGTATTAAAATTAAATTGATTAAAAATGTACAAATTATTAATTTTGATCCAGTAATTTCAAAGAACTAGAATTTCAAATTCATAAATATTAAATTATGGATTCACTTCTCTGTATTGTTATACACGTTTCAGTGCAATTATTTGTGCACACTACTAAAAAATCTCTATTTTCCCATTGATTTTCCACCGAAAATATTCAATGGCTATTTCCCATTTAATGTCAGTGGGAAAAATCTAAATAATAGTGTTTTTACACAGAAAAATTATGAAATTTCTCAGGGATTCAGTGAAAACTTGTTTCCCACAATATGTTTTTCCAGTGAGCTTGTTTGATGGGAATGAGGTTAGAAAATCATATTTTATAGTATACATTTTCCATTAAATGTCCGTGCGAAATTTTTTTATTTCTAGTAGCGACATATGTATATGCATGTTCAATTCATTATCATAGAAGCATTCATTTACATACCTAGATCACAATATTAGTTCAATAGGGATCATAGTGGTCTACTAGTTCAGTACACATATTCAAATGTGAAATATGTCATAGTTAGCCAATCAGATCGGACAGTCGCTACAAAAACAACACGTAATTTGTGGAGGTTGTGTTAGAATTTGTTTTGAATTTTCTACCCTGTTTAAATTTTATTGTAACCGTGTTTTACTTCAAAAAGATTTTCTTGGTGGAAAATATTTTCTTTGTGGAAAAGGATTCTATCATATTTATTCTTTTCTTGGAAGAAAAGTTTTGTACATCTATAAATTGAAGACCTCCTTCCTACAACTATAACACAATAGCATCCACAATGTAGTCGTTTAGGGAGATATTTTTCTCTCAATAGTTTTCATGTTTTTATATTATATAGGTCAATTGATCAAACCCATATCATATCATAATGTCTTTTTATAGTTTTTTTTTGTAACTGATTGATGGTTGTTCAAGGTTTGCAATTGTTAGTTTCAACATGACGCCCTGATTATTTTGATCCCAACAGGTTGAAAGTGCAATATGCGACAGCAAATAGGGGAGGTCTTTAACCTCCGAAATTTACCTATTTTTTTTTGTTGTACTGAGTTCAATTATAGTTATATGGAGTTATCCATTTACGTATGGACCAATCATCCCTCATGCGTTACTACTTGCAAGAAGTGACAAAATTCTTATATCCTAGATGTGACTTTTTCTGTAAAGTCACAACACCTTTTCATAAGCAAAAGTTCAATTATAGTTATATGGAGTTATCCATTTACGTATGGACCAATCATCCCTCATGCGTTACTACTTGCAAGAAGTGACAAAATTCTTATATCCTAGATGTGACTTTTTCTGTAAAGACAACACCTTTTCATAAGCAAAACGTAAGTGTCCAGTGTGATTTGCTGCCGCCATTTGATCACTGAATTTCTGCATTGACGCTATTGCAGAATATTTTTCCGTTCTATCCTGCGAAATTGTAATCAATTAACCTTGACAACTGTGAGGGGATTAGATTTCTCAAGGACAGAACAAGAAATTTTGGGCTTGAAAATTTCTATTTCTATTTCTGTCCTTAACATTTTTTTATTTTGTTTTTTCCTTTAGTTTAAAACAGTATGTTTAAATGCATATGTTTTAAGCTCTGATCCATCTCACTTTTGAGAAAATGCCCTGCTTATGTGTAAACAGTTTAAGCTGTCTAAGCTAATCAGTACATCTCTTTTGGGTAAATGGCCATATATTACTATAAGTTGTGTAAAGTGATACGCATTTCTTATGGAGCTTTAACCACACCATGCCTGTTTATTTTGATAAGTCTTTTTTAGGACTTATTTCTCTTGGATAACACTCTCTAATCTCGATCAATTAATGTTGTGATGCTCGATGAGTGTCAAAGTAAACTGGATCGGACATGAGCATTGAGTAGCTGAGAAGAAGGTCATGTGATGTTCGCAAGAAACTAAAGAAATATCAATTGACCTTCGAGGATCATCAGAAACAGCCTCCCTACCCGTTAAAAGATAGGGGTAAGGTCTGCGTACACTCTACTTTCCCCAGACCCCACCTGGTGAAATTATACTGGGTATGTTGTTGTTGTTTGTAGCCACCTTCCATCTATTCAGTGATGGCATTTATAGCAGACATTTCTAATTCCCTTCATATATTTCTTTATCTAGCTGATCATCATCTATTTGATTGGAGTACCCATGTATTTCTCATTCTAGCCACTTCAGTATCTTGTTTATAACAATCTTTTTCTTTTTTTAGTTCTGAATGGTTGATAAAACCAATATTTATAGTAGTTAAGGGTGTTTTAGTAAATATCAGTTATTATACAATACAATATAATCAAATCTAATAAAAACGTTATTTATGGACAACAAATAATACAGTTTATACAAACATTGTTCCAGCAAACAATATAATACAATACTAAACGATACATGATGAGATGATAGGAAACACCAATCCAAACAAGTTGTAAATAAATTGTTATCAAAATACTTACCACGACAACATTTAACCAATTCAAGTGTTTTTTTTCGTATTCAGAGCTTGTTTTTAAACCAAAAAACACCTTTATCTTGAGATCCTTCATCTTTCTCTACGTAGACGCATTCCTTTGCCTCCCTCCACATTGCCTTATAAAATGGGGTACTATCAAATTGGTAGTATTCTCCTAGTAATGGCTTGATAGCTTTTGTCGCCTCTATTGCATGGTAATGTGGCATAGTTGGAAATAGATGATGCACAATATGAGTATCAGTAACATTGTGGAAGACCTTAGTTAGAGCACCATAATCTCTGTCTACAGTAGCTAGACCCCCTCTTAGCCAATCCCATTCGGACGAATCATAACGTGGCAATGAAGAGTTAGTGTGGCTCAAGTAACTAATTATTACTACGAAGCCGTTCACAATTAGGAGGGGTACCCCATAAATACATACAAGCCAAGTTAACCCTTGTGCCAAAGCAACGCGAGACAACACATAACTAGTTGCAATCACGCCTGCATCTGAAATGTAGATTTGTAGCCTTTCACTGTCATTATATATCGGTCCATATGGATCAAAATGACATGCAAAACGATCATAAGATCTACCCAAGGTATTGAAGGCCATGTATAAAGGCCAGCCAAGAGTGGTGTAACCACCAACTGTGAGTACTCGTCCTAGTGGAGTGTTCAAGTATTTGGAGTACCATCCTAGTTTTGACTTAGTCTTGGGCACAAAGACTTCATCATTCTCAAGGGAATTAGCGTTGGAGTGGTGACGACGATGGCTATACTTCCATGAGAAGTATGGCACTAAAAGTGAGGAATGGAGGATAAAACCAACAGTGTCGTCTACCCACTGGTATACACTGAAGGCATGGTGGCCACACTCATGGGCAATGACCCATATTCCAGCACAAACACAACCTTGAGCGATCCAGTAGGTGGACCATGCTAGGTAATTATACGGGGATGGAAGGACGTGGAAGTAAGTGGTGGCAATGTAGTAGAAGATGAAGACAAGTATGAGATCATGAACAAGATAGGAGAAGGAGCGAATGAGAGATCGTTGAAAGCAGTGAGGAGGGATGGCCTTCTTGATGTCACCAAGTGTAAAAGGGGGATTTGAAGATGGAACTCTTTGTAGAGGATTTTTCTTTTGTTCTTTTTTAGTTGTTGGAGAAGTCATATTGCCACCGCCTCCCATTTTTGTTTTGCTGCCTCTTCAATCCTGAATCTGCACCAATTAAGTTTGCCTCAAATTAGACTTGGTTCACCTATTGACTATTGTAGTTATAATATAAGAAAAAATGTCAACATAAAACAATTCAACTACATCAAAGTAAGCACAATTTTTTCTTAATGAAAAGAAAAACATTAAAAGTTATTGCTTTTGGTATAATGATAAGCATTTAATCCTAACAATCAGTATTAAAGTCATGATCAAAAGAGACCTTCTTTTAGCCTTACTATGTTCTTTAAGAAAAAAGAGAGAGATGAGATGCCTTTTGAGTGTTTCTCACTTGATGAAAATAGTTTGTGTATATATAATGGCTATAGACATCCTCTTTTGACCACTCCAAGTACACTGACCAATTTTATTAGTTTCATCAATGGCAGATTTAGATCAAAACAGAAGAGGTCAATTGTTTGGCGGCTTCATGCGTATTATTGTACTAGTTTTTGGACACCCCAAATTAATGAAAACGTGAGTCTATTCAATCGATATTTATTGCTATTAGAAAGCATAATTTTATCAAAAATTGATATGGGATGAAGTTGAAAGGATATCCTTCATTTTTAGGAAAAACAGAATTTTTTCATTAGTAGTATTTTTTTTACCGATCCAATGTTGTGGGATTCCACGGGATATATTGTTGTTAGTATTTTTGTCTACTTCAGTCACAATTAGAAGTTTGTAACTATATGAATGAAGTGGTATAACTTTCTCTTATGTAGTTCGTCTAATATATCAAATGTTCAGTTTAATAGTTTCCTTTTTTTTTTATATTACAACAAAACATAGTTTATATGTAAATATAAGCAACATCAGTTATGGTTGCAAATGCTTCAAGTCTTAAAATTGTGCCTTGTGTTTAAGAAGTTGTAGCTTCCTCCTTTTTACAACCATATGAAATTGTTGAATGAAAGTATATTGTTTGTTTGAATGCGTTCATATATGTGCAAAACATTATTGTATGAGTTTGGCGAAAAACAATAATTACTCAAGCAAATAGATGATTGTCTCCAAAGGGAAAAATATAAAGTATGCAGCAAACACAATAAAAATGCAAAAGTTATAGAAAGCCAAATTTGAATATAACACTTCAAAATGTACGAAACATTTAGTTTACCTTTTTAAATTTGGTGTTGGCTTTGTACATCTTTAAAATGGTACTATAGTTCTTCCAATTTGGAAGAGAACGTGTTCCCCTTTTAACAGTGGCAACATAGGATATGAAAGGGTGTAGATTAGAATGTGGAGGGGTGTAATTAATTCTCAAATTCATATTGCAAATAAAATATTTTACGAATATTCTTTTATTAATTATATATCTCTTATTTTATGTAAAATTGTATTCCTATTGTAATTAGGTCTCCTATTTTAGGTAGAATTATATTTCCTATTGTAATTAGGTTGATTAGTTACCTAGTTTAAATATTCGTATACTACTATATATATTTTACATTATTGATTAATACAATCAAGGAACATATTCATTTATGGTATCAGTAGCCTAAAAATACCTCCACCGCCGCCGATCATAGCTCTCGGCCGCCACCCCCACAGAACCTAGTGTTTTTTTTTCAACCATTCTCTCTCCTTTCTCCTCCTAAATTTCATCTTTCATGGCTGACAAAACCAAATTTCATCCTGCACTTGCAGTAAACAACATCAAAAACTTCATCCCTATCACCATTGAGATGGAAAAGGGTCAATACTCCTCGTGGACGGAGCTTTTTAAGATCCTTTGTCGTGTTTACGAAGTTATCGACCACATCATCCCTTTTACACCGAAGTCCATAGACCTACTCTCGGCTTCGACTTCTGATGATGCACTATGGTCTCGTTTGGACGCAGCCGACCTCCAGTGGATATACGACCCAATCTCTAATGATATGTCGCACACCATAATTGAGACTGATTCCACAGCCCGCCAAACGTGGAAACGTTTGGAAAGTATTTTCCACGACAACAAAAATCAACGAGCGTTAATACCTTGAAATCAGTTCAAGGATGTTCATCATGACGATTTCCCAAACGTGTCTGCATATTGTCAAGAACTCAAGATGATTGCCGACCAACTCTCCAACGTCGGCGCACTAGTCACTAATCAACGATTGGCCATGTAACTTATTGCAGGCTTGAACGAATCCTCTGAAGGCGTTGCCACCATCCTTCAACAATGCACGCCATTACCTTCATATTATGAGGTCCATTCGAAGCTTATTCTTGAGTAAACCTAGAAAATCAAACGCAACATCACTCAGGCCAGCATTGCTGACGCTGCCCTCACCACCATCGGGCCCTCCGCCGATGGCATGGCCTCCAACTTTGGCAACCAAAACCACCGGATCGAGGACCCACAACAGCCCATATCCACTCGCAACAACCGCCGGAGCAGGCATTCCAGCAAGGACCGTAGTAGACGGAATTCCGGCAACAACGGTGGCGGGAAGGGGTTGTCCCCGCCGGCAGGAAACAGCTATCGCGGCAGTGGAAACAGCCTCCGTCATGGGCTGCCTACCCGCCGTGGGCCATGTGGGCCCCACCATCACGGGTCTCTCCTTCTAGCCCGTATCCGACATCCTCATGGACTCCACCTCAGTACCGACATGCCCACCCTGGTATACTCGATCCACGTCCCCAACAGACCTACACAACACAGGCTCCCCCGCCCTCAACTTATGCATCAAGTGACATTGAGGCAACTATGAACACAATGTTACTCAACGCTCCAGACGAAAATTGGTATATGGACACAGGCGCCACATCTCACATGACAGCATCACAAGGTATTTTCTCGTCTTATTTCAATTTGAGTAATTTAAATCAGAATATTATTGTTGGTAGTGGACAAGGCATTCCCATTCGCGGTTTGGTCATTCATTCTTATCCCCACCGCTAATCTTTAAAATATATCCTTCATGCCCCTAAACTCATTAAGAATCTAATTTATGTGCGACGTTTTACAACAGATAATAATGTTTCCCTTGAATTTAATCCTTTTAGTTTTTCTGTGAAGGATTTTACGATAGGGAGACGAATAACGAGACGTGACAGCACTGGAGATCTCTACCCTATTTCAAACGTCGTCAACAATCCAGCCTCAGTTCCATCAACCTTTGCTGCTCTTTCATATTCCTTATGTCACTCTTGATTAGGACATCTGGGAGATTCTGTTATAAGCTCCCTTAGGAAAAATAATTTTAAGTACGGTTGGCCATCGCTATTATGTGTTGTTTTTGGACAATTATTCCAACTTTTTATGAACTTTTCCAATTGGTAATAAATCACAGGTCTAACCCATTTTTTTCTCATTTAGTGCTCTCGTAAAAACACAATTTGAAAAGAGCATTAAATGTTTTCAATGTGACAATGGCAGAGAATTCAATAATAGTCAATTCAAATAGTTTTGCTCCAATAACGGTCTTATCTTTTATTTTTCCTGCCCTCACACCTCCTCCTAAAATGGTAAGGCCGAACGGAAAATCTGAACCATAAATAACGTAATTCGTGCCCTACTTGCTCACGCCTCAATTCCCCCTCAATTCTGGTATTACGCACTCTCTATAGCCATCTATCTCCTAAACATAATCCCAAACAAGTCTCTAGCTCAACGATCGCCCACTCAAGTTCTGTTTCGTAGGAACCCCTCCTATCAACACTTGTGTATCTTTGGATGTCTCTATGTCATCCTTTCCATCTGACCACTCACAAACTTCAACCTCGATCTTCCCACTGTGTGTTTCTGGGTTACCCAGCCAATCATCGTGGTTACTCGTGCTATGACTTGTCAAGCCGTAAAATTATTATTTCACGCCATGTCTTATTTGACGAGTCTCAATTCCCTTTTGCCTCCCTAAACTCGCCACCTCGGCATTCCTACAACTTTCTAGATGATGGCCTGAACCCTTTTCTAATTCATCATTTATATAGTCCGTCGTCCCATACCCCTGGCACCTGCCCCTAACTCGAATAGTCAGAGACACACTACCCACTCGGTTTTGCCGACAGTGTCCCGAAACATCCCGCTTTAAGGTGATTCAGCAACCACTTCTCTACAAACCGAGCATCGGCCAGCCAGTTCTGCCACCCATGCCCTTCCTCCTCTTCCTGTTAGTCTCGCTGCACACACACCCCCTCCGATCCTGCATCCCGAGACACGCTCTTATACCATGGAAACTCGTGTCATGCACAGAATTCATAAACCTAAATGGTTGTTTAACCTATCCATTTCAGTTGTCCCTTCCCATGTCCCTCAAAATCTGAAGGATGCCTTGTCCGACCCTAATTGGAAAGTCGCAATAATTAATGAATATAATGCTCTTATTAATAATAAGATGTGGGACCTAGTACCCCATCCACATGATGCTAACATTATTCGTTATATGTGGATTTTTAGACATAAAAATAAATCTGATAGTTCTTTTGAGAGGTACAAGGCTCGTCTTGTAGGTGATGTCAGGTCTCAACAGGTGGGAGTGGACTGTGATGAAACGTTCAGCCCGGTCGTAAAGCCCGCAAACATCGGACCGTCCTCAGCATTGCTCTATCCAAGTCTTGGCTCATTCATCAGTTTGATGTCAAGAATGCCTTCTTACATGTGAATCTTCATGAAATGATATATATGCATCAGCCTATGGGTTTCAGGGATCCTATTCATCCGGATTATGTGTGTATGTTGGGGAAATCGCTTTATGGATTGAAACAAACTCATCGAGCATGGTACCAGCAGTTCGCCGATTATGTCTCATCTATCAATTTTTCAAACAACATATCTAATCATTCCCTATTCATCTACAACAAGGGTACATACATGACTTACCTATTATTATATATTGATGACATCATCCTCACCACATCATCTGATGCTCTCCGCCGGTCCATTATGTCTCTCATTTCCTCTGAGTTTGCTATGAAGGATCTGGGGCCCCTGAGTTATTTCTTGGGCATCTTTGTTACTCGATATTCTGGCGGCCAATTTTTTATGTCAGAAGAAGTACGCCGAAGAGATCATTGACCATGTAGGCATGGCATCTTGCAAACCATCCCACACGCCAGTAGACACCAATTCCAAGCTCAGCGCTGATTTCTGCCCCCCATATTCAGACCTGACTCACTATCGTAGCATGGATGGGCCCTGCAGTACCTCACGTTCACGAGACCTTACATCTTCTATGCCATGCAAAAAATTTGCCTACAGATGCACAATCCGACAGAAGTACACATGCATGCCCTCAAACGTATTTTACGATACGTCCAAGGTACACTTCACTTCGAATTACATCTATACAGGTCCTCGCTCACTGGTCTCACTGCTTATTCTGATGCTGACTGGGGTGGATGTCCTGACACCCGACGCTCCACGTCTGGTTATTGCATTTTCCTCATAGATAACCTATTGTCTTGGTCTTCCAAAAAACAACCTACACTATCCCGATCCAGTGTAGAAGCAGAATACATAGGTGTTGCCAACATCGTCTCTGGGTCTTGTTGGATCCGTAACCTTCTACTTGAGCTTCACTGCCCAATTCAAAAGGCAACATTGGTCTACTGTGATAATATTATTGCGATATATCTTTCTGGAAATCCCGTCCAACATCAGCGCACTAAACACATTGAGATGGACATTCATTTCATTCGCGAAAAAGTAGCTCGTGGTCAAGTTCGTTCCCTTCATGTTCCTTCCAGCTATCAGATTGCCGACATCTTTACCAAAGGACTTCCGCACATACTATTTGATGATTTTTTAGCCAGTCTCAGTGGTCATGAACCTCCCGCTTCGACTGCGGGGGTGTAATAGAATATTTCCCAAATATTCTTTCATTAATTGTATATCTCTTATTTTAGGTAGAATTGTATTCCTATTGTAATTAGGTCCCCTATTTTATGTAGAATTATATTTTCTATTGTAATTAGGTTGATTAGTTACCTAGTTTAAATATTATTGTACTACTATATATATTGTACATTATTGATGAATACAATCAAGGAATATATTCTTTTAAGCACTATAAGAAATTGTATTTTTCATGACAACGACTCTCCATGATGACAGTGGCGGACCCATAATTTAAGGGTTGTGGGTGCTTTAAGATGTACTTTGAGCATCATTAAAATTAAAAAATAAAATGTTAAGAGAGAGGTTCGAAAACATGTCCCCTAAGTGCCTAGACATTTGAAATTCCACTTGTTAACTAAAACACCCAATTGTCTTTTTGGTTTCCGGAATGTTTTTTTAACTATTATATCCAATTTTTATATATTTCTTATATAACTATACATAATCTGCATCGAATTTAATGGGTGCCGGAGCACCATTAAAATACATGTAGGTCCGCCCCTACCACTCTTTAATCGCCTAAATTTAGATTTTCCTTACAACTTTAGTGGCAGCTCATTCATTTGCCACGGTGAGTTTTTGTGGCAACTTGATTATTTCTTCGCCCAAGTTGCCACCAAAAGAGATCTTTTGTGGCGATTGTTCGCCATCGCCACAAAGAGCTTCAGTCACGGGATTTTTCTCAGCAACCCTTGGGTATGCCACTGAATGTCTTTATCCATGTCTAGCTAATATTGAAATTGTTATACCACATTGAATAATAATAATAATAATAATATTAATAATAATAATAAAGTGATTGACGTATAAGTCTTGCACGTAAGTAACTATGCTGGAATTTAAAATAGTAACAGAACACGGAACAAAATGATACAAATTTTTGTACCATGATTATAATTAGTAGTACTTTTCTTAATACATCATACCACAAACTTTATTCGTTACCTGTATTACAGATAACTATATATATATATATATATATATATATATATAATAGGGGCCGGTGGAAGTCCGGATACGGGTTCATCATAACCCAGTAATTTTTACATTTTTTGTGTTACAAAATTTAATAAATATTTAACATATTAAATTTAGAACTCCATTAATTAGAACTTGAAATCATCCCTGAGCTTCATTGTCCCTTACGTAAAGCATCTTTGGTTTATTATGACAACATATCTGCAGTCTACTTATCTCATAACCCGGTTCAGCATCAACGAATCAAGCATATTGAGATGGATATTCACTTTGTTCGCGAGAAGTTTGCAATTGGTCACGTTAGGGTGCTACATGTTCCTTCTTCGTATCAGTATGCAGATATCTTCACTAAGGGGCTTCATCGACAATTGTTCATTGACTTCAGATTCAGTCTCATCGTCCGTCCTCCTTCCGCTCCGACTGGCGGGGTGTGATAATGAATATATTTTCATATATTCTGTAATTAATATTTGAGTTAATTATGTAAAGTATAAATCTTTATTCCATTATAATTACAATTGTACACCTTATATATATTGTATTAATGAAAGGACTCCAGTCAAGGAGATTTACACTATTCAACAGACAGAATTCTTGTATCTTACAACTCGATTGATATCCCATTTTTAGTCTGAATTCATGTGTAGACTGGTTGAACATAAGTCAAAATTGAAATAACCCTTCCATTTTAATTTATTTATCAGGTTTTAATTTGACTCAAAATTTAAGAAAGTAGACTTTTGAATCTTGTCGTTTTAAATTAAAAATATGTAGAATGCATCATAACATTTTTCAATCTTATGATCTTAAACATGTCAGGTGAAAAGTTATTATTAAAGGGTTGCTAAAAAGGAAAAAAGACGTTCTTTCTTAAGTGGATTAAAGAGGAAAACAAGATAAATAAATTGAAACGGAGAGAGTATATATTTGATTATCATAAGTAGATATATAATAGTACGATTTGGTAATTGGTAAAAAATTATCATGTGATGTTCCTGGTGCCTACATATCATAAAAATACATTTTCGAGTAGTCAACGAAGATTGAATAATGAAGTAGTTGTCTCAATCATAAAATTGGGGGCGGGGCGTGGGGGGGGGGGGGGCGGGGATTAATGTTGCGTAAGATTCTGACAACTAAATTATATTTTAATTTAGGTTGCAAGTGCCATTTTTTAAATTTTCATGTAGTATAATCTCTCCGTTTTAAAAAGATTATCTGATTTTGAGTTGGTACCAAGTTTAAGAAAGTAGAGAAAACTGTTGAATCTTGTGATTTTAAATTAAAAATGTATTGAATATATAAAAATGACTTTTAATCTTGTAGTCTTAAACATGTCATATAAAAAGTTTGAATGAAAGAGTTATAAAAAAAGAGGTATATTTTTTAAGCGGACTAAAAAAAAAGTAAGATAAACTTTTTAAGATGGAGGGAGTAATAATTTAGTGGTGGGGCGGAATTAATGGATAATAACATGCATGGGAATGAATTTTCCACCGAAGTAAGATTATTTCAGTCAATTGACTAAAATAATACATTTTAATTTTTTTTTACAGAATTAGAATAAATATATTCCGTAGAAACTTATTAAACATTATTTTATTTTAAAAAATCAACGAACAAAAAAGTTAATAATTAACAGTATTAAAGGATAAGTCGTTACTTGGAGTACTTACTTAGCTAATGGGTACTTTTTTGTAAGGCTAATCAATACTTTGTTTAAGGCTAATTAGTACTTTTTTAAGGCTAATCAGTACTTTTTTAAAAGTCTTATCAATAGTCCTACTTTTGTAAGGTTAAGCAATACTTTTTATTGTCGTTACTATCAGTTACGTATTAATTATAAAATGTTACTTACAGTAATGAATTAATTTTTAACATCGTTGACCATTAAATATGTCATGTATGGAATGTTGAAATTAAAAAATTACCAAAAATGGATAGAGATATTTTTTTTAAAATGAATTAAAAAGAAAAGTGAAAGAAATAATCCCCTTGATTATTTTCATTAATTGAGAATGTATTTATACAAGTTACAAAATAGGAGAATCCTCTTCCTATTCTATTCTAGAAACCTTATTCTACCATAATTCTAACTATACAATTATGGTAGTTGTATCATCCTAATTTAGGTAACAAATACATTACAATATACATTAAATATATGTTCCATATATACCAGATTCCATTCTGTAATCTGTCCGAAATTGGGCTCTGTGGATCGCCGGTGGTGGCTCAGTGTCTGGTGAAATTTGGCTCTTGCCGCCAAAGGGCTTTTGCTTTGCTCTATATTCCTGTGATATACATTGTTGTTTATTCAGTGTATATCACAGGAATATTACCTTGTTTAACACACACCCGCAGTCATAGCGGGCGGTCTTCGAACGCTGAGACTGTTCCTAAAATCTTCAAATAGGACCGCTGGTAGACCCTTTGTAAAGATGTCTGCAATTTGATAACGAGACAGGACACGGCATACGCGAACATGACCCTTTGCAACCTTTTCACGGACAAAGTGAATGTCCATTTCGATATGCTTGGTGCGTTGGTGTTGAACCGGGTTACCTGAAAGGTAGATGGCACTAATGTTATCGCAATATACCAAGGTTGCCTTTTGAATGGGACAATGAAGCTCCAAAAGTAAATTACGTAGCCAACATGATTCGGATACCACACTCGCTACCCCTCGATATTCTGCCTCTACACTTGAGCGTGATAGAGTTGCCTGACGCTTCGCCGACCAGGAGACCAAGTTGTTGCCAAGGAACATACAGTAGCCAGAAGTCGATCGTCTGGTGTCGGGACAACCACCCCAATCAGCATCCGTGTAAGAGACAAGTGTGGATGTAGATGAAGGAGACAAGTGCAACCCATAGTCCAGTGTCCCCTGAATATACCGAATGATGCGTTTGATTGCATTCATGTGCTCAACTCTGGGATCATGCATGAATAAACACACCTGCTGAACCGCATACGTAATATCCGGTCAGGTAAAAGTAAGATACTTGAGGGCCCCTGCAAGACTACGATAGCGGGTCGGGTCCTCGTATGGTGCTCCTGCTGCGGCACTCAGCTTAGGGTTTGCATCAACTGGCGTGGAAGTGGACTTACAGGATGACATCCCAGCCCTCTCTATGATCTCAGCAGCATACTTTCGTTGAGACAAAAACAAACCACCTGAATGACGCTTGACGGCAATCCCCAAAAAATAACTCAAAGGCCCTAAGTCTTTCATAGCAAACTCAGAACTGAGCATGGTCATGATAGACTGGCGCAAGGCATCGGAAGAGGCAGTCAAGATGATATCATACACATACAACAGAATGTAGGCTAAGGACGAACCACAATGGTAAATGAACAAGGAATTATCTGACCTGTTGTGAGTGAACCCAATAGTTGAAACAAAATCAGCAAACCTCGTGTATCAGGCCCTTGGAGATTGCTTAAGCCCATATAAGGACTTCTTCAACAAACATACATGATGAGGACAGTTTGGATCCCTGAAACCCAACGGCTGATGCATATAGACTGTTTCCTTGAGATCACTATGTAGGAAAGCATTCTTGACATCCAACTGATGAATTGACCAATTCTTTGAAAGAGCCAAGCTAAGCACAGTACGAATGGTAGCCGGTTTGACCACCGGACTAAACGTCTCACCACAATCGATCCCAACCTGCTGAGTCTTACCATCACCAACAAGTCGCGCTTTATGTCGAGCAAATAACCCATCTGAATTCTCCTTATGAGCAAAAATCCACATAGACCTGATAACATTAATACCATATGGACGGGGCACCAACTCCCACATCTTATTATCAATAAGAGCATTATATTCATTAGTCATAGCAATTTTCCAATTAGGGTCATTTAATGCAGACACAGGATTGCGGGGCAAGGGGGATTTAGAGACATCATAATGTAAATTAAAATGTCTTTTAGGTGTAAAATACCCCGCTGACTACGAGTGACCGGTCTATGACTTGAGGAAGAATTGATAGAATTTTGGAAATTTTCTGGGCTCGGGATGGATTGGCGGCGACGGTGGGCATCTTGGCCTAAATCGAATCGAATCAATATCTGGACCGGTTCAGATGGCTGGGTAGCCCAATTGCCGGAACTGTTCAGCGATCTTGGGCACGAGAATGTGGGGCAGTGAGCGATGGGCTGGAGAATTTTGGGTGCGGGAGATGTCTGAAAAATTCCGAATAATATACGGGGATATTTGGTCATCCAAAAAATTATACGACTTAGGCTCGGGAGTATGAACTTTCGCAAAAGGAAATTGGATTTCATAAAAAATGACATGGCGATTAATTATGATTTTCTTGGAAGATAAGTCAAAACACTTATAACCACGATGATTCGACCGATAACCCAAAAATACACACGGGGTAGATCGAGCCTGAAGTTTGTTAATTGTGGTGGATGGGAATAATGGATAACACAAGCATCCAAAAATCCTAAGGGGAGAATAAGACGGGTTCTTATTATATAGGATTTTGAGGGGGGAAGAATATGTCAGACCTTTAGACGGAATTATGTTAAGAAGATATGTGGCCATTTGTAGAGCATGATGCCAAAAATATGAAGGTATGTAGGCATGAATTAAGAAAGTTCGGACAATGTTATTTATGGAACGAATTTTGCGTTCGGCCTTTCCATTTTGTGAAGATGTATGAGGACACGAAAACCGAAAATTGATCCCATTATTAGCACAGAATTCCCTAAACTCCCTATTGTCATACTCTTTCCCATTATCACATTGAATATTTTTTATTTCTCTTTTGAATTGAGTACGAATGAACGCTCTAAATTTGATGAAGACGGAAAATACTTGTGATTTGTTCGCAATTGGAAACGTCCACAAAAATCTAGAATAATCATCTAAAAAGAGAACATAATATCGATGACCCATTGAACTAAGAATAGGAGATGTCCATAGGTCGCTATGAATAATATCAAATGGCATTGAAGTATGAGAATTGGAGTCTACAAATGACAACTTAACAATTTTTCCTAATGAACAAGACTGACAAATTGGAGTACGACTCGTACGTTTACAGGAAATAACACTATTTTTATCTAAAACTGATAAAATAAAAGATTTCGGATGACCCAGGTGAGCATGCCACACGGAAGGAGAGATGGCTGCAAAAACTGACGGCAAGGCTTGACTCGATGGACTGAAACCGGGCATGATAGGATACAAATCCCCCCTACTATCACACCTCATGAGATGGCTCCCCGTCTTGAAATCCTTCACAGAGAAACCAAAAGGATCAAATTCAACGGAAACCGAATTGTCAGTTGTGAACTTTCGGACAGACACTAAATTTTTAATCAATTTAGGAGCATTTAAAGTATTTTTCAAGAGAAGGGGTGGATTGGGGGGAGACAACGTTTTCTGACCATACCCTAGAATTGGAATAGAACTGCCATTACCAACAATTATCCCCCGAGGGGTGCTCAAATTGGAATAAAATGAGAGGGTACCTGATTCGGAAGTCATGTGAGTCGTGGAACCGGTGTCCATATACCAATTTGGGTCCGGTTGGGTCAACCCCAACGTGTGCATCGTGGCCTCGATATCGGTTTGAGTGGGTCCTGCTGCATGATGGGCTTGCGGAGGACGGGGCCCAAGAATTCCTGTCCGTGATGGAGCTGGGCCGTAGCTGCTGGAGCTGTTGGGCCATCGCGATGGGCCGCCAGCCGGGTGTTGGGCTCTGAGCGTTGGCGACCAGCGGCCGGAATTTCTTTGCGATTATAAGAGTGCGGCCACCTTGCCCGGCCATCGCCATGGGCCCCACTGCTGGGACCAGGGGGGTGGTGGGCCACTGTTCCCTGGATAGGGCCCATCGCCTGCTTGCTGACTACCGGAACCGCCACCAGAACCTCCGCGTTTGCCCCCGCGGTTTTTGTTATTATTCTTGCGATTATTCTTGCCGCCACCATGATTATGGTTTTGGCCCGAATTATTAACAAAACCCGAAGAACTAGGAGAGGACGCCACCATGACGATGGGGCTTGCTCCGGTAGCCGCCTTTTTAGCCAAACCGGCTTCTTCCAATGTAAGCATGGAGCGGGCTTGATAGAAGTCAGGAAGAGGGTTGCTTTGGCGAAGGAGAGTTCCAACACCATTATAGGCCTCCGAAAGACCGGCAACCAACTGTAGAACTAGACGATCATTTGTTATCGGTGCGCCAACATTACGGAGTTGATATGCCAACTCCTTGTGTTTCTTGCAATATGCAGAAACGTTTGGAAATTCGTCCATTCGAACTAGAGAGAATTCCTGCTCGAGTGTGATGACACGTGAATGTTGGTTGTCTTGGAATATGTCACGCAATCTATTCCATGCAGCCATAGTCGTGATATCCGGCTCAATAATCGTCTGTAGAAGGTCCACTGAAATAGTGGCGTAGATCCACCGGAGAACGGTAGCATCAAGAGTAATCCATAACTCAGGATCCTCCGCAGGAAGAGGTCTAGCGGGAGGAATGATGTGATGAAGAACTTGATAGGAGATAGCGTGAATTTTAAACAACTCTGCCCACGTCGCATATTGTACGTTTTCCATTTCAAGGACAATAGGGATATAGTTCTTGATGTTGGAAACCATGAGGGCAGGATGATAATTGTTCTTAGACATATTGTAAGAACAAAGATGTAAGGGAAATTTAAGAGAGGTGTTTTTTAGAGCGGAAGACGAATTTTGGAAGAGAAACCCGAGGGGGGGTGGGGTGTCTCGGCAGAAAATCAAAGAGAGGACAAAAGTTGAGAGAAAAACTTTTGTTTAGACTTAGTCTCTTGATACCATGAAAGAACTAATCCCCTTGATTATTTTCATTAATTGAGAAGGTATTTATACAAGTTACAAAATAGGAGAATCCTCTTCCTATTCTATTCTAGAAACCTTATTCTACCATAATTCTAACTATACAATTATGGTAGTTGTATCATCCTAATTTAGGTAACAAATACATTACAATATACATTAATTATATGTTCCATATATACCAGATTCCATTATGTAATCTGTCCGAAATTGGGCTCTGTGGTGCCGGTGGTGGCTCCGTGTCTGGCGATGGTGAGCTCACTTTGCCAGTGGGCTGAGCTCTTTGCTGTGAGTGAATTTGGACTGCTGCTTTGCTCTATATTCCTGTGATATACACTGCTGTATATTCAGGGTATATCACAGAAATATTCTCTTATTTAACAAAAAGTAATCTAAATAAATTGAAACGGAGAGAGTATATATTTAATTATTATATGTAGATATATACTCGTACGATTTAGTACCATAAAATACATGTTAGAGTAGTCAACGAAGATTGAATAATGAAGTAGTTGTCCCAATCATAAAATTTGGGGATACTGTTGAATAAGATTTCGACAACTAAGTTATATATTTAATTTTAGGTTGCAAGTGCCATTTTTTAACTTTTCATGTAGTATAATAATTTAGTGGTGGGGAAGAAATAATGGATAACATGCATGGGAATGAACTTTTGAGCGAAATAAGTTATTATTTCAGTCAATTCACCAAAATAAACATTTTAAAAAAATTTACTGAATTAGAATAAACGTATGCTATAGTAATGAATTAGGTATTATTTTATTAAAAAAATCAACGGACAAAAAAGTTAATAGTTAAATGTGTTAAAGAGTGAGTAACATTTTATGGTTAATACATAACCGTAACGGCTCTAAAAAAGTATTGGTTAGCCTTAAAAAAAAGTATTGATTAGAAGCAAAAAGAAATGAGCATCACGACATCTAGGAGAAATGTAGTTATAGTAAATTAGTTTTGTTTTTTGAATGGATCATTGATAGTTTGACTTGTAAGTAAGTTGAAGATACATAATCCCGCTGGTATTGTTTTGAAAATGAAAAAAATGCTATGGAGTACTTATTTAGCTAATCAATACTTTTTCAAGGCTAATTAGTACTTCTTTTAAGGCTAATCGGTACTTTTTTAAAAGGCTAATCAGTAAGCACTTTTTTAAGGCTAAGCAATACTTTTTTTAGAGTCGTTATTATCAGTTACGTATTAATCATAATATGTGTTTAACGTCGTTAACCATTAATTTTTTTGCCCATTGGAATTTTTGAATAAAATAATTTCTAATTCGTTACTGTGAAATACGTTTATTCTATAGTTCTGTAAATTTTCAAAAACAAAACGTATTATTTTGATGAATTGATTTAAATAATGACTTACTTCGGTAAAAAAATCATAATTTATTCTTAGAAAATGATGTAGAGCCTTGGGTCCATTCAGTTTAGGTAGAGTTTGTTTAGGGTGATTTAGAGCGATGTCTTCTATAATTAAGATGTGGTCTTAAATTTTTAGCTTCGCTTATTTTTTCTGGAAAATAATATTGGCTTAAGAGAAAATGCAGGGAAATTTTTTATTGCTCATTAAACGTAGTTTATGGCTCATAAATTAGTTTTGCTCACGAGACAAGAATTTTGGACATTTAAATAAATATGATACAGTGAACATGTTTAATTGACCATAATTTTTGCCTCACAAGTAAATATTGCATGTGTTGCTGAATTATTCAAAAAGTGAGACAAGTTGAAACTTAGAAACTCTAGCTAGTGAAGGAACGGTTTATGATTTTGTGGTGCACTTCCGCGATCCCTAGATGGTGTACCTAGATCGTGAGAAAAGTTGATTAGAGGAGTCACATTGATCGTGAAGGTTAAGCTATGATCGCTATATGTGCTGATCAGGAGGTAGTGTCGAATTTTTATGATAAATTTAGGGTACGTGAACTCATGATTTCTCCGTAAAATTAGATATTTTATGTATATATGTTTTAAAAATTAATATAATATTATATGTTGACACTCATGCTACAAGAAGGTTAAATGGTGCACTTGGTTGAATGTTGAGTTATTTTCTTAGAGGACTAGGGATTAATTCCCACGTAACCCATGTTCTAGAAATCTAAGTTCCGCCTTTGTCAGGAGGGACCCAGTTATCACAAAGTTAGGGTTGTGATTACAGAGGTTGGCAGGGTAAACTTGCGCGTTCACGAAAAAGAGGATCGTGATCGCGAACTAATGAGATTGCCAAAAAACCCGGGCATAAAATGAACAGTATTTAGCACAACTTTTTACCAATTATTTAGACTTTGATCTACGATTTGAAGGGGTTTCAACTAGAAATCAAGTACTAGCCTTGAGGTAACAATTTTAACGTCATTTATGGTTAAATACAGGATTATACAATACAAGTTTTAACCTTTTAAAACATGGAATTTGGAAAGGAAACCTATACTCGATCCTTAAATCCCCTAAATTGAAAAATTAAAGTTTTCATGGACTTTTAGGACTTCGATTGAAAAGGTTATCATATTTTTGGACTTACCGGATAGGTAGGGATGAGCGTGAACGTATACATGGCTTCACTTCACCGTGTTTGTGATACATGTAATATAACACGTTAGTTTCACTGCTATTATTTGTGCATATGTATATGCGTGACATTACTCGGGTTGTTCACGGTTTGGTTGAAAATTAATCCAAACCGATAAATTAGATACACAATTTTTATAATTATATATATATAAAATATTAATTTTATAAATATTTTTAAATAATTTGCTTACTTTTTCGTCACAATATTTTTTATCTCTAATAGGCTAATGAACTTTACACCTTAATTTCATTTCTTAAAAGAAATTCATGAATCCAAACTCATTTATTCAAACAAATAACTATGAGATTTACCTAAAAAAAGAATACCGAAAGCATTTCTTATCTATGTAGTTGCTAATTTATGTTTATCGTTTATAGCAACTCAAGGGACAAGCATACCGTGCTTTATTTAATATTTTTAGTGTTTAAAAGGCTCTTGCAATCATGGCCTGCTTTGCTATATTTTTTTTATATCGGTATTCCTCCATAGGTTGCACTATAAGAAATAGTAGTTTCCACTTTCCACGAAGACAGTGACGGACCTAGAATTTAAGGATTGTGGATGCTTTAAGACGTACTTTGAGCATAATTAAAATTAAAAAATGAAATGTTGAGAGAGAGGTTTGAACCCAAGTCCCCTAAGTGTGCCTAAGACTTTTGAAGTTCCACTTGGAAACTAAAGCACCCAATTATCTTTTTGTGTTCTAGGATTTTTTCAATTATTATACTCAATTTTCATATAATTTCTTATATAACTATATATAATTTGCATCGGATTTAACAGCCGCCAAGCACCATTAAAATACATGTAGGTCCTCCCCTATGACTCTTTAATCGCCTAAATTTAGATTTTCCTTGCGACTTTAAAAGGTTACGAGTTTAGTGGCAGCTCATTCATTTGCCACGGTGAGTTTTTGTGGCAACTTGATTATTTCTTCGACAAGTTGCCAAAGAGTTTCAGTCACGGGATTTTTCTCAGCAACCCTTGGGTATGCCACTGAAAGTTTTTATCCATTGTATAGCTTATATAAGTCTTGCACGTAAGTAACTATGCTGGAATTTAAAATAGTAACAGAACACGGAACAAAATGATACAAATTTTTGTACCATGATATAGTACTTTTCTTAATACATCATACGAAAGATAGAATAATTTTTTTTTGGGATTTCTTTCTTTATTCACAATATATATAGTTGTACAAGGTTGATTCCTAATATGGTACGAATCCTAACTTACCTTACAAAAGTTGATTCCTAATACAATTAGAATCCTAAGTTACCTTAAATATACATCTATCATAATTACAAAATATACGGAGAATATTTTGAGAATATTCGCTAATACTCCCCCTCAGACGGAGCGGGAGGAGGCCGAATGCTAAGGCTGGATCGGAAGTCGGTGAAGAGCTGTCGCGGGAGTCCCTTTGTGAAAATGTCTGCATACTGATAAGAGGAAGGCACGTGTAAAATTTTGACCTGACCACGGGCAACCTTCTCTCTCACAAAGTGGATATCCATCTCAATATGCTTAATCCGCTGATGTTGGACTGGATTATGAGACATATAGATAGCAGATATGTTGTCACAATAGACTATAGACGCCTTGCGTAATGGACACTGGAGCTCCAAAAGAAGATTTCGGAGCCAACAGATCTCAGCGACGACATTAGCAACTCTGCGATATTCTGCTTCAGCACTCGAACGGGATAGCATGGCCTGCCGCTTGGCGGACCATGAGATAATATTATCTCCAAGAAATACACAGTACCCTGAGGTGGAGCGACGTGTGTCGGGGCATCCTGCCCTATTTGCATCCGTGTAGGCTAGCAACTTGGTTGGGGCAGAGGGGTATAGATGTAAACTAAAATCTAGTGTGCCATTAACATATCTGATAATACGTTTGAGGGCGGCAAAATGGGACTCTCGGGGGTCGTGCATGAACAGACACACCTGCTGAACGACATATGCAATATCAGGCCTAGTGAATGTAAGATACCGAAGAGCACCTGCTAGACTCCGATATAGAGTGGGATCAGAAACTGGCGCACCATCATTGGCACTAAGCTTGGATTTTGAGTCCACCGGAGTTGGCATAATTTTACAATTTGCCATCTTGGCCCTGTACACTATCTCTTCTACATACTTATGCTGACACAGGAACATAGTGGTTGTAGATCTGGTCACCGATATACCCAAAAAATAACTTAGCTTGCCCAAGTCAGTCATAGCAAATTCAGTTTTGAGTAGAGCAATTATTTCATTCTTCAACCCGTCAGATGAGGCAGTAAGAACAATGTCATCGACATATAATAGCAAATATGCAGTGCTGCTACCTCGGTGAAAAGTGAAGAGAGAGGTATCACACCTGCTACATACAAAACCAATCTACAGAAGATACCTGGCGAACCGATCATACCAAGCGCGGGGTGCCTGTTTCAATCCATACAATGACTTCATGAGACGACACACAAACTGCGGAGCTGTCGGATGAATAAAGCCAGGAGGCTGATGTATGTACACAGTCTCTTTCAAATCCCCATGAAGAAACGCATTCTTGACATCAAGCTAATGAATCGGTCAATGCATGCCCATAGCAATACTGAGAACAGTCCGAATAGTGGCCGGTTTAACAACCGGAATGAATGTCTCACCACAATCAATACCATCATGCTGATTAGTGCCATTGGCAACTAGTCATGTCTTATACCTCTCTAAGTCACCACTGTCTCTGAACTTGTGACGAAATAGCCACATACACCGGATAACATTCACACCAGTTGGTCTAGGTACCAAATCCCAAGTAGTCTGCTTGGTTAAAATGTTAAATTCCTCGCACATGGCTGCATTCTAATTTGGGTCCAATTTTGCTAGTTTTGGATTTTTTGGAATGGGTGATAAGGTTTGTGTGGAGAGATTGAAGTGAACCTTGGGTTTGAAGATCCCGTGTTGTGCACGAGTCTCCATGCGATGAGAAGGCAGTGGTGGTGGGTCAGGACTGTGAGGTTCTTTGGTCCAGTTACGGACCCGATGGGCGGCGATTCAGGCTCTTTGGGCTAATGGGGACTGGGAGGTTGTGGGACTGTCTTCTGGTGGTGCAGGAGAAACTGCGGGGGGTGCAGTAGGTTGATAGCAGGGAACTGGAGGCAGCAGTGGTGGGGACAGAGCAGTGTCCACTGCCGGAACAGATGGCAGCGGTGATGTCCTTTGCCGGAGACACATCGACTGGAGTAGAAGAGACATATGAGACTCATCGAGAAAAGTGTAATCCGTTGTCTGGAATTGTCGAAGGTTTGAAAAAAGAAAGGTTGTCTCGTTAAAGGTGACGTGACGGGAGACGATGATTTTATGAGTGGCAATGTCATAGCACAAGTAGCTCCGATGATTAGGAGACAAACCAAGGAAGACACATGGCAAAGTGCAAGGGGCAAGTTTGTGGGGTGCAGTGGAGGCTATGTTGGGGGTAGCATAAGCATCCAAAAATACGTAGGTGATCATATGATGGTTGCCCACGGTATAAGATTTCGGTAGGGGTCTTGTTTTGGAGTGTGCTAGTTGGTAAAATATTTAGAAGGGATTCTACCATTTTGACAGCATAGACCCAAAAAGGCGGTGGTAGGCAGACATGAAACAAAAGTGTGCGGACCATGTTATTGATGGTACGTATAATTCTTTCAGCCTTACTGTTTTGGGAAGAAGTATAAGGACAAGAAAAATGAAAAACCATGCCTTGTTTAGAACAGAAATTGTGAAATGTCGAGTTATTAAATTCACGTCTATTATCACATTGGAATGATTTAATAGGTTTTTTCAAATTGTGTCTTAATGAATTTTTGAAACTCGAGGAATTTTGCAAAAACTTCAGATTTGAATTTCAGTGGGTAAATCCAGACAAAATGTGAAAAATCATCCAAGAATACTAGATAGAATTTATGACCCAAAGAGCTAACAATCGGAGATGTCCACAAATCAGCATGAACAATATCAAAGGGAGAAAAAGTAACACTGTTTGATGACATAAATAGAAGACGAGTATGTTTGTCTAGTGGACAAGAAAAACAGTGTTGGGCAATTTTCCCATTATTACATTGAATGAGCTTAGAAGTCCTAAGAAAATTAAAAACTAGGTCTCCGGAGTGTCCGAGTCTGTTGTGCCAATTGGAGGGAGAGATCGCCGCAAGGGATATAGGTGTTTGCGGTCTGACAGCGGAAGATTGAGTGAATGGGTAGAGGTCTCCCACACTATTGCAGCGTGTAAGAATTTTCCCCGTATTGAGTTCCTTCACAGAAAAAACCAAAAGGGTCAAATTCGACAGACACAGAATTATTGCTAGTAAATTTTCTAACAGAGATTAAGTTTTTAATGATGTTAGGTGTGTATAGGACATGGTTTAGGGAGAAAGGCGGGTGTGGATGTTTGGTGTGTATGTTACCCTAACCCTCAATTGGAATGCGATGACCATTGCCGACAGTAATAAATTGAGGACACTTTAACCGACGTAGTTGAGATAGGTTACCTGATGACTGAGTGAGGTGAGAAGTGGCTCCGGTGTCCATGTACCAATTGTCGTCGGGCTGTTGAAGGTTCACGGTGGTGTAGGCCTGGCCCAAATCAGTCGGGGCCAGGCTGCTGCCTTCTTGGTGCTGCACAGTGGTGGCGGGGGCCCAAGAGGCCCGATCGACCAAGGCTGCTGGGCTGGCCCTGCGGTTAGATGCACGCATGCGGCGGCCGATTCTTGGTTGGGTCACTTCTTTATTCTTCTTCTTTGTCCGATCCTTTGGTTGCGTTGGACTTTTTCGAGGCCCTTGCCTTTGTTGTTGCGACCTATGCCGCCACGACCTCCGCCACTGGCCTGCTGCTGCTGCTGCTGCTGGACATGCTGTGATGGCTGGTTGCTACTGGCCGCAGGTGTTGCCATCCCGTCAACGGCTAACGCCTTTTGATTATGTTCCTCTTGTTTAGCACGTCTAGTTTCTTCCAACAATAGTTGTGAACGTGCCTTGTTGAAACTTGAGAGAGGGTCGGCTTGTTGAATCATTGTTGTGAGTGTGTCATATTCACCTTTTGGTAAACCCGCAACAAGTTGAAGCACCATCTTGGTTTCTGAAACAGAAGTCCTGACTTTGGATAGTTGATCGGTTATGAGTTTCAGTTGCTTACAATATTCTGACATGTTGTTAAAATTCTCGAGGCGGGTATTATTGAATTGCTCTTCCAAATATACGGCCAGAGTATTTTTATTGTCCTGAAATATTTCTTCTAGCCAGACCCAAAGTTCACGTGCCGTAGCACCTGTTTTCATGATAGTGCACAATAGGTCTTTGGAGATGGTGTCGTAGATCCATTGTTTGACGATGGCGTCAAGACGATGCTAGATTGAGTTTGTAACATCGGTGGGACGAGGAAAAAATTCGTCAATATGATCGAGCACGTTGTATGCACATGCATGAATGTAGAATAGTTCCATCCACATGGAATATTGGCAGTCTTCTTGGTCAAGAATTATAGGGATAAAATTCTTGATGTTGTTAACGGCGAATGCCGGATGAAAAAAAGACACTGAACGTTGAGAGGGATTGTCAAGTGTGCCAGTGGATGAACCGGAATTTGTGGGGGAAGACATGGTTGCCGTCTGCCGAGGTAAGGGAATTTTCTGGTTTGGCCGAGAAAGGGAGGAAGAATTTTTTTTTTCTGTGAAATCAGAAAAAAAAATTCTGATTTCGGCCGAGAATGAGGAAGAGAAGGGATTTAGGTTTTAGGCTCTTGATACCATGAAAGATAGAATAATTTCCCTTGGGGATTCCTTTCATTATTCACAATATATATAGCTGTACAAGGTTGATTCCTAATATAGTATGAATCCTAACTTACCTTACAAAGGTTGATTCCTAATACAATTAGAATCCTAAGTTACCTTAAATATACATCTATCATAATTACAAAATATACGGAGAATATTTTGAGAATATTTGCTAATACATACCACAAACTTTATTCTTTATCTGTATATATATATATATATATATATATATATATATATATATATATAATAGGGGCGGAGGTGGAAGTCCGGATACGGGTTCATCATTACCCAGTAACTTTTGCATTTTTTTTTGTTAAGAAATTTAGTAAATATTTAACTTATTAAATTTAGAACTTCGTTAATTAGAACTTGAAATCATCCCTCTTTTAAAATCTAGAATCAATAAAGTTGAAATTCTAGCTCCGCCTTTGATATACAATCGTGTATTAGCTAATGGTTTGGCCAGTTTTATTCGTTCATTAGTGGAATATCAATATAAAGGGCAGCCCTGTGCACTAAGCTCTCGCTATGCGCGGGATCCGGGAAGAGCCGGACCAAAAGGGTCTGTTGTACGCAGTCTTACCTTACATTTCTGCCAGAGGCTGTTTTCACGGCTTGAATCCATGAAAATATTTAAGAAAGTAAGTTCAGATTTAGATCGGAACAGAATCAATATCCTAGTCCTCGTAATGAACAAAAGAGGTCATATGCTTGACGACTTCATGCACTAATATTGTATTGTCCGAGAGTTTTTTTTTTTTTTTGTCTGTGTCCTTTAGATTTCAGTTTCATCAGTGATGTTGTTTATTAAAAAACGATATTATTATTATTATTATTATTATTTTACATTGGATTTGATATACAATAATACGCCAGTTGCAATGAATCTTTAATGGAGGGACTACAAATAGCAACCACACACATTTTATTAATTAGTATGTGGACTATCCCATGATAATAGTACAAAAGTATCAAAATTATACAAATACTATTGAAATATGATTGTGATGAGTGATAGCTAATAGAGGTGGTGAATGATGATGGTGGCGATATATAGTATCAATGACCGATGGTGGTGATTGTCGTAGTGATCGGTGATTGCTATGGTAATGTTGGTTGATGATGATGATGGTAAATAATGGCTAGTAGTGGTGACGACTGATTGTAGTGATTGGCAGCAGCAGTGAGCAACGATAATTGATAATGGTGGGCAGCAACAGAGATAGTAGTTGATAATGATGGGCATGGTGATAGCGGTGATGAATAGAATTGTAGAACTGCCATGCCATCTTTGTAGAAATTTTTGAATATAAATCTTAATGATATTAAAACTTTGTTACATATTTTAATCGTTTAGATTAATTCAGATCTATTAAGTGATTGTAACATTAAAAAAAGTCTAATTGTTAAGATCTATCAAGGATTAAGATTCAAATCTAAAAATACAAATAAACTTAATAACTGAGATCTGAATGATTAAAATTAAGAACTTCATTAATTGGAAATTAGTGTATATCCAATAGCTAGTGGGAATATTAATTTGTAGTAATTAATATTCTAGAAGAGGCCCAGTGTGATAGTTAGTGACTATAGTTAGAGTTGAACCAGATAGGTATAAAGACATTTTGTCCTAAGTAAGTTTGTGCAAGCTTCAATATTAAAAGAAAATTGTGTGACCTGTGTTTTCACATAATTTTTTATTGTTCAACTATGATTAATTAATGTATTCTCACTATATTATTTAGTTTGGTGGCGGTTATGATAGTAACTTAAAATGAAAGGACTACAATCATGTGGTTAGATTTTTCTAATACTCCCTCCATCACAATTTATATGATTAAGCATAAAAAATAAGATTTAAAGTTAAATTGTTGCGAAATAAGAAAATGTGTAATCATGTAGTAATTATAATACTGCATGGGCCTCTCGTAGGATATTAATGTTGAAAAAGTCTATTGGAAATGTGTTATCATAAGAAAAATAAGACTGACTCAAAAGTAAAGTGTGTAATATAAATTGAGATAGAAGGAGTAATAGATCATGAAATAATTAAATCCTTTTCCGAAGCCATGTTATCCTAATTACATATATGTGTCATACGGGTTTGTTGTTATCATAACTTGATTTATTCTCTTTTGATTAATGTACATTTTGACTGACTGTAGACAAGACTAAAATTATTTAAGAAGTTAGTTACGCTTCTATAGTTCTAGATCTGAAGACGACTTCATGCAAAAGGCTCCATATATTTGTGTATATCCAATAGCTAGTCGGAATATCGATCTCATCATGTAGTAATTATAATAGTAAGAAATATCGAACAAGAGGCCCAAAATGATAGTGACTAAAGTTAGTGTTGTAATTGAAAGGGGGCTATGGAATAATAAAAATAAAAATGAGATAAACTCTAATGTCAATTCTGTTTCCGAATGTTGGAAATTATGTCGTCCGACACCAGTGACAACACTTTAACAAAACAGAAAACTTTGAAAAGTAAATGCAGCGAAAATTTAAAGAACACAAAAGTTTTAAATTTTTCGTAAGTTATATTATATATATAACTTATGATGGTCAATGATCAAATGTATTGTATATATATTATATACAAATTTCTTTCTTTACAGATTTACAAGATAAAAAAAAAAATTAAAAGTTGAAGTCGCAGATGACTTCTGCCAGAAAAATCTAACTAAGTAGACATATAGATAACCTCTCATTACAATCGCTCCATACAAAACTAATCTAGAATCTAAATAACAATTGTAATGTTGGACAAAATGTTGTCAACACACTCAGGCAACACTGGTGATCCAGATTTCTGAGATGAAATCCCGAGAGCTCTCTTGGTATAGCCTCTCTATTTATAGTAGAAAGTCTTCCTTGAATTGCTCATCTATCGGTTGTGGAAGTTGAGGGAAAGGTGGACTGCTGGTGGAATTGGTTGGAGAAGATCAGGGAGTAATAATCTCAACAGCTTTGGCTTGATCCTCTCGACAAGTAACAACTTTTGACTTAGTTCTCACTCATTTTTACCTTGTCAAGTCGTTTTTACCTCCCAGTAATATTTACACAAATATTACTGCATCGCGTGAAGTAAGACAAAATACACAAAAAATGACATTTTCACATATAGTTACTCAACAATGTATTTACAATAATTTAAAGTAAAAATACAAATACAGTATTACGAAAACACACAATCCAAAAATACTTACCACGACTCAGGCTGAACATTTAGCCAATTCTTTCTAGGTAAGTAGTTATTATTAGTATTCCGTGTTTAGAAGTTATTTTTATACCAGAAAATACCCAGGTTTTGTGATCCTTCATCTTTATCCACATAAATACACTCCTTAAAATCCCTCCATATTGCTTTGTAAAATGAGGTTCCATCGAATTGGTAGTATTCTCCTAGTAATGGCTTGACAGCTTTGGTTGCCTCCATTGCATGGTAATGTGGAATGGCTGAGAATAGATGATGCACAACATGCGTATCTGTAATATTGTGGAAGACCTTAGTTAGCACGCCGTAGTCTCTATCTACCGTAGCTAGAGCTCCTTTTAGCCAATCCCACTCGGATGTATCATAATGTGGCAACGAAGGGTGAGTATGGTGTAATAAAGTGATTAACACTATGAAGCTGTTCACAATTAGTAGGGGTACCCCATAGATGCATACAATCCAAGTTAGCCCTTGTGCTAGAGCAACGCGATACAATACATAAATAGTTGCAACCACACCTGCATCTGAGATGTAGATTTGTAGCCTCTCACGGTTGTTATAAATCGGACTATATGGATTATAGTGACTTGCAAAGCGATCATAAGGTCTACCGGCTATATTGATGGCATAGTACAAAGGCAAGCCAGCAGTGAGGGTAAAGACAAGTATGAGTAACCGTCCTAGTGGATTATTCACATATAATTTGGTGTACCATCTTAGTGTGGCTTTAAGTTTGGGCACATGATTTTCGTCATGCTCAAGGGAATTAGTGTTGGAATGGTGACGACGATGACTATATTTCCATGAGAAATATGGTGTTAAAAGTGCAGAGTGAAGAATAAAACCAACAGTGTCATTTATCCACTGGTAATCACTAAAGGCGTGGTGGCCACATTCATGGGCAATGACCCATATTCCAGTGCAAACACAACCTTGAAAGACCCAGTAAATAGGCCATGTTAGGTAATGGTACGAGGATGGAAGGACGTGGAAGTAAGTGGTGATAATGTAGTAAAATATGGAGACAAATATGAGATCATGAACAAGATAGGAAAACGAACGAATGAGAGATCGGTGAAAGCAGTGAGGAGGGATGGCCTTTTTTATATCACCAATTGCAAAGGGGGGCTTGGAAATTGGTACTCTTTTCTTTTGTTCAGTTTTAGCTTTTGGAGCAGACCCCATTTCAAATTATTTCCAAATAATGCTTGTTAATAAAAAGAGATAGATTTTTGGTTCAGGAAAAGAAAAGGATACTCTAGTTTTTTGTTAAAAACAAAAAAAGGAAATACCTCAAAGTTCAAAAGAGAACTTCTTTTAGCCTTAATTACCTGAAAGTTGGGTATTTCACTCTCTCATTTCCTCTCCTTTTTATAGAAATAGAGATCGAGAGGCTGGTCCTGCCAACTCTTTTTTCTTTCTTAAATTTTTATAATCATCTTGTATAAGAAGCAGATGTAGCATTTGCTGTTAGAAATTTGTCTTTGGTTGGAGGTGCGTCCATCCATATTTAATAACTTAAACACTAGGGTTCCCCATGTTGGAGGCTTTGTCTCTTCACACGTGCATAATCTACTAAGTGAGTAGATGACCGTAGGGCCAAGGATCGTCAAATTTCGTTAAGAAATGAAAGAGATATTAGTCCACGAAGTAAGGTGTTTGAGGTATGGAAATATGGTGTGAGACAAATCTACCACATCGGTGGCAAAATGAAGAATTGTTCTCTTTATAAGTCTCAAAATTGGCTAAGGGTTTGGGACCCCAAGGGGTAACCCATGTGTTTGAAGGAGGGAGGACCTAAATGTGCTTGGGTTCAAGGCTAAGTTCACGCGTGCGCCGTCGCCGCCCGCCCGTTCGGACTCAGGTCTTGGGCCTTGGGCTTCTTCTGGTATTATCTCTTTAGACCCCCAAATTGCTGCCGTTTGGGTCGTTAAAACTCCATTAATCTGCACTTAATCTCCTCCCTAAAAGCTCCAAACGTGAGCAAAAACAGAAAACTCTTCTTTCCTTTTCCATTCTTCAGCAAGTCGTTTCGTGTTTGTTTTCTTCGTCAGAATCAACCTATTTGCTTTGTAGTGTTGATTAGTTGATGTTTTATCTTGGGAGACTATTGCCCGTTAACGTAAAGGCATATATACGAGGCAATCTTGTCTTAAAGACAGAGAGTCATCTATCGACTCAGCCACAGTTGTAACAATCCAGATTTAGTGTTTCTTGATTTCAGGTTATCAAGATTCAAGACTCAACAAGCTTGCGGCAGTTCTGAATATTGACTTGTTTGTTTATCCTTTCGAACACTTATAACATTTATTTACTTCCCGTACTGCTTACGGGAAAGTACCTCCAATTAGAATTTTTTTATTTTCTTGACTCAAACTCGAGAACTCCGATTAACGATGAATAAATCCATCCATCATATTGTATCCCATGGTGGTTGGTTCAACCTTCTAGTTCGTTGAGAATTAGCAGATTTATATCGGACAAAAACAAATGAATATCTTGATAGTAAACAAAAGAGGTCATATGCTTGGCGGCTTCATGCATTATTGTATTGGATGTCTATCTGCTTTAGATTCCATTTTTTTCATTATAACTTTGTTCACTTGTTTGATTGTTATAACCCTATGGAGTAATGTTGGTTTATTTTCTCTATCTCAATTTAAGTGATATTTTTTTCAGTCAATTTAATAAATAATATAATGATCGATTTATAATCATAAAATTTTTATGACACATATTTCAAATTAATGTCTTTCTTTGCTTGTTAATAGCCCTATGCAGTAATGTTGTTTACTCTTTATATTTTAATTTATATGACATTTCTTTCTTTTTAGTTAATTTAATAAATATAACTTATTTTTATATTTAATGGAGTAGTAATAATGTAATTTTAAATTTTCTAGTTTATGAATAACCGCAGTGGAGTCGATGAAAAAGATTTATGCGTGACCTTATTCCAAAGAAGAAAATATATATCAATCCATTTCTAATATAATAATGTATACACTGTACACTCACATAAAACCCAGTACGTACACTAATAATTCGTTTCAGCCAAGTGGTATCGGATGATGGCTGCATGTGGAGAGTCCGTTTTTATTGCCAGGATATTGTATGAGTTTAAGTTTATAAGTATATTTTTCGTATAAATAATTCTTTTATTTAAATTATCAAATTATCTAAATATCAAAATATAAGTAAGCTTCGTTAAAAATGTGGTTTGAAATCGTGAGAGAGATATGTAACTTGCTATAATAGGTAAAAATGATAACAATAACAATACATTCAGTATAATTTTATAAGTGGAATCTGAGGAGGGTATAGTATACGCAGATGTTACCTCTATCTCGTAAAAATAGAGAAATTTTTTTCGATAGACCCTTAACTCAAGTACATCATCTAAAAAATATGACTGTAGAATAGTGTAATTCTCCTTCCTTTGAGGCTTCTCATTAATGCAATATTTATAGGTGTTTACAATTTACAAACCTAATTGGAGAATGATCTCTCCTTTACATAATTACACTAGAATAATAATTACAGAATATATGAAGAATATTAATCTATTGTCTATCATACCCCTTCAGTTGGAGCTGGAGGAGGATGGACGCTGAGACTGGATCTGAAGTCACGGAACAGCTGCCGAAGGAGTCCCTTAGTAAATATATTTGTGTACTGATAGGAAGAAGGAACATGTAACACCCGAACATGACTCATTGACTATATATATTAGTACTTAAACTCTATTACTCCTTTCGTTCCAAAAAGATTGTCTTGGTTAGGATTACGAGGGTCAACCTAACTAATGTTAAATGTGACTTCGGATATAGAATTTTTAATTTTTTAAAAATAAAATTTACATATTTAAAAATTACATAAAAAGTATTCCCTCCGTACCAATTTCTGTGATATAGTTTGACTAGGCACGAAATTTAAAAAAGAAATGAAGACTTTTAAAACTTGTGGTCTAAACAAGTCACATATATTTGTGTAGTTATAAATTATTTCAGTAAGGGTAAAAATAGAAGTTTAAAGTTAAATTATTTT
The DNA here is from genome assembly GCA_029783415.1 of Anisodus acutangulus. Taxonomy (NCBI): domain Eukaryota; kingdom Viridiplantae; phylum Streptophyta; class Magnoliopsida; order Solanales; family Solanaceae; genus Anisodus; species Anisodus acutangulus. The sequence continues at coordinate 49,137,823 of CM056504.1, forward strand.
TAAATATAGAAATGTATCATTCTTTTTTAGACAGACTAAAAAGGAAAGTGTATCACATAAATTGAAACAGAGAGAGCAGTACTATAAGTCACAATAGTTAATTATTAAAAATTATTTAGAAAGTATTATGGTAAAAGAAAATATTGTTTAACTGTCCAAAAAGTAACTATGACAATCTTTTTGAGACGAAGGAAGTATATACTATGCCGGTTTAATAGAGTTGTTTGATTTATTAAAGGTATAATACATAAACAAGCCCTCAAACTTGGCCTCAGCTTACAAGTATGTCTTTCATATTTGGGTGTGCACAAGTAGGCACCTCAACTTGTCTCTACTTTGTCTGTTGAACACTCCAATTTACAAAATGATCGTCTAGATACCTCCAAATTTATGTGTCAAGTCAATGACACGTCAGTATTTATGTTTACGTATTCAATTTTATACAAGTTGAAGTGTCTACTTGTGCACACCCAAAATGTCAGGTTAGAAGGCATATTTATGTATTATGGCTTTATTAAAAGGCAGCGGAAGCAGAGCCTTTCAATTAAGTGAACACTGAAAGAAAGTTGGCCAAAGATAGCCACGAAAACATGGCATCTAAACCTGGAATTCTCACAGAATGGCCATGGACACGCCTTGGCAGCTTTAAGGTATACAAACTGTTTAATTTCTTGAATTCCCAACTACTTTTATTTTGGAGTGATCAAAACATCATATGTTTGAAGTAAATTTGAGAGCAATATGTGTGTTATTTTTTTTTGTAAAAGTAGCTTAATTAAAGAGTTAATGATAAAAAAACACATCTACATTTTGTTTTTCTTCGCGAGTTTCACACACCAATTATGAGTTGTTCCTTTTCCTACTTGAAGAATCACCGTTTATGTATTAAAACACATTTTGAAGCTGACTAGGCCAACTATCAGTTGTTCCCTTTTTCTACCTGGACTATCACCATCTCTACTCAACTAGGTATATTTTAACACATAGATAGTGATAGTTCGGTAGGAAAAAGGAACAACTAATAGTTACAATGTGAAACTCGCGAAAATGTGATAATTCAGGTGTGATTTTGGCTATTATCTCTTAATTAAACAACTTGCTTCTCTTCTTTTTTGTTTCTTTTTCAATAATGAAGTTATTACAGCTAGAATTCTGCTAACTTGTTATAAAATATTTTGTATGGATGAAGTACTTGCTTTTGGCACCATTTGTTGGTCACAGCATATACTCATTCTTAATGAGCAAAGATGAAAGCCAGAGGGATATTGGATACATAATCATATTTCCACTTTTAGTCTCAAGAATTATCCACAGCCAAATATGGATATCCATATCACGTTACAGAACTGCTAAGGGTAATAATCGGATTATTGATAGGAGCATTGAATTTGATCAAGTTGACAGAGAAAGTAACTGGTAAATATACTTCTTACCTTTACTTTCTTTTATGTATATTTTTTGTACTTATTTTTACACTAACAACTATTTCCTCCATCCCAATTTATGTGGCACATTTTGATCGGACACGAAATTTAAGAAATAAAAAAAGATTTTATTATACTTACTAAATTGCCTTTATTACAATACAATAAATTTGAAAAAGCAAAAGCTAAATCTTAACAGAAGAAAGAGAAGTGCTTGCACAATGTTAGTTGACTTTTCTTCACAATAAAGAGTTAAGTGTGACCCAAGGGTAAAAAGGAGATGGTGCCATTAAATAGTTATCAAATAAGAAAATGTGATATTATTTTTGGAATAAACTAAAAAGAAAAATTGTCATATAAATTGAAATAGAGAAAGTATCTTTTTACTATAACGGTCAAGTTTTCTTCGAAGTTGATTTTTCATGTTATTTAATATATTATGTTTTGTACAACAACATTTATTTATAACAAAAAACAAATCCCAAAAACACTGCCGTTATAGAAAGTTTTGATGGTATAGTATACCCTCGCCACCCCCTCCCCCCTCTTAATTTTTTGCTACGGAAAATATAATTTATACATTACTGAATCACATGACAACTATAGTCTAAAGGTCTCAGGTTCGGACTCTGTATATCGAAAAAATCCTTGTAGGAATCGCTTCTTTTTTTACTAGGCCTTATGCAGTGTAAACCGATCAGTTTAAACCAAGAGAACTTGCTCTGTTTTCCTTGTTTTCTATACCTCCAGTTGTGTCCATATTTACATATATTCCTATACTACACATACAATTCTAATTGCTACACTCTTAGATATAGAATAGGACAAAGTTTAGGAGTCCTAGGATATATTATATTGTCTAACAGTACCAAGCGAATAAATAATTTTCTTATTTTTTTTAGTATTGGTAATTACCCATTTTTGTTATTTGTAATTGATTTAATTAGGTTGAACTGCTATGTAGGGATGATCAAATCATACTCAATGGGCTATTATACTATATTGGATACCTGAAATTCGAGCAGGTTCATCACTTGCCTCTATGGAGGACTGATGGGATAATTGTAACTGCATTAATGCATATTGGTCCTGTGGAATTTATCTATTATTGGTTTCACAGAGCATTGCACCACCATTTTCTCTATTCTCGTTATCATTCTCATCATCACTTGTCCATTGTTACTGAGCCTATTAGTGGTAAGTTCGTCTTCATTCTTTAAAATATGTTTTGTATCATCTGTTTTGATTGATTTGATTAAGTTCTCAAGAGTTATTCAATCATAAGTAAGTTAAGATCGGCTATGTGAATTTGTACTTATTCATATGAGGATTCATCATGAATTGGCTATTTTTACGCTGGGTGTCAGCCTACTGCAACCTTCCTTTTTTATTGGGACTTAAAATTGACGATGTGGTCAGCAAGGATCACAAGGACTTACAAAATAATTTTTTGTATTTGGCAGCTTCTATTCATCCATTTATTGAGGTCCTAGCATATTACGCCCTCTTTAACATAACAGCATTGGCAACAGAATTCACTGGGACTACTTCTATAGCTTCATTTGTTGTTTACATCACCTTTATTGATCTCATGAACAGTATGGGCCATTGCAACTTTGAGTTCATTCCTAAGTGGATTTTCTCTATGTTTCCCCCTCTCAAGTACTTGATGTATACGCCCTCGTAAGTCTTCTTGGCCCTATACTTCAAAATAAGTTTAAATTTAATGCTCCGATGATTTTTAAAAAATATTTGTACAATCAGATAAGTTATAAAGTAATTACAAGTACATTTTTATGATAAACATTAATTCATATTATGATAATAAAGATGGTAACTGACTTGCTATTATAGGTTAAGTTACACTGGTAAATGCATATCTAGAAGTTACTTCAGCCAGTGGTGAAGTCAAAAATTTTGCTAATAGCGTTGAACATTTAATATATTTGTATATAAAGTAATTATTAACTTATATAGGACTATTACTTAGTAATTGTTTTGTATGCACTGTATAAATTATCAACGAAGAGTGTTTATTTGACTATCTTTCACTATATGTGGCTACGCCATAGAGTTCAGCGAGTAGGAAGTTCCAAATTTGACTTACCGCTAATATAAACATGTTGATGAGACAGGTACCACTCACTACATCACACTCAATTCAGAACAAATTATTCTCTTTTCATGCCGATATATGACTATATTTTTGGTACAATGGACAAGTCATCAGACAAATTATATGAGAACTCAGTTGAGAGAAAAGCTGAAGTGCCTGATGTGGTGCACCTTACACATTTAACAACCCTGGAATCCATCTATCATCTCCGACTAGGGTTTGGATCCTTGGCCTCGAAGCCTCACACAATCTCTAAGTGGTATTTGTGGTTAATGTGGCCCGTTACGCTATGGTCAATAATAATTACTATGGTTTATGGTCAAAAAATTATTATCGAGAGGAATTTGTTCAAGAATCTCAAATTACAAACTTGGACTATTCCAAAGTTTCACAGACAAGTAAGTTATGGGTATTATTCAAGATTGTTTTGTACATTCCTTGATTTTTTATTACACGGGATATTGTGTACACTGAGCTGCCCTTTTCTAATTATTCTTGATTTTTTATTACAGTATTTTAGCCAATGGCAACGAGGGACTATTAATAATTTGATCGAGGCAGCCATCATGGAAGCAGATCAGAAAGGCGTAAAGGTTTTGAGCCTTGGACTCTTAAATCAGGCAAGTCAAAGTGATTAATTGATTTCTTGCAAAGCATATGTTAGCTATCCAATTAATTGGTTGGAGAAAAAACCGTACGGAGTAATTAATTCTACTCTCATCCTATATCCAATTAACGTTTGTTAGCTGAACCACATAGGGTCCACGTAATATTTTTTTGGTTTAACCATCCGGAAGATCACTACTCATTGGCCCGACTGATTCGTATTCGACAGCACAAGACACGTTAAAGAGCGAAGTGTTAGCTCCAAGTTGAAGAATAATTAAGTAAATAAACGTGTGCTCATTTTAAAAGTTTAAACTTTTAGATGAGATGTTCACACATTTCAAATAATACCAGAGCAAGTAGATGTCTTCGGTTCAAATTTCACTGTCACTCATTATCAAAAATAAATTTTCATATGTTTGGCCCATGAAAAAAAATCAGGCTAGCACGGGAAGAGGCGTGTTGAATATATAATAAATAAATAAATAAAAGTATGGTCTCTCTTCAGTCACACTTCAATACTTCCTAGAAGGGAATTTTCAGTTCCTCGAGTTCGAACTCGACCTCAGGTTAAGGTGGAGGGATTTCATCCATCCCACCATACCTCTTGTTGGTCGATCGGTCTAAGTTGTTACTTAATGCTTCTATACAAATGTAACCTCGTAGGAAGAGAAGATGAATAGTAATGGTGAAATCTACATAAGGAATCATCCTCAGCTGAAAGTGAAAGTGGTAGATGGAAGTAGCCTAGTTGTTGCTGTTGTTCTTAACTCCATTCCTAAAGGAACTTCCCAAGTGGTTCTTCAAGGGCGCCCGTTGTCCAAAGTTGCTTGCTCCATTGCCCTTGCCTTGTGCCAACGAGGAACTCAGGTAATAATTTTTTTTTACACTATTAGTACATAAGATTTAAACTCTTAATTCTTACTATTAATCTTCTCATTCGATTCAATTTTCCTTTTTAATTTCTCCTATTCATCGCAAATTTCTTATACATATATAGGTTGTCACGTTAGACGAAGAAGAGTACAAGCGACTTAAAGCAATGGTTACCCCCGCGGCTGCAACTAATATGGTCTTGTGGAAAAGTACTTGTGTTTCAAAGGTACTCACTCCCCTTGTTTTACTTTATGTGTCCTGGTTAGTATTTGGAGAGTTAAAAGAATACTTTCTTTGACCAAGACTTTTCAAATATTTTGAATTGATAATTATTGTGCCCTTCCTCGGACCCGTTTATAGCGGGAGCTTAGTGTACTGGGCTGCCCTTTTATTTTTAATTATTATGATTTATAATACTTTTTATGTAGTTTGAATATGTAAAATTTATTTTAAAGATTTTTTATTCAAATTCAGATCGAAAGTTAATTAGTTTGAACTCTGACTGAGGTAATATAAATTTAAACAAAGAGTATATAAAAACCAAAATATTTTAATCTTAAGATAATTCATAACAAGTCCCTTCCACCAACAACCAAAAAGAGGTTATTGATCGAAGCATTATAATATTGCAGACATGGCTAGTAGAGGATGGATTAAGTGAAGATGAACAATTGAAAGCACATAAAGGAACATTATTTATCCCTTATTCACCATTCCCACCAAGGAAAGCTCGTAAGGATTGCTTCTACTTCAACACACCAGCCATGATTAGTCCAAAACATCTTCAAAATCTAGACTCTTGTGAGGTTGGAATTTTTTAAATATCCTTAATTTTTTATGTATAATTTTTTGGTTGCTTATTCATGATTGATTTTGTAAATAATTCAAGAATTGGCTGCCAAGAAGAGTGATGAGTGCATGGAGAATAGCTGGAATTCTGCACGCTTATGAAGGTTGGAATGAACATGAATGTGGTAACATGATGTTTGATATTGACAAAGTATGGAAAGCTAGTCTTGATCATGGTTTTTCCCCCATTAACCATGTCTTCTTGTATTGAATCCAAGACCTAGAAATATAGATCTTTCATCAAGATCATATCTTGGATGAATGATGACTTAATAAGTTTGTAAAATGTATTATATGTTTTACTAGTTTGTTCTCAAGCGTTATATATCGTTTTGCTAATAAAAAACCTTTATGTAGATCATTTTAAACATTCAATTTTGTTTTCTTAACTATTGCAAGTTTCTGAATATTATGGATTAACTAGCAGTACACAATCACACATAAAGCAAACTGAAAAGAAGAAACAACACAGATTTAACGAGTTTCGGCTACGCTTATGTCCTCGTAGCAGAAACAAAGAGAGATTCCATTATAAATGAGAAGAATAGTACAAAGATCTCCAATTACAACCCCGATATGTAGATCCCCGAGTATTTCTGAAATCTATTTGGACAACGGGTGAAACAAATCCAAATTCTCAACACAAATATATATAATCATTGATAGTCAAATTACAACTATAACACTCAAACTACCTAATTATAACGGAAAATATTGAAATCAAGTAACTAAGGATAGAGATAAGAATGAGGATGAGAAGTTAAACTTTAAGAAAGGGATGAGAGGACTAGACAGTTTTCTCAACAATATGCATAAACCGTTCCTTCCAACTCTCAGCCGCTTTTTACCAAATTCTAATTGGACCTGGATCAAAAATAAAACTCTCCAATAATTTACTCGACCCAACTATCTTAACTAGATCAGTCTTGTGTACCTCTTCTAGCCCATAAGATTCAGCTTGGTTCACAAAAATGGGTTCCCAAATCTATAAGAATCTGACAAAATCTGAATTGACAGAATTGAAAAACAACAAATCGTCCCCTTAGCCTGGATTTTCTTCATCAATAGGAATTAATAACATCTCTCAGCCCTTACAAGAGCTCTACTGAAAACTGCACATATCAATCAAGTCTAGGCTATGCCTAAACTTGTTGGCCGGAAATGCCTTGATCATTATATAGACCCTAAGTACTTACGTGATACAAAGATTAAGTTCACTTTAACCGTTATTGATTTACACTTTTTTTTTTTAGAGGAATCATATGTATAGGCAGTGCAACCCAAGAGTCTTAATACACTAAGGTCGGGTTGTGTTCCATTCCATAACTCATATGGTATGGTGACTACTTATTTTGTAGGCGTGGGCATTAAGCAAAGCATCACCACAATAATTAACTAGGAGGTTGGCTTGTGCAATCATTTACCTAGCCATTTCTTGAAGCATATTGTTGTGCAGTATTTGAGATATATAGTCAATTAATGAACTATTTTCTTTTCATTACATAACCCATTAAGTTAAGCCGATAAATATTCACAACTACAGTCTATTCAAAGCTTTTATCTTCTTGTCTGCTTCAGTTTTACGAGAGATATAGTTTATTGGTGGTTCCACCAATATAGTTTTCTCTTTCTCGTGTTTCAGGTTTAAGATATATATTGCGGTTGCACTAGATGTTGAGAATATAATTAAATATTAAAAGTGTGTTCTCTCTAACAGCTTAAGCTTTTAAATGATATGATCACACACTTCAACATGATATCAGAGCAGGCCAAAAGTCCTAAGATCGAATCTCGCCGCCACACATTATCAAAAAAGAATTTGCACTGGACCATGAAAAAAATCAGGTCAGCATGTGAGGAGGCGTGTTGAGAATATAATCAAATATTAAAATCTTAAGTTTTTAGATGAGATGATTACATATTTCAACACTAGATCACTGTAGCCGAAGAAAATACTAAATTCTCCGTTGAATTTAGCTAGCTTTGAGAAATTGAACAATATTATTAATACAATGAGACAAAACCAAATTATTAATATATTTTTTCCAACATATCCATTTCTTGTGCACACAATTGTATATTTCTCAACAAATAGATCAGATTCAGTCATTCAACTTTTATCTCTTCATCTTAGTTTTACAGTAGCGACGAAAAAATGGGGACACCTACTAAGGTAGACCCGGCGTCGACGATGAAAATATTGCCCGTAACATATTCGGAGGAATCATGGATTAAGTAGCGGATGATTGACGTTAAAGCGGGATCTGTCTGTCCAATAAATCCCAGAGGAACAGTTTTGGAAATAACATTTTGGAACCATTCCTGTTTAATAAGACTCTCTGTTATCTCAGATTTGAAAACTCCTGCGGCTATTGAGTTCACTCTGATATTGTGTACTCCCAATTCAAGGGCCATCACCTGCCATTCATTTGAATAATAATTAATTAATACAACTAGTAGATATCGAGCAATATCTTTGGTTCCAGACCACTATTTTTATTGAGCCGCCACTGATACTATATGAGAATCCTTTTTATTAGTGAATATTCACAATATATTTTGTAATTGTGATAGATGTATATTTAAGGTAACTTTCGATTCTTATTGTATTAGGAATCAACTATTTAAGGTAAGTTAGGATTCTTACTGTATTAGAAATCAACATCTGTACAACTATATATATACATCTATCATAATTACAAAATATACTGTGAATATTCGCTAATACTTTTAATGTTTTTACTTCTCTGTATATTTTCACTCCATCACTGTATGCACTTACCTTAGAGACCATGTCAAGAGCCATCTTTGAAGAAGCGTAAGCAAGAGCCCTTGGTACTACTACACGATTCAGACCAGCCATTGAAGAGATATTTATAACAGATCCTCCGCCCTGTTTAGCATCGCGCATACGTTTACAAACATATTTAGACACCAACCATGCACCTCTTAGATTTGTGTTAAAGGTATGGTTCCACTCCTCCTCTGATAATTCCAGTGAAGAGCTTACACTACCTATATATTAACAACCAACAAACTTCTAAATTAAGTTTTGCTATAAATTTAGTTACAATTGATAAAGTTTGACGTGAAGTAAGATTTTTTTAAGCTAAGAGTAAATTAGAAGTCAAATTAAACTGTTTTCAAGTATAAAAATGTATCATTATTTTGAAACAAGCTTAGTAGAGAATAGTGTCAAATAAATTAAAACGGAGAGAGTAGCAACTTAGAGTTTTACAATACTCAAACCTCTAACACCAGCATTGTTAACCAAGGTATCGATACATCCGAACGCGTCCCAAGCTATTTGTACAACGGCCTCAATGGTATCACCATTGGCCGTGACGTCAAGCTCGACAGCGATTGCGCGCCGGGAGCCATCTGAATTGATTTGGTCACAGAGAGATTTTATCCTGTCGACACGACGGGCGGCAGCGATGACCCTGCAACCTGCTTTCGCCAAGTGGAGACTCAACTCTAGCCCAATTCCCGAGGACGCACCTGTCACCATCACTACTTTTCCGTTAATGTCCAACCATGGCTCCATTTTGATGTATATTCAGTATGTTGTATTGATACAGAGACATATATATGGGGTTTGGATAGATGTTGATATTCCCACTTGCTACTATTGGATATACACTAAAGTCTTTTGGTTCAGTGTATTCTTAAATAATACTTCATTCGTCTCAAATTATTTGTCATATTTATTAAAAATAATCATCTTAAATTATTTATCGTTTTAGAAATTTAAGACATAATTAATTATTTTTTCTTCATTTTATCATTTGTCATTAATGAAGATGACACATAAATAAAGTAAACATTTAGTGGAGATGGATTATAACTTAAACATAAATAAGAGTTATATATCAAATATCCCTCCTAATTCATATTTCTTAATAAGCGCGTGTAAACTAAGAAAACTACTAATAATTTGAGACAAAGGAACTGGTAGTACTATTGACATTAAATTATACAGTAATAAAATAGGTGTTTGGTTGCTATTTTAGTCCCCACATTAAAGATCCATTGTATTTGGCACTCAAGGACCCAATCTTTGCACTAAGATCAACGACAAGGTGATCTGATCATAAGCAGAGGCAGTGTTGAGGGGGAAGCCTATGAGGCAATTGCTTTAGGCCCCAAAATTTATTGTTTTATATATTGTAAACTTACGAATAAAATAGACTAGATTTTATATTTCTTCTTTTGAAATGTGATAGAGGTTGTTGAGATAAACAATTCACAATCTATACCCTTTTTACTTAATTTATGTGGTATTCTTTCTTTTCATTCAATTCTAAAAAGAATGACGTCTTTATATATTTAATAAAAAATAATTTTAAATTTTTCATTTTATCCTTAATGAGATGATTTATAGTCAAAAAAAATCTATGGCTTGTTACCACAAGTTTCAAAAAAAATCTTTTTCTTTTAGATTCGTGCTCAGTCAAACAGTTTCACATCAATTAGAGAGTAGTAAACATATATTATGCAATATACTAATTAAAATAAATAAATTGATGATAACTTTGATAATGAACTCTCTTGTAGAGTTGGTTATTTCTTATAAATAATAGATTAAATTGACTTGAATTATTATAAATATATGAAATGACATTTACTTAGTGGTACAAAATTGAGATTGATAGATTATGAAATATAGAAGTATTATCTTGATCATCATTATATGTTCCTAATACAAAATTTATTTAAACTCTAGTGAATTGACTTAGCATGTAACTGAGTGAATAATCAAGATACGTACAACACGATCCTCTACCATCGTTAGAAAAAAGAAGAAGAAAGAATTAGAATAAAAATATATAAAGTTTTATTAGATAAATTTAAGGCATCGTATAAAATTTTGGCTTGAGGCCACCATTTCCGTTGATCCGCCCTTGTTAATAAGCTCAACTTGTTTCCTTCACATGGATTGAAATGAATTGATCTTTTGGTTAGTCAAAAGGTGCACAAAGCACAATTTGCGCATGTTGCACCAATATGGTCCATAATTTGCAAATACCAAATTCTTCTGGCCATAAGCCAAGTACCGAGCTGTCTCGTTATGAGGCAAACTAGCAAAGATATGATCATACGTCTTGACGAATTTCTCGGCAGCATCTGCAGACGAGGTAACGATTGCAGGTACCAGTCCCAGTCAGACATACATAGTCGGACCATGTTTCTTGGTTAAATTCTGTAAATATTGGTGTGGATATTTCCCTAACAAATGAAGATGAAGATGTCCTAAAATTGAAAGCCCTTTTAGACCTGGAGGGAACCTTTTTCTCTTCTGAAATTTTTTAAATCTTATGGTGTGTTCGGTATGGAGGAAAATGTTTTCCTGGAAAATGAGTTCTTGGAAAATAGATGAATGTCTACTTATTTTATCGTGTTCGTTTGGTTAGTGAAAAATAAATTAATTTCTTACTTATTTTCTCATATTCAATTGGTTAGTAAAAAATATTTTTGGGAAAATAGGTGAATGTCTACTTATTTTCTCATGTTCATTTGATTAGTGAAAAATAAGTGAATTTCTTACTTATTTTCTCATTAGAAAAGTCATTTTCCTTATTTTTGAGGAACTTGTGTTTCTTAAAAAAATATTTTTTAAAATTTTTGACCAAACGAACATGAGGAAACTGAAAACAAATTCCAAAAAATGATTTCCTCCATACCGAACACACCCTTAGTCTCCCACGATGCAGTTCAAGTAATTAAGAGTGTTAATTAGGAGGATTGTTCACTAGCTTATCTTTGGTTTTGGCAGCATATAAAGAAAAATATGCCCAGAATGATTCCAGCTCCTCCGTATAATGTATGCAGGGCAAGAAGTGAGTGTGTTCCTTAAAAGAAAGAGTTTTATTTTGTTGAAACTAAAGGAAGTGTTCTTGAACAATTAGAGAATTTCCAATCATCCTCTCTCCCCTCTCTCTCTAACCTACCCCAACAGTCATCATCCCCCTCCCCCCTCCCCATACATCCCCCATTTCAGACGGTAAGTGCCGCTCCGACCACTCACCGATGGCGGCAACGGTGCTCGATTTTATTTTTTATTTTTTATTTTTTATTGTGAAAACTTCCGGTGAAAAGTACTCCGGCGAGCGAACAGTACCGGAAACAGTGACGTGACTGACGTGAACAGTATTCGTGAACAGTGTTCGTGAACAATGTCGATAAACCGTGTTCGTGAAAAGTGTCGGTTAACAATATTTTTCGCCGGCAACAAGTTCGATTCAACTGAAGTTGGTACCTCCGGTTGCCCGTATCCATTCTTTGTCCTTAACCTTCCTGTTAAATTTTGTCATCTCGTCTTTAGTTATAGCATTTTTGGCGTAGTGGTGTTACTTGCCTTTAGATTCTTGTTAACTTGAGTTTGCTCTTTGATCCCTTCCTGTTTTAGGGTAAACGTTTGAGTAGTTTATTATAGGGGTGGGTCGTATATCGGTTTTGTATCCGAAAAATATGAACCGAATAAAAATCGATTTTTTTAAAAAAAAACGAATCCAACTTTTTAAAAAAAAAATGATATGTTCGGTTTATATCGCCGAACGTATCGGATTATATCGTTTTTTTCTAGTGGGCCGGGTCGGGTCAGGAAATTTTTTATATATTTTTTTTAAATTGAATTTCCAAAATTGAAATTGACATTCACACCTACACTATCATGAAATTTCGACGTTTAAATCTATTGTGTATCGTGAGATGTTTACTTAAGAAAAAGGAAAATTTCGATTTGGGGAAAACACAAATTGGTTGGGAAAACGGACGTTTTCGTAAAAATTGGCGGCGCCAAATCGCCTTGTGGCCGTTTGACCGGCCCCGTCTCGAAAAAATACGCAAAAATCAAAAAAACAATTGGGTAAAACGGACATCCGAGCGCAGAGTTATGACCATTTAAAGTTTTACCAATTTACAACTACTTTCTCTCCCTACATTTTATGTCAATGTTTCTGTGATATGTTAATCAAGTTCATGCCGCATTTTACTTCCATAAAAGCTTCATAGATTGGCTTCAATGGCTATGATTCAAGAGATAGTAGTAGCTTAAAATAAAAAATAAGAATAATTATATATTTAATTCGGTTTTTTCGGTTCGGTTCGTATCCAAAATTAAAAAACCGAACCGAATCACTAAATCCTGATTCAGTTCAGTTTTTCAAAAAAATCATTTTTTCTTTTTTAAAAAAATGAATAAAAACCGAACCGAATTTCGGTTTGGTTCGATTTTTTCGGTTCTCCGGGGTTTTTGCCCACCCATAGTTTATTATTTTATATTTGCTTTAGTGGCTTTGGTAACTGACGGTAGACTAGAGTCATGTTCTCGGTCGGGGACAGGGGCGAGGGTTGGGGGGTAAGTGTGGTAAGAGAGAGGTTAGACTTAGAATAGGGTCTTGGAACATTGAGACTTTAACGGGAAGTCCATAGAGTTAGTTAAGATTCTTAAGAAGAGGAGGATTAATATAGCTTGTATCCAGGAGACCAAGTGGGTAGGACCTAAGGCTAAGGATGTAGACGGGTATAAGTTATGGTTCTCGGGTAGGTCGCAATATAGGAATAGGGTAGGCATTTTGGTAGACAACGAGCTAAGGGAGCAGGTAGTAGAGGTGATGAGGGTCAATGACCGGATGATGACGATTAAGTTGGTAGTTGGAGGGTGCACTATGAACATTATTAGTGCTTATGCGCCGCAGGCGGGCTTGGACAAAGAGGAGAAGAGACGTTTTTGGGACGATTTGGATGAAGTGGTGGGAGGCATACCAACCACTGAAAAGTTATTTGTAGGAAGGGATTTTAATGGCCATATCGGGTCACTTCCGAGGGGTTATGACGACGTGCATGGAGGCTTTGTAGTCGGGGACAGGAACGGGGGAGGCGTCTCCCTTTTGGAGTTCGCTAGAGCTAGTGGGATGGTGATAGCCAATTCGAGGTTCCTGATGAAGGAGGAACATTTGGTGACTTTTCATAAATAGAATTGCATATTTCTATAAGGAGTACTACTTAAGCTAACTGACATTCCAGAGAGACATTATGTTTTATTTTCCGTTCTTGTATGAAAACAGAAATTGAGCAACTTGAAGTATTTGGATCTAACAAAAACCCCTAACTTAGGTGATATCCAAACTTGGAGACACTACGTTTAAAGTGGTGTAAGAATTTGGAAGAAGTTCATCCGTCTCTTGGACATTGCAGAATGCTGACTTATCTGCATTTGAAGGGTTGTAGCAAACTCAAAAAGCTCCCAGATTTTGTTTCCATGGAATCGCTTGAGACTCAAAACCTTGGAGAATGCACAAGTTTAGAGGAGTTTCCAAAAATCTGTGGAGATATGCGGAGCTTATCAAGACTCTATGTAGGATCCCCTTTGGATAACAAGCTTATCCCCATCTCTCAGTGGCTTGAGCTATTTAAATTTGAAAGATTGTGAAAATCTTGAAAGTATTCCAGACACTATTCAAAGTCTTGAATCTCTCTGGATTTCAGGTTGCAACACAATTGCAACGCTGCCGAACAACCTCTTTGAATCAGAGCAATTGGAGAAACTTGTAATAGCACATTGTTCTAGATTGGTGGAGCTCCCCCTATCTCTTGGAGTTCATAAGAAGCTTCTTCGATTAGACTTGCATAGATGTGAGAACCTAAAGAAGCTTCCAAACTCCATTCAGATGGAATCCCTTGTTGATCTCCGTATACTTAATTGCCCAAAATTAGATACATTTCAAAAAGTTAATGGAGATATGTATAGCTTATCAGAACTGGCCCTACAATCTACAGGGATTATAGAACTGCCTTCATTAATCGGAAATCTTAGAACCCTCGAATTGCTCTCTCTAGTAGGTTATGAACATCTTGCAAGTCTACCAAAAAGCCTCTGTAATTTGAAGAATCTTTGATGACTTTGTCTCCGCGGCTGCAACAAATTAGAGAAGCTTCCAGAAAACATTGGTGATCTGCAAGAGTTAGAGGAACTTGATGCAAGATAAACTGCAATCTCCCAACTGCCGCTCTCCACCACGAAGCTTGGTAAACTGAACACGTTAAAATTGTCACATAAACATTCCTCAAGTTTAGTCTTGCATCAAGTGTCAGGTTTATCCTCCTTGACACGGCTTCATCTTAGTAGTTGCAACATATTGGGTGGACTTCCCGAGGATCTTGGATCTTTGCACTCATTGGAATACTTGATTGTTAGGGGAAACAATGTTTCTTGTTTACCTAAAGGAATCAACAATCTCTTATGCCTCAAATACCTGAACGTGCAATTATGTAAGAGTCTTAATGAACTGCCAAGAGAGCTAACCCCTAATTTAGAGTTGCTATATGCAGATTATCATTTAGCCTTGAAGAGCATAAGAGACCTACTAATTAAGTGTTTTAAGTTGGATCTGATCTCGACATCATGGTGTGGTCATGAAACATCACAATGCGGAACTATCTCAACAAACCAAGTTAATGTGTTGAAGTTCCTACAGCATTTTCTCAGGACATGTATCCAGGTTTTTACCTCACCCTCACGTATATGAATGTTGATCCTTCATCCTTGTCAATTGATTTATATTAACAATGATTTCTGTTGCAGTGTGACTTCAACCGAAAGATATTTTTTTGCATCTCTTTTCCTGAAGGCAGAATTCCGGAGTCATTTGGTTATCAATTTATAAATCAAAGTAGAATCTCAATTAACCTGAACCCATCCTGGTATACTGATAAATTCATGGGTTTTTCGATATGTTGCTATTCTAATGGATGGAAAACTGGTGTAGAAGCTACCTTGATCTGCAGATTTGACCCTGAAAGAAAACATTCCTTGAAGTGTGACATCGACCGCCATCGGCTCAATAGTCTTGCTCCTTATGTCATCTTTTTCTACATACCATTTAAAACATGGTGGCTTGCTTCTGACAGTAAGAAGGGAAGAGCCCACGTGATTATTGCCTATTTGAGGTATGTACATTGTCAAGGAGGAAAGCATATTGGGGAATTCGCCTGGAGTATGAGAATAATGTTAGGAGATGGAGAAGGAAGCATCGAGCAATGCAAAGTTCCAAGCTCTTTGAAATTGGCTGCTCTGCGGGTATTTGAACAACTAGAGCCATCGTCCACTTCTAGTCACTTGCAAGCATCTATTGAGCATAACTTCGCAACAGAAAGGGGACTTCATTTTGGGTTTAAAAATAAACCTCAAGAGCTGAATCAAGAAACAACGGCAGTTCAAAACGAACATGAATCTCGGAATGCTGAGTTGA
The DNA here is from genome assembly GCA_029783415.1 of Anisodus acutangulus. Taxonomy (NCBI): domain Eukaryota; kingdom Viridiplantae; phylum Streptophyta; class Magnoliopsida; order Solanales; family Solanaceae; genus Anisodus; species Anisodus acutangulus. Next base: position 49,153,947 of record CM056504.1, read on the forward strand.
TTAGAATTTGTGAGAGCCCGTCTAGGAAAATGGTTGATGCTTCAAGAAAGAGAAAGAGAAAGGAGAAACAAAAAGAGAAAAACAACCTCAAATCATTCAAAACTTTTCTGATCAACAACAGGGACAAGTGAAACTAGATGATCTCATTGTGCCGATTAGCATGATTTTGATTGGATCACGAGGAACCTCTTTGTGAGCAAAAAGTGTCACTCAAAGAAGATAGTCACGGTTGGGCTTGAAAATAATTGAGAGTTCTTGTATTATTATGTACTTTTATCCTTAATTTCATGTTTTGGAAGTGGGAAGCATCTCTCCAATTGGATTTTAAAAACAAAGAAGATATTATGCAGAAATGCAGACTAAGAATGCGTACAATACACCCTTGTGTTCGTCCCTTCCCCGGACCCCGCGCATAACGGGAGCTTAGTGCACCGGACTGCCCTTTATTTTACTGATCAACATCAAAGTCAGGTGCTAAAAGCTGCAAGTATGTGGCTCTTCTCTGAAAAAAATAATCTCTTGATTATTTTCATTGGTTGAAAAAGTTTATATACAATTTACATATTTCCATAATAGTAGAATCATATTCATATTCTACTCCTAAAACCTTATTCTACTTGGATACTAAATATACAATTATGGTAATGCAAATATTATGGTAAGTGTACAATACTAATTACACTACAACATTACCTAAACTAAGAGACTAAATTATATCCTATGTACCGTGTACAATTACCGAAACCGAGAGACCAATATACACATGTATATTGTGTGTATATTTAACACACACCCGCAGTCAAAGCGGGTGGTCTTCGAACGCTGACACTGTCCCTAAAATCTTCAAAAAGGACCGAGGGAAGACCCTTTGTAAAGATGTCGGCAATTTAATATCTTGACGGGACATGACAGACGCGTACCTGACCACGAGCAACCTTTTCATGGACAAAGTGAATGTCCATCTCGATATGCTTAGTGCGCTGGTGCTGAACCGGATTACCTGAAAGGTAGATGACACTAATATTATCGCAATAAACCAAGGTTGCCTTCTGAATGGGACAATGAAGCTCTAAAACCAAATTACGTAACCAACATAATTCCGAGACCACATTAGCTACCCCTCGATATTCAGCCTCGGCACTTGAGCGGGATAGAGTCGACTGACGCTTCGCAGACCAGGAGACCAAGTTGTTGCCAAGAAACATACAATAATCAGACGTAGATCGTCTGGTATCGAGACAACCCTCCCCCCCAATCAGCATATGTATATGATACAAGTGTAGACATCGACGAAGGACCCAAAGGTGCCTCCCTGCTGACTGGAATTGCCACTGTAGCGTTGGGTTGAGGCTGGAGAAAAAATAGTGGGTCGTTGCGGAAACTGGCCAGTGGGCCGAAACTGTGGTGGCATCTGGGCCCAATATGCTAGCTGACCGTAGGGACTATTGGGCTAAGGGTTACCGGCCCAGCCCCATGGCGAGGGGGTCCACTACTGGACCAGGCTGACTGGGGCCCACTGCCCGGAGGATGTCTACCGCCACTATTCCTGGAACCACCGCGTTTGTTCCCGTGATTTTTGCCATTATTTTTCTGACTATTTTTGCCGCCACTGTGACCACGGTTTTGGCCAGAATTATCAACACGTCGTGGAGAATTTGGAGAGGACGTCATCATGACTACGGGACTAGCACCGGTAGCCGCCTTCTTGGTGTAGCCGGCTTCTTCGAGCATAAGCATAGAACGAGCCTGATAAAATTGTGGAAGAGGAATGCTCTGACGAAGAAACGTGCCAACACCACTGTAGGCCTGCAACCATTTGGAGGACCAAACGATCATTTTTAACGTGCGTGCCAACGTTGCGGAGTTGGTTCGCCAATTCTTTCAACCTTTTGCAATATGTTGAAACGTTGGAGAAAGTTTCCATGTTGACGTGGGAGAATTCATGTTCCAGGGTAACAGCACGTGAATTTCAATTATCTTGGAATATATCACGTATTCTATTCCATGCCGCCATAGCCATAGCGTCCGGTTCGATAATCGTGTGCAATAGGTCAGTAGACATAGTGGAGTAAATCCACTGAAGAACGGTAGCATCAATGGTCGTCCATAACTTAGGATCATCCTCGGGTTTGGGCACCTCTGTATCCGTAGGAGCCGCGGGGATAATATGATGGAGGACTTGATGCAAGCGTGCATGAACTTTGAACAGTTCGGCCCACGTCGCGTATTGGACGTTTTCTATTTCAAGAATGATAGGGATGTGATTCCTGATGTTAGAAATATTAAGGGCGGGGTGAAACGTGTTCTTAGCCCTAATCGAAATGCAAGACGTGATGTAGGGATTGGAAAGAGAAATTTGGGAAGAGAGGAGGTACCGTCGGGCACGAAATCCGAGAAAGAAGGCTCGGAAATCGAGGCAAAGTGACGGAAATAGGGAGAGGTCGACGGAATTGTGGAGAGAGGAATAAACAACCTAGACTTTTGATATCATGAAAGAAATAATCACTTGATTATTTTCATTGATTGAAAGAGTTTATATACAATTTACATATTTCCATAATAGTATAATCCTATTCTTATTCTACTCCTAAAACCTTATTCTACTTGGATACTAAATATACAATTATGGTAATGCAAATATTATGGTAAGTGTACAATACTAATTACACTACAACATTACCTAAACTAGGAGACTAAATTATATCCTATGTACCGTGTACAATTACCGAAACCGAGAGACCAATATACACAATATACACATGTATATTGTGTGTATATTGTGTGTATTTAACATTCTCATTCTTCATTTTTTTTCTTGATGCTTTAGGCCTCGGCTTCTATGTCTCTTTCATTCTCAGGTTACAGGCCATTTTTACTTTTTCAAGTTTTCCCTTAAAATTTTATAGTAGTAGGTGAAGTGGAAATCATTTAAAAGATTTGGGGGGAAAACTAAGAAAACAATACTAGCATTTGTATAGAATGTAGTACTATTTTAGACAAATATGTGTTTTTTTCAGTTTGGTGCTACGTGTCTCTTGAGTATGTTTGATAAGCTGAAGAGAAGGGAACTTTTTTCTCTCTCATAAAAAGTTTTGTTCGGTGGCAATATGAATGTCGCAAAACTTGAGCCCAAATCGTTGCTCATGCCAATGCCAATTGTTGCTAATCCTACTATATTAGAAGGGGAAGCATGTTGGGAATTTGCCTAAAGTATGAGAAGCCTCTTACTTCTGATTAGACTAATAATAGAAAGGATAAATTGCTTGCACGCTTCGTCAAGTAAGAGAGAGGATCTTTGACCGAACAGATCACCGGCTCCGAAGGCCCGCAATCGTGACCAGCTGGTCGCCGCACAGGGACCCCGGCCGGCAGGGCTTCGCCCAAGAATTTTCATTTTTTTAGGGGTTTCAAATATTAAGATATGTATTAACAATGATTTCAATCTTATCAATGAGGGTTGTAGCCTAGTGGTTGAGGGCTCCCTTCAAAAGTTTTTTCCTAGTCAGAGGTCGCGTGTTCGAATCCAATGAGTAGCGAAAGGCTTTTTTTTTAATATTGATTAATTAATTAATTTTAATTTTTCATGTGAATAAAAAATGATCTTTTTTATTTCTCGCACCGGGCCCTTAAAAGTATAGTAACGTCCCTGACAGAGCCGTCTCTGGGCGATCGAGGCGGCGCCGCTGCACAGGGCCCCTCGTCCGGCGGGGCCTCCGCCTCAGAATTTTCATTTTTCTTTTATTGGTTTCAAATATTAAGATATGTATTAAGCATGCCTCAAATCTTATAACTGAGAGTTGTAGCCTAGCGGTTGAGGGCTCCCTTCAGAAGTCATTTCATTATGAGAGGTCGCGTGTTCGAATCCATTGAGCAGGTTCCCCCATTAATTATTAAAAACACCACAAATACAATCAAATTTCTCAAATCTCAATATTATATTTAATTTAGGGTTCTCAATATTACATTAAATTAATTGTGTTTAGCTTTAGATTTTACATTACTTTTATTGGTAATGTATGTAATGGATGACTTGTATTTTACATGATTACATTAAATTTGGTTTGTCTTTTTGTTTCAATAGAAGAATTACAAATGCCTCCTACCCGAAAATATCCGCCTGGACATGAAAAACGTAAAAAAAAGACACGAAGAAGAGTTCATCAAGTCTCAAAGAGGGGAATTAGATAGATTTGTTGTGAAGCCGACAAATTCATCACTTGAAAATTTAGCTAATGAAGAACAAAATGATGGTGGTGAATTACATGAAGGCTTGACATTTGAAAATGATGTGGATGGACATGTAAATGAAAGTGTGAAAGCAATAGTTCTTCAACCTCAACAAATTAGAGAAGATTTACTTCAACTTGCCGAAGAAAAAGATACCGACTCCAAAATAAGAAGTGAAGCTAAGTCTTTGGCAACATTTGAACTAAAAAACTTTGAGTTCTTAGTAGGCATAGTTATTTGGTATGACATATTGTCTAAAGTTAATATTGTTAGCAAAGACTTACAATTTGAGGATATGCTTATTGATGTTGCTATGGCTAAGGTTAAGGGGTTAATTGCTTCTTTTGAAGAGTATAGAGAAATTGGATTCAAACAAGCAATCAATACCGCAAAGAACTTGCTTCATCAATGGAGATTGATCTTATTTTTTCTAAAAAGAGACAAATATATAGAAAGAAACATTTTGATGAGCTCTCTTGTGAGTCTTCCCAAATGCAACAAGAATCTCCGGAGGAATCTTTTAGAGTTCATTACTTTTTATACATAGTTGATCAAACAATTAGGTCATTGAAGAAAAGGTTTGAGCAATATGAGGAATATGAAGATCTTTTTGAATTTCTTTTCACAACTGATAAGTTGAGCTCATTGAATGATGAGGACTTGAAGACTCGTTGCAAGAATCTTGAAAGAAAACTACAAATGAAAGAGGGCACAAGACCAAATATTTCAGATTTGGATAGGGATGATTTATATCAAGAATTGAAGATCATGCAACATATTCTACTACAGGAAGCAAAAACAGCTAGTGTAATAATGAACTTTTTGAAAAGAATGAATTATTTTCCCAATTCATTCATTGCATATAAGATATTGTTGACTATTCTTGTGACCTGCATCTGCAGAGAGAAGTTTTTCTAGATTGAAGTTGTTGAAATCTTGTTTTTGATCAACAATGACGCAGACAAGATTGAATGCATTATCTTTGATTTCAATTGAGAGTGAATTTCTAGACATTCTTGATTATGAAAGATTGTTTGATGACTTTGTAGATAAAAATGCAAGGAGATCAATTTTCTATGCCTAATGTACTGATAATTTTTCTTATAAATCTTTCATGTAATGACATTAAGGTATCTCTTTCGTAGCATTATTGTACTGAAATTGAAAACATTAAATCGAATATAGCGTTTACTACACATTTATTTGATATTTTGATCAATAATTTTTTTTTAATATTGATTAATTAGTTAATTTTAACTTTTCATGTGAATAAAAAAATAGTCTCTTTTTGTTTCTCGCACCGGGCCCTTAAAAGTATAGGAACGGACATGGTTATATACAACAACGTACCTAGTGAAATTCCACAAAGTGGGGGTCTTGGAGGGTAGAGTGTACGTAGATCTTACCATACCTTGGAAGGCAGAGATGTTGTTTCCGGTAGACCATCGGTACAAGGGCAAGTAATTCAAAACAGTGAAAAACTCATGGCAAAATACTAAAAAACATTAGTTATATGCATTTTAAAGAATATATGTACATATATGCATTTTAAAGAATATATGTACATATATGCATTTCTAGTTTGTAAGCGTCTGCTGAGACTGCAGCTCGAAACAAACATGAGTCTCAGAATGTTGAGCTGATTAGAGTTTTTGATAGCCAACTTTAATATCTTCATTACCATTTAACTTCTTAAATCTCTTGTCCATCAAATTTATTATGCGTATAAAAGTAAACAGGGGGAGTACTGTATTTATAAAATCAACCATTGAACTTGTCTAGTTGATCCAATAGCGTAACTAACAGTCAAATACATGAGGTCGAGCTTGATATAGTAGCATCCTTTTGATTCATAAGGTACACATAATTTTGTTTTTTCCCAATCACACTCGTCTATTTGGAAAGCCACCTGGTAATTGGAATTGTTTTAATTACTAGGGTAGTAATTACACAACCTAGTAATTACGATGACCTATTTGTTTGTCATAAGGTAATTACAAGTGTACTGTTTGGTTGCACAAGTGTAATTACACAATTAAATAATTTAAATTATAAAAATAAAAGTTAATCATCAAAAACTAAACGTTAATGTTTGACAAATATATGTTCATATAAGAAATATTACTTAATTTTATCTATCGTTTTGTATTCAAGACACATATTATTTCGAAAATATATAACTAAATAATTATAAATTTGTAACTAGTATTGTAAAAAAATTGATATATATATATAAATAATACATTAATTGAATCAATTAATAAGAACTTCTTACGAAGCATACATTTTGCAATAACATCACGGACAACATGTTTGACAAAAAAATTAATATTTACAATCATAATTTCATAATACTATTTAAATGTTAAAAAGTAATATATCAATGCTAACATCACTCAATAGGCTAAGTTTGCATATAATCTAATCCAACAACGAAATTCAACTTTAATGACATCACTAGCTCGTTATAAGTTAAGTTTGTGGATGACATATCATTTCTAAGATTAGAAGGTGTAACTTTAAAAAAAAAAAAAGTTAACATTCCCAAGTTAAATAAAAAAAATAAAGAAAATTAAATAATAAAGAAGCACAATATGAGAAATTAACGTGAAGTAAAGGTTGAGAAATAAATAAATAAAAAAGAATAATATTTGGGAAAAAAGAATTTAAAAGTTAAAATAAAAAATAAAATTAAAAGAAAAAAATAGAAATAAAAAATAAATTTAAAAAGAAGAAGAAGAGATTCATAAAATAATTTTGTAATTACACCGTATAAGTTGAACGAATTGATTAAAGTAGTTCAGTGGTGGAGACTTAATTAATTTCTCCCATTGTTCTATGTAAGTAAAGTTCAGTGTTTTTAATGTGTACATATTAACAATAAAAGTTGGCTAGATAAGATTGAGTTTTACAGAAATTGAAAGGACTCATATAATACAACTCATATAATATAAAACTTGAGTTTTACAGGAAATGAATTACGCAATTCGTGTTCGTTGAGAATGGTCATTTTATTTTGTCTAACACATACATTTGCGCTCACTATTTCCTTTTATATATTTTTAGGAACATTACTTGTTACTTTATTAATATTAATAAACTTCCATTTGAAGGTTGTGTTGGATAGAAGGTTCCTACTATGGAGTTTAATAACATTTGGCTTTGGCACCAACAAGGGTACCTATGGATCATCAACTTTCATGTAGGAGATGATCGTTCATTTGGTGGATTTCACGGCACCAAATATACTAATGGCATTGAGGTCCTATTTGTGCTTTTTTCATTTTATGCCTAGTATTTTGATGATCATCTTTTCATATTTGATTGTTTGATGCTTAATCAAGCCAAAGTAAACCGATCCTACCTTTTTTTCTAAATCATATTAGGAGTAACTCTTTTTGATTGTTTGATGCTTAATCAATATTTTTGTTACTCATCCACCATTCGAATTAACATCGATAAGTCCTACTTTGTAGGGGTGGGAGTATATCGATTCGGTTTGGTTTTGTATCCGAAAAATATGAACCGAATAAAAATAGGTTTTTTTTTAAAAAAAATGAATACAATTAAAAACCGAATATATAGCCGAACGTATCGGATTATATCGGTTTTTTCTAGTGGGTCGGGTCGGGTCGGGTCGGGTCGGGTCGATGAATTTTTTATTTTAAAAGAAAAATTGAATTTCCAAAACTGAAATTGACATTCACACCTACACTACAATGAAATTTCGACGTTGAAATCTATTGTGTACCGTGAGATGTTTACTAAAGAAAAAGGAAAATTAAAAACCAATTTGGGGGAAAACACAAATTGATTGGGGAAACGGACGTTTTCGTAAAAATTGGTTGTGTCAAACTGCCACTGTCTCGAAAAAAATACCCAACAAAAAATATCAGGTAAAACGGACATCCGTGCGCAGAGTTATGACCATTTAAAGTTTCATTAATTTACAACTACTTTCTCTCCCTACATTTTATGTCACTGTTTCCTTGATATGTTAATCAAGTTCATGCCGCATTCGACTTCCATAAAAGTTTCATAGATTGACTTCAATGGCTATGATTCAAGAGATAGTAGTAGCCTAAAATAAAAAATAAGAATAATTATATATTTAATTTGATTTTTTCGGTTCGGTTCGTATCCAAAATTAAAAAACCGAACCGAATCACTAAATCCTGATTCGGTTCGATTTTTTAAAATTTTGATTTTTTTTTTAAAAAAAAACAGAGAAAAAACCGAACCGAATTTTTCGGTTCTCCGGGTTTTTTGCCCACCCCTACTACTTTGTAGTGAAATGCACTAGTTAAGAATGGAGTTTGGAATAGTTTCACCCTTTATATGAGTATAAAATATAGGTTCTAGGTGGCCAGCCAAATATTATAGGGTTATAGTTATCTAAAATTTGATGTTAGGAATTATTTTTTATTGTAAAACAACCAAATGAACACCTATTGATTCTTGATGATGAAACTATTGCTTACTTGAGGAGATTCGAAAAAAATCAAAAAGTTGGCCTAGTTGCTTGTCACATTTCAAATCGGAGGGCCGCGACGGGCACCCGGACCCTATTTATCGGGTATTACTAGTCATACATTTAACCTTTATCCGTAATTATCCGCGGCCACAAGGGTCATCACTCAGTACTCTGCCGACATATATAACCATAGAAACAGTAAACCAGAAATCCAACTTATATATATATACATCAAGGTCGACGAGGTCGTACATGACTATTACACATAGGACACTTGTTTACAAGCTTCTAAAGAGTATGTGATATCAAAAGTTCAGGACAGGGCCCCACCATACCCATATGTATATGCAAAAGATATATCGTACCAAAATTATACCGACACTCCGAAACAAGGGGAGTGCTCCAAAATCCACTGAGTCAGCAACCTACTAACGGGGATCGTCGCCCTGTCTGCGGGCATGAAACGCAACGTCCCCCGATAAAAGGGACGTCAATACGACTTATGTACTAAGTATGTCATGCATAAGAAATATCATCACAGAGATACATAATAATCTGAAACAGAAACATTCGACAAGGATAGCTGATAGAAACAACTGACAACACCAACAGCCGACAGAAACGGCTAACCAGAAGTAAATGCCTTTGAGGGCCCTAATACATATGCTTAAATGTTATGCACAATGCGAATGCGGTATACATATAAATATTGGCCACACAAGAGCATATTCCTTCCCATAACCGCCTCTGTGTGCATCAGGTTATATCGGCCACACAAGGGCATCACATCATATTGGCCACACAAGGGCATCAATATTGGCCTCACATGGACATCTTTCTTTTTCGTGATATATGTACCAGCTGCAGGTGGTGACGCGTCTATAACGCTTTTCCCTTTTTCCCTTTTTCCCATCCCCTACATATATATAATTCATACCATATAGTAGTGTATATAACACATGTGAGTCCAAGATAATATATGAATATAATGCAAATGAAAATGCATGAGTGACGATAAATCATTCTGAATTTATCGGATGACATAATATCCTTGTACCTTAGGCTAACATTGGGAATATTAACATCTTTTTCATATACCTCAATAAGGATTTAAGAATATATTTAGACATGTTTTTAACACATGAATCAATAACATGAATATTTTTAACTAGTAAAAGTAGAATAATTTATGGATCAATATCACGGTTATATTTCGTTACATGGAACATGTCAAAAGAAATAAATAATTTGTCTTAACATACCTCGATTCCACTTAAAATTAATCACGTTGCGACTAGAAAAATTAGAATCTTGTTGGGGTACAAATTACAATTGCTAATCACAACCAATTAGCAAGGAACAACTTTTCTTTTCCTTGCACTATAACGAAAATTGGATATTGGTATGTCTTTGAATATGTAAAGGATTTCTTCTACCGGAACGAAATGGATAGGGGTATGTCTTTCAAATATAAATGATTTCTTGTACTGCTTTATGTCACTTCTACACATGCTACCTCTATCTATATCTCAAACATTCTTTAAGTAATTATTAGGACACATGTACTTCCACTCCCTCCTTTACCCGTGGCCTTTCTTTGTGAATGGGAAAGTCCCGAAGGCGAAACCCCCCACCTGTACCAGAGGCTCCTTGGCCAGGTGGGATGTAAATCGACGGATATGCGCGAGTGGCAGCCCTGCAAGGGAGAGGACCAACGGGACACGAACCCAGCAACAGCCCTTGCAATATTTCAGCAAAGACTGTCACCACACGGATTCAAACCCGTGACGTCGGAGTGGTTGTACCTCAATCACCTTGCCACTTACTAACTCGCTTGTGGCCCTGGGGGCTTTACCCGTGACCTTTCTTGGTCTCCCCTTTCATGCATTATCATTACTTATCACACCTAAACATCCTTTAGGCTTAGTCATTTAGGTGATCCCTTTAGAGACCACACGTAATATCCCACCTCATTCTTGTCCCCCATTTAAGATTATTAATCAATTCCACAATTAATCAATTACACACAAAATTAATTTCTTGATCTCAATTCACTTAAATCTTAATAACTTATAAGACAATCATATACTTAATGTCAGAATTTTGTGATATGACACTAGTCCATAACCTCCTTGGGATATACAACTATTATTATTAATCCTCATCGTCATACTTGTTACGTCCAAAATTATTTCGGAGTTTTATCCTTTTATATACTAATCTCTTTATTAGCATACATAAATATAACATAAATTCTCCGAGGCCCGAGTCTACTTGCCTACGTTTAGGTGCTCAAACCATCGCTCAAAATTATCGGATGTTACATTGCTTGTACTCCCTCAATTTCAAAATAAGTGTCGTTTTTAGAAAAAGAAATTTGTCTCAAAATAATTATCGCTTTAAAAATTCAAGACAATAATTAGGGAGCAATTGATTCCAACTATATCCTTATATAAAAAAAACTATTTCTTCTTAATAGTGCTCAATTTTCATAAAACATCTAATAAATAAGAATAATTTAGCCAATAATATCGTGTACTCTATTATTTTTCTTGGAACCGGTTGTATATGAAACATTCTCATTTTTTCGGAAATTGTTTGCACTTTTTTACTCTCATTACATTTAAAAAATCAAATATTCTTTGTAAAAACTATAACTAACCATAACTTCATTTTCAATTCCAACTTTAAAATGTACAAAAAAAACAAGTAAAAATATTTGATTTTTATGGACAAATGCCTACTTAATAGGCGTGAAAAAAGCTAAAACGATCTGAGTACTAAAATACTTTAATAGTAATACCATAAGCAACCATCCTCTAACATAAATAGCTTACAATAATTTACTTTTGACTCTTCCCAAAACAAGCCAAAACACATTTCAGCACCATGTGCTCCTTACTACCCAAATATCTCCATTCCAAAACCACCACTCTGCCACTGCAGCTCCGCCGCCACCTCCTCCGAGGAGTCACCAGAGATATTAAATCTCTGATAATGCCCTTATCTACTTCCATAATGTTTCAACAACAATATTGTAAGCTTCCAATGGGAGTATCTAAAGAAGAGCTATTAAGAGAAAGGTTGCAGCCAGAACTGATGCCGAAACATGTAGCTATTATACCGGATGGTAACCGAAGATGGGCTAAGGATAGAGGTTTATCACCGGAAAAAGGTCATGAAGCTGGGAAAAAAGTGCTGGGAGATTTGTGTCGTTATTGCTCAAAATGGGGAGTCCAAGTTCTTTCTGCTTATGCTTTCTCTACTGAGAATTGGTCAAGGCCCAAGGTAAGTGGAATACTATAATTTTCTCGTGACTTATTTTAGATTATAAAAAAAATTTAAAAATATCACCTTATCAAATTTTGTGTTCGGTCAAATACAACACATAACTTGACACTTGGGCGGACGATATACTCCCTCCGTTGCAAAATAGTTGTCATGTTTCATTTCTCAAGAGTCAATTTGACTAGTTTTTTAAGCTGAATTGGATTATATCAATTCAATATTTACAATTAAAATTTAGATGTTCAAAAATTACTCGAAAAGTATTACAAGTTGTGATTTTTTCATATAAATTTAATTAAAAATATTTTAAAATATTGATCAATAAGCTGACGATCAAAATTGAAACATGACAACTAATTTGGACAGTGAAAGAAATAATCTCCTTGATTATTTTCATTAATTGAATAGGTATATATACAAGATACAAAATAGGAGAATCCTATTCCTATTCTATTTCTAAAACATTATTCTACCATAATTTTAACTCTACAATTATGGTAGTGTATATTCCTAATTATGGTAACAAATACATTACAATATACTACACATATATTTTCCAAATATACAATATTCTTGACTACCAAAACAGCCACAAAACCGAGCCCAATAATGGCCATAAATCGTGGCACTTAATATGGCAATATACACTTGTATATTGTGTGTATATTGCCATATTTAACACACACCCGCAGTCATAGCGGGCGGTCTTCGAACGCTGAGACTGTCCCTAAAATCTTCAAAGAGTACCGAGGGAAGACCCTTTGTAAAGATGTCTGCAACTTGATATCTTGATGGGACATGACATACGCGTACCTGCCCCCGAGCAACCTTTTCACGGACAAAGTGAATGTCCATTTCGATATGTTTTGTGCGTTGGTCTTTGAACAAGTTACCTGAGAGGTAGATGACACTAACATTATCACAATATACTAAGGTCGCCTTACGAATGGGGCAATGTAGTTCAAACAAAGAAATTACGTAACCAACACGATTCTCGAGACCACATTAGCTACCCTCGATATTCCGCCTGCACTTGAGCGGAATAGAGTCGCCTGACGCTTTGCGCATCAGAGACTAAGTTGTTGCCAAGGAACATACAATATCCTCAAGTAGACCGCCTGGTGTCCTGGACAACCACCCCAATCCACATCCGTATGAGACCAGTGTGGATGTAGAAGAAGGATACAGTGCAACCCATAGTCCAGTGTCCCTGAATATACCGAATGATGCGTTTGATTGCATTCATGTGCTCAACTCTAGGATCATGCATGAATAAACACACCGCCGAACAAAGATACGTAATATCCTGGTCCGTAATGTAAGATAATGGAGTGCCCTGCAAGATCGCTGCGATAGCGGGTCTCCTCGTGATGGTGCACTGCCGCGGCACTAAGCTTGGGTTTTGCATCAACCGGAGTAGAAGTAGACTTACAGGATGACATCTCACCTCTCGATGATCTCAAAGAAGATACTCCGCTGAGACAAAAATGTACCACCCGAGTGACGCTTGACAAAGAATTCCCAAAAAATAACTCAAGGGTCCTAAGTCTTTCATAGCGAACTCAGAACTGAGCATGGACATGATAGACTGGCGCAAGGCATCTGAAGAGGCAGTCAAGATGATATCATCCACATACAACAAAATGTAGGCCAATGACGAACCACGGCGGTAGATGAACAAGGAATTATCTGACCTGTTGTGAGTAAACCCAATAGTCGAAACAAAGTCAGCAAATTGTGTATACCAGGCCCGTGGAGACTGCTTAAGCCCATATAATGACTTTTTCAACAAACAGACATGATGAGGGCGGTTGGGATCCCTGAAACCCAACGGCTGATGCATATAGACTGTTTTCTTGAGATCACCATGTAGGAAAACATTCTTGACATCTAACTGATGAATTGGCCAAGTCTTTGAAAGAGCCAAGCTAAGCACAGTGCGAATGGTCGCCGGTTTGACCACCGGACTAAATGTCTCACCACAATCAATTACAACCTGCTGAGTCTTACCATCGCCCACAAGTCACGCTTTATGTCGAGCAAATGACCCATCTGAATTCTCCTTATGAGCAAAAATCCACATAGACCTGATAACATTAATACCATATGGACGGGGCACCAACTCCCACGTCTTATTATCAATAAGAGCATTGTATTCATCAGTCATAGCAATTTTTCAATTATGGTCATTTAATGCGGACACAGGATTGCGGGGCAAGGGGGATTTAGAGACATCAGAATGTAAATTAAAATGTCTTTTAGGTGTAAAAATGTCCCGCTGACTTCGAGTGACCGGTCTATGACTCGAGGAGGAATTGAGGGAATTTTGGGAATTTTCTGGGCTCGGACGGATCGACCAAATAGTAAAGGCCTGGCTGCCCAAATCGGTAATCGAAGCTCTTCTCGAGCGCCTGACTGGGCCGGATCGCCAATTGTCGGAACTGCTCCAGCCATCGGATTTGTCAGGCTAGATCGCTGGGTCCAATGGCAAAGTGGGTCCACTGGAGGATTTTGGGTGGAGATGTCCAAAAATTCAATAATATACAGGATATTTGGTCATCCAAAAAATTATACGACTTAGGCTCGGGAGTATGAACTTTCGTAAAAGGGAATTGAGTTTCATAAAAAATGACATGGCGATTAATTATGATTTTCTTGGAGGATAAATCAAAACACTTATAACCACGATGATTCGACGGATAACCCAAAAATACACACGGGGTAGACCGAGCCTAAAGTTTGTTAATTGTGGTGGATGGGAATAACGGATAACACAAGCACCCAAAAATTCGAAAATGAGAATACGAGGGGTCCTTATTATATAGGATTTTGAGGGGGAAGGAATATGTCAGTCCTTTAGAAGGAATTATGTTAAGAAGATATGTGGCCATTTGTAGAGCATGATGCCAAAAATATAGAGGTATGGAGGCATGAATTAAGAGAGTTCGGACAATGTTATTTATGGAACGAATTTTGCGTTCGGCTTTCCCATTTTGTGAAGATGTATGAGGACACGAAAAACAAAAATTGATCTCATTATTAGCACAGAATTCCCGAAACTCCCTATTGTCATACTCTTTCCCATTATCACATTGAATATTTTTTATTTCTCTTTCGAATTGAGTACGAATGAACGCTCTAAATTTGATGAAGACGGAAAACACTTGTGATTTATTCGCAATTGGAAACGTCCACAAAAATCTAGAATAATCATCTAAAAAGATAACATAATATCGATGACCCAATGAACTAAGAACAGGAGACGTCCATAAGTCGTTATGAATAATATCAAATGGCATTGAAGTATGAGAATTGGAGTCTACAAATGGCAACTTAACACTTTTCCCTAATGAACAAGACTGACAAAGTGGAGTACGACTCGTGCCCTTACAAGAAATAAAGCTATTTTTATCTAAAACCGATAAAATAGAAGATCCCAGATGACCCAAACGAGCATGCCACATGGAAGGAGAGATGGCTGCAAAAGTTGATGGCAAGGCTTGACTCGATGGACTGAAACCAGGCATGATAGGATACAGATCCCCCCTACTATCACACCTCATGAGATGACTCCTCGTCTTGAAATCCTTCACAGAGAAACCAAAAGGATCAAATTCAACGGACACGGAATTGTCAGTAGTGAACTTTCGGACAGACACTAAATTTTTAATCAATTTAGGAGCATGTAAAGTATTTTTCAAGAGAAGGGGTGGATTGGGGGGAGACAACATTTTCTGACCATACCCTAGAATTGGAATAAAACTGCCATTACCAACAATTATCCCCCGAGGAGTGCTCAAATTGGAATAAGATGAGAGAGTATCTGATTCGAAAGTCATGTGAGTAGTGGCACCGGTGTCCATATACCAATTTGGGTCCGATTGAGTTAACCCCAATGTGTGCATCGCGGCCTCAATATCGGTGTGAGTGGGGCCTGCTACATGATGGACTTGCGGAGGTCGGGGCCAAAGAATTCTTGTCCGTGATGGAGCTGGGCCGTAGCTGCTGCTGGGCCACTGGCCAGTGGGCCGCCACTACTAGGTGTTGGGCCTGAATTGTTGGCCAGCCCACTGGCCGCTGGAATTGGTCAGCCGATTGTAAGGGCCGCCGCCCACGCCCATCGCCTCCCCACTTCCATGGGCCCCACTGCTAGGACCAGTGGGGGGTGGGCCACTGTTCCCTGGATGGGACCCACCGCCTGCTTGCTGACCACCAGAACCGCCGCGTTTGCCCCCGCGATTTTTGTTATTATTCTTGCGATTATTCTTGCCGCCACCATGATTATGGTTTTGGCCCGAATTATTAACAAAACCCGAAGAACTAGGAGAGGACGCCACCATGACGACTGGGCTTGCTCCGGTAGCCGCCTTTTTAGCCAAACCGGCTTCTTCCAAAGTAAGCATGGAGCGGGCTTGATAGAAGTCAGGAAAAGGATTGCTTTGGCGAAGGAGAGTTCCAATAGTTTATGCTTAAATTCTGTATTTATATTAGAAAATTTATAAAATATATATGAACATTTAATTGCGAACCCAATAACCAATACAAGCTATGGGTTCGGTGGCAAGTTCAGAACCCATACATGGCTCCGTCTCTGTGGCTTTTTTATTTATCTTAATTGATGATCATGAGTTCTCATTTTAATGTATCTTGTACTAATTTTAATGTGTCTAGGTATGGGATGAAAATGTCCATCATCGGTGATAAATCCAACCTTCCAAATTCTCTTAAAGAAATGATAAAACTGTTGGTTATCTATTGTACTTTATAGAGCAGTACGGGAAGTAATAACTATTATAAATGTTCGAAAGGATAAATAAATGGTCAATCTTCAAAACTGCCGCATGTGTGTTATGTCTTGAATCTTGATCATCTTGCAAAGTCAATGTTGAGAACTGCCGCTAGTTTGTTGTGTCTTGAATGTTGATATCCTGAAATCAAGAAACAACTAAATCTTGATGGTTACAACGTTGTGTGTTGAGTCGAGGATAGCCCTCTATCCTTAAGACAAGATTGCCCCGTATATATGCTTTTACGTTAGCGGACAATAGTCTCCCAAGATAAAACAACACTTTAATCTCAACACTACAAAGCCAATAGGTTGAGCCTGCCGAATAAAACAAATATGAATCGACTAGCTGAAGATATGGAAAATGAAGGAATAGATTCTATCTCCTCTTCTGTTTTGTCTCTGTGTATATAGTGTGTCTCTGTTGTGTATATCTTGTGTATATGAGGGTGTTTGTTCAGTGATTTTCGTCACTGGTTTGCAGTGTTTCGCCATCGCTTTGTGTCATTTTTGTCCATCGTTTTTCGCTGATTTCGAGCTATTTTTCTGCCTTCATGCAGCTTGATTGAGCCAACAATCGCCAATATATAGCATGGAAGAGGGTCATCCAATCGCCAAAAACAAGGTTGTAATGGCCATTAAGGGAGGCCATTAAAACAGTCAAGTAATGGCTGTTAAGGCCATTGAAAGAGGCTGCCCAAATGCCCAAGTAATGGGCTGTTAATGGAGGAGTTAATCAGCCAAATAATGGCTGGTTAATGCTCCATAAAACAGTCCAACAGTAAGCAGAACCAACTTTCCAGAAACTATGGGGACCAAACTGTAAATATTAAAACTTCAGGGACCAAACTGTACATATGAAAGAATTCAGGTCCAAACTGTACATATGAAACTTCAGGGATCAAACTGTACATTTGGCAGAGTTCTCTAGTCCAAAAAGATAATATCAGAAAGTCCCCGTGTCTCTACTGACAAAGCAAGCACAAGGCACAGGCTTAGCCATGAACCCAAGCACATCTAGGTCTTCCCTCCTTTAAACACATGGAATACCCCTTGGGGTCCCAAACCCTTTACCACATTAGAGACTTATATAGAGAGCAATTCTTCCTATTCCCACCGATGTGGTAGATTTGTCCCACACCACATTTCCATGCCTCAAACACCTTACTTCGTAGACCAATATCTCTTTCATTTCTCAATGAAATTTGACGATTCTTGGCCCTACGGTCATCTACTCACTTCGTAGATCATGCATGTGCGAAGAGACAAGGTCTCCAACACGGAACACTAGTGTTTAATTCATCAAAGATGGGTGGACGCATCTCCCCGCCAAAGGCAAATTTACAACAAAAACTAGCTGAGGAAACAACAAAGGACAACACAGGGCTTCATTTTGTGGCAGCACTCAACTATGGTGGACGATATGACATAACACAAGCAACTAAAAAAATTGCTAGCAAAGTTAAGGATGGAGTTATTCAACTAGAGGATATTAATGACAAATTAATTAATCAAGAATTAGAGACTAATAAGTGTTTAGAATATCCTAATCCTGATTTACTCATTAGAACAAGTGGAGAGCTGAGAATTAGCAACTACATGTTGTGGCAATTGGCTTATAGTGAATTCTATTTTGTGGATAAATTGTTCCCTGAATTGGATGAAGCTGATCTTTTAGCAGCTTTACGTTCATTTCAGCAGAGGCAAAGGCGTTATGGTGGACACGAAATTTAATGTAATGGCAGCATTATAGTACTTCGTGAATTCTATGAATTTGAATATCCCTTTTATTTAAATTGTTGGACAAATGAGATGTATCATATGTGTGTAGGAATTGTTTTAAACTTGAGGGGAATAAAAAAGAATGTGTATTCTTCATGTTTGTGATCCTATGGAATAAAGTTCTTAGTATGTGCTTCTATATAGTGTGAATTTGAGTCTCTTATTTGATCAGCCCAAGCACTTGCTGATCGTATGAGAAGTTGATAAAGGTAAAAAAAAAAACTGCAATATCGAAAGGGAAAAGATGGATTGAACTTACATAAACAGTTTAATGTGCTTTACCATTTTTTATTTACTAGTAAATTTATTCGCGCGTAAAATTTAAAAAGAAAAAAAAGAGTAAACAAAATGATAACTTCTACTATTTATTAATTTATATAACAAAATAAACGGGATTGATAGTTTGATACACTATCCAATGATAATAACATGTTATCATGAAAAAAGGTAAAACCACGAACTTATAAATAGAGATATATCTCATGTAATTTTTATATATTAACTTGCCTCATTTTGTAGCTAGATGAAAGATGATTAATTAAAAATTATACTCGAGCTTCACATGCATAAAGATAACTAGATATATTTAGAAAATATAGGAAAATAAACATAATCATCATAGATTGTTGCATATGATTTCTTGATATTGAGTCACAAAAATAGATTACAATAATATATATTTTTCATATCTACTCATCCCTAGCTCTTGGGTAATTACTAACGAATTTTAATCAATCATGCTAATTAACTACCAAATTTATAAATCTTGAGTTTTGACATATAAACATATTGAGTAAATTCTCTATTTGTATAAATATAATTTTAGTGTAAGTTATTTAAGTTTTATTATTTTACGTAGCTAGTTAGTAGGTATTTTCTTTTGTATATTTTCTACTTAAACATAAAAATATTTAAGAGAGAAAAAAAGGGGAAAATATGATCATAGCGTCATACAAAATGATTCCAATTCCGTTCTACTGCAAACAAAAATTATACTTTCTCCATCCTTATAATTTCCTTCAGTTTTATTTTTGCCTTCTTTTCCCCATTTTCCTTTCTTCTCTTCTTTTTCTCTCCACTATAACTATATCCGGGGGAAATGCCTAAATATGCATTTTTACCCTCAGTTTCATGTTTCTTGAATGTAGAAGCAACTATCCAATTGGATACTCGAAAAAAATAAGCTGTAAGGGAGCAATCACTCAACATCAGAGCCAAGTTCCAGGAGCTATGCAAGTAAGCGCCAGTTTCCTTGAGACAATGCTTGTTGGAATTTTGGTTACTCCATTAGGTTCCCCTTCTTTCTGAAACATTGATATACAATCAAACTTCTCTTTAACATCGTTTCCACACACGTGCACACATAGTGCCAAGTATCGCAAATTTCATTAGTGAAAGAGATATTGGTATGTAAGTGAAACGTTTGAGATATAGAATGATGGACGGTTATTAGCCAAATGACAAGTATTCCACGTTGGTAAACGAAGGAAGAAGTGTGCGAAGAGTAAGATGAAACGAGTCAGAAATCATCGCGGGGCCGTGAAGGGCTAATTGGGAGTTCAGCCACTGGAGCCGAGGCGCCTCCCAGGCAGAGCCGCGGTGCTAATTGGGAGTTCAGCCATCGAGTCGAGGCGCGCGCACCCGCAGTCAAGCGGCGCTCGGAGGCGTAATCTTTGCGACGGGAAGTTAGAAAATTCTTATTTTTGGGCTGGTTTTGGAGCATTGAATCTCCATTATTTGGCACATGAATTCAGCCATTATTTGGCTGAATGTAACCCTCAATAAGTGTCATTACATGACTATTGAAGGACATTAGTTGGCTAGTTGAGGGGCCATCTCCTTACATTATAAATTGAGGCCTTTGGCTCAATTGTTTAACACACTTAAGATATTTTTCTGAAATCTTCTTCTTCCTCTCTAGCAAGTTTTCTATATTCAAAGTTCTTCAAGAGTAACACTTGAGTTTCCTTTGTTCATTTGTTAAGTTGTTGTTGTATCTTGGGAGACTATTGCCCGACACCGTAAAAGGATATATACGAAGAATCTTGTCTTAAAGACAGAGTGTCATCACTCGACTCAGCAAATCACAAGGAATTTGTATCGTTCTTGATTCCAGTTTGTTGTAATTTTTAGTTTATCCTTTCTAGCAATTTGTAATATTTACTTACTTCTCGTTTCCTGCAATTGTTGTAACCCACAATTGTTATAAGCATTTCTGATTGTGCTTTTTGTAAGGAATGATTGCCTAATCACATGAGATGGTGTAATATATAATTTTATGTGTTTGATGTTTAAGCTAACAATTCTCAATAAGCCTGCCTATTTCTTAGGGAGTTTTTTGATTGGTGGGATAAGGGATAACAATCAACCGATAAATTGCGAGATTATTTTATCTCGTGTTTGGTTATGAGTATTAATTAGTCCCGGGAGCTATTTTATACTAAGATTGTGGGATTAGTTATCCCATATAGAAGGTGGGATAACTAATCTTATAGGATATCTTTGTCTATCCATCGTGGCAACCAAACAACCCCTTTAGAGTTATTAAGCTATTTTTAAGCACGCATAGCAATTACCAATTCTCGCTTATGTGAATATTATGTTGGAACTATTTTTTTATTATGCGAACAACCAAATGAACTCCTCGTCTAATTAGTTTTTGATAACACAACGACGGTTACAAGGTTTTTTATTATGCGAACAACCAAAGTTGAGTGGTGACAATTGAGAGGTTGCCGCTGAGTATTCCTAGCCAGAAGGAAAAAGAGGGCAAATGACAATGCAAGGCCATATGCCCTTTGTTGAGAATAAAAATAGATCGCAAAATAATATTCACACACTAAGTTATGGTTAATTAGCAAGAATAAAGAGCAATAATGACACCAAAATTTTTTACGTGGAAACTCTTCTGAATAATGGAAAAACCACAGGCCAATAGGAGCAATTGATATCACTATAGCAAGGAATTTTACATTGTGTAGTCACGAGTATAAATACTCAAAAGACCACTACACACTCAAAAGAAATAACCCTCTTTTGATTTTCCCACCTTAATTACTACAATATCACTCACACTCTTTTTTTCCTTACAGACTCACTCCATGTAAATACCTCACAATTCTCTCCATGCTCTCAGATATATTTCTCTTTGAGTTTTGGTGTGTTGGATGAGAATCTGAAGAGCTCCTTTTATAGGTGAGTGAGCCATAACTTCAGCCAATAAGAATTAGCTATTTGCAATTTGAAATTGCAACTTGCACTACATAACATGTGCTTGCAAGTTGTTACAGCCAAAAGTACAAGTCTTTCCTTTTTCTTTTTCTATTGAATGGGTGTGGACCCTATAAATCTCCCCCTCCAGACTCATTAACTGGAAGGAGATAATATCGAACTTCTATTTTGAGTGCATGCCGATAAGTTCTTTGCACAATTCGAACTTGTCCCTTGGTACTACCTTGGTCTGCATATCTACAGGATTTTCACTAGTGTGAATCTTCTTGACTTGGAAAAACTCATTCCCCACTTGCTCACGAATCCAATGATATCTCACATCAATGTGTTTTACCCTTGTATGGTACATGGAGTTCTTTCTCAAGTCTATTGCACTCTGACTTGTCACAATAGACAACATACTCCATTTGTTGCAATCTAAGTTCTTGAAGGAATCATTTGAGCCATATCATCTCTTTGTCAGCTTCAGTAGCCGCAATATACTTTGTTTCTGTTATAGATAGTGTGACACACGTCTGCAACTTCGACTGCCATGATATAGCTCCCCTAAAAAAATAAAATATAACCAGTTGTGGATTTTTTGTTATCAATGTCACCTGTCATACATCAAACTTCAGACGGCAGAGGAATATGGTATTTGGTCATGCTTTCTTTCTCCTTTGTTGTTGTAGGACACATCTTCTTGCTTAGTTTCAGATGACCATCAAGAGGTGTGCTAACAGGCTTAGCACTCTTCATGTTGAAGCGTTCTAGTACACGTTCAATATACTTCTCTTGTGACAAATAAAACTTTCTTTCATCTCTGAAACGAGTAATCCTCATATCCAAAATCTGTTTGGCATGACCCAAGTCTTTCATAGCAAAAGACTTACTTAATTGTGTCTTCAACTCGTCAATCTTGAAAGCATTCCTGCGCACAATCAATAGCACATAATCAACATATCATCCACATATAGCAAAAGGATGATAAAATCATCATCAAAAAATCTATGTGCAAACACACAATGATCTGAAGAGGTCTTCTTATAGCCTTGCTCCCCCATAATAGATTCAAACTTCTTGTACCACTGTTTGGGAGCTTGCTTCAATCCATAGAGACACTTCTTAAGTTTGCACACACAATTTTCTTTACCTTTTGCCTTAAAGACCTCAAGTTGTTCCATATAAATCTCTTCTTCTATGCCGCCATGAAGAAAAGCAGTCTTTACATCCATCTGCTCAATCTCCAAATCAAGACTAGCAGTCAAACCAAGGACTATACGAATGAATGACATTTTCAAAATGAGAGAAATTGTCAAAGTCGATACCCTTCCTTTGACTAAATCCCTTAATGACCAATTTAGCTTTGTACCTGGGCTTCAAGCTGTGTTCTTAAGCTTTGACTTTGAACACCCATTTGTTCTTCAAATCTCTCATGCCTTTAGGCAATTGCACATACTCATAAATTTGGTTCTCATACAGAGGTTTCATCTCATCTTGCATTGCTTCAATCCATTAATTCTTATGTTCATCTTCCATGGCCTCCTCATAACATTCAGGTTCTCCCCCATCAGTGAGTAATGCATACTCATTAGGAGAATAACATGAATAATGAATGTGTTGTCTAGTAGACCTCCTGAGTGGAATATTTGACTCGTCCACAGCTTCATGAGTAGGAGCATCTACCTCATTAACAACATCAATATGATGATCTAGAACATGACTCTGGACATCACCGTCATCATCGAGCCCACCGACATTATCCACATTTGTATGAGGAACTTGATCAAGATTAATTAAACCATCAGAACTTGAAGATTTTAGCTTCTCCACTTTATCAATATCTTCAATTGTTTGATCCTCACGAAGACAACATCACGTCTTCTCACAACCTTCTTATCAACTAGATCATATAGTCTGTAACCTCACAACCGCTTTGTCAATAGCTTTCATCGTTTATCACAAATACAAATATTATTTATTAGCAGGAAATCAAAGTAATTCTTTTCTGATGTGGAAGTTCAGACTATGCTGCAACAACATAGCATACTCAGACAGAACATTTGCTCTGGTACCACTTGTTAGGAATAAAAATAGACCCGTAAAATAATATTTACGGTATTAGTGATAAACGCAGAACACTAAGTTATGATTAATTAGCAAGAATAAAGAGCAATAATGACACCGACAATTTTTACGTGTAAATCCTTCTGAATAATGGAAAAATCACAGGCCAAGAGGAGCAATTGATATCACTATAGCAAGAAATTTTACAATGTATAATCACGAATATAAAAACCTCAAAAACCACTACACACTCAAAAGAAATAACCCTCTTTTGATTTTTCCACCTTAATTACTATAATATCACTCACACCTTAATTTTTCTTATAGACTACACTGCCTATAAATACCTCACACTGCTCTCTATGATATATTTCTCTATGAGTTTGTGTGTTGAATGAGGAGTTGAAGAGCTCCTTTGATAGGTGAGTGAGCCACAACTTTAGCCAATAACAATTAGCTATTTGCAATTCGAAATTGCAACTTGCACTACATAATTACGGCCAAAAAAGCACAAGTCTTTCCTTTTTCTTTTTTTATTGAATGGTTGTGGACCCCATCACCCTTTTAGCTCCATACTATAGAAATCTTAAAGAGACATAAGATATCAAACGGAATATGTTTGGAACCATCATCGTCCCTAAATGATTTTGAGTTGATTATTTTTGTTTTTATTTTTTTGGGACCTTCATATATACCTGCAAGAGGTTACACTTTATCATACTTGAATCTTCTGATAAAAATAAATTCCAATCAGTCTTGGTTCCACTTTGCACATTTGCATCTATATGGAAGTCCCTCTTTAGATAATTCTTTGAAGTGAATTGGTAGAGAATTGATGATGCATACACAACATTCATAGAAGACATTAAAATGTTAATAAAAGAAGGAAGAAAAAGATTACTTATAAAAGTAAAAAGAAACTAAAACTCAAATCCAACATCTGATATTATTGCATCTCCTATGAGCATTCCACCAAATGCTCCTCCAAGCATTTGCATGTTCGGATTTGTTTATTTACAGTCTGGTATTTATTTTTACCCAAAGAAAGTTAAGTCCGACATTAGTTTTACACTAAAACTAAATTATCAGTTGGTTTGCACTTGAAACTGTTGGAAATTTATCTTTGGCGGGGAAGTGCGTCCACCCATATTTAATGAATTAAACACTAGTGTTCCGCATGTTGGAGGCTTTGTCTCTTCTCACATGCATAATCTACTAAGTGAGTAGATGACCGTAGGGCCAAGAATCGTCAAATTTCTTTGAGAAATGAAATAGATATTGGTCCACGAAGTAAGGTGTTTGAGGCATGAAAATATGGTGTGGGACAAATCTACCATATCGGTGGGAAAAGGAAGAATTGCTCTCTTTATAAGTCTCTAAAGTGGTAAAGAGTTTGGAACCCAAGGGGGATCCTATGTGTTTAAAGGAGGGAGGGCCTAGATGTGCTTGGGTTCAAGGCTAAGCTCACACGCGCGTCGCCGCCCGCCCGTTCGATCCGTGGGCTGTGGGGACTTTCTGATATTATCTTTTTGGACCCCAAATTGCTTAATATTTACAGTTTGGTCCCTAGAGTTTCTGAAAAGTTGATTTTGGGAGTGACGGAAGGCAGAAACTTTCTGCCTACAGTTTGGGCTGTTTTCTGGAGCATTAACTTGGTTGTTAACTCCTCCATAAACAGCCCCCTTCAATGACCATAATCAGTCCTCCTTCATGGCATTAAACCTGCCATTAACAACCCTCCTTAATGGCTATTAACAGTCATGTTTGGGCAGTTGAACATCCCTTCTCCATGCTATATAATGAGCTGTTTTGGCTAAATTGTGGAGTACACATACAGACAGAACGCAGCACAAAACAGTGACGAAAATCACTGCAAAACAATGACGAAAATCACTGCAAAACAGTGACGAAAATCACTGCAAAACAGTGAGCAAACACACACATATACACAAGATATACACAACAGAGACACACTATATACACAGAGAGTAATGTAAGAGAAAAAGCGAAACTCTTCCTTCCTTTTCCATTTCTTCAGCAAGTCGATTCATATTTGTTTTCTTCGTCAGGCTCAACTTATTGGCTTTGTAGCGTTGAGATTAAAGTGTTGTTTTATCTTGGGAGACTATTGCCCGCTAACGTAAAAGCATATATACGGGACAATCTTGTCTTAAGGACAGAGGGCAATCACTCGACTCAACACACAGCGTTGTAACCATCCAGATTTAGTTGTTTCTTGATTTCAGATTATCAAGATTCAAGACACAACAAGCTTGCGGCAGTTTTGAAGATTGACCATTTATTTATCCTTTCGAACACTTGTAATAGTTATTTACTTCCCGTACTGCTTTATAAAGTACAATAGAGTACCAACAGAAACACTAGTTAAACCTGCCTCTAACCAGATTATTGGATCACATATTGAACTTAGCCGTTGTAATCACAGCTTCCAACTATTTTGCATAGGTTCGAATTTCTTTTACACGATTCCACCCTCAGTAGCATATTATATTTAAACTTTCACTAGCTTAAAACATATTTTGGAAAAGCTAATGCATTTTAATTGCTTCTACTAATTAATTTTGGATAGAAAAGGCAATGTTTTGTAGAGCATTTGATTAGTTGCTTATATAACTAATATGAAAACTGAGACATAGATAGTTGTAATAAACTGAAGATCAAACTAGAACTTAACTGTATACCTGAATATTTAACAAATAATTTTGTGTTCCAGCTCTTCGATGATTCTTGCAAGCCATTTTGGATTCCCAGTTGAAATCATGAAATATACTATGGATAATCCAATACATAGTCCACTTCCATATCCCATAAGAGCAGCTTTCCAAAAGTCATTTAGAAATTCAGAATTGCTTCTTGATCATCTAGTGCAGATACAGTATAATTTGTCTCTGACACATGATCATTGCCACAACCTTTCAAAACTGGGAATCCGCGTAATCCAATCATTACCTTCATATGAATTATTCTGAAATGTTAACTAGGTAACCTATTCGCGCTTTACGCCGTCATAATGAAAATGACCAAATAAATTTTATAAAAAATATTAATTTTACTAATTAAATAAGTAGAAGGGGAGTCTTGGAGTAACTGGTAAAGTTGATGTCATGTGACCAGGAGGTCATGAGTTCAAGCCGTGAAAACAACCTCTTTCAGAAATGTGAGGTAAGACTGTGTACAATAGACCATTGTGGTCCGGCCCTTCCCCGAAAACCGCGCACAGCGGAAGCTTAGTGCACATGGCTGCCCCTTTTTAATTAAATAAGTAACCTAAACGGTATTTATGCTATTTTTTTAGTCATGGTCTAAGAGATGGCAACTGTATTTAAAAAATTAACAAAATAATATGAATAAGACTTTTCCGGTATTTGGAAATTGAATACCACATACAACAACCATTTAACAACCTTTTGATTTCCTGCAAGATTCTTCTATTTTACAATGTTGACCTAAGATATCGCACCTCATCTTCTCTTAGACTTACTTCTAATCAAAACTTCTAACTAAGGTTATTTGTATCCTATTGGCAAATAGAGAAAAGAAATTTTTTTTTGTCTTATAAATAATACTTGATCAAACTTTAGGAGAAAATTAAACACAGATTGATTACATTATAAGGAACTATAAGAAGCAACAAATCTCTATTACAAAATTAAAGAAACAAACCTCATATATAGCTGAAGAATTAGTGTACTTCTTCTTTTTCAGAACATAAACATTAGTAACAGAAAGCAATTAAAAGAGGAAGAGAGGGTGGTGCAATTAGGAGCATTCTCAATCGTGCACATGACATTTATTTTTGGGAAGGTTAAATGCAATTAAACTATTGTTTTTCAAGAACCCAAAGTACTATCTATTTAATAATTGAATACCTTGTAGCTTTATTATATTAATAGATTGAATATTTTTGTCTCCATGATCAAAATATACTTCTCGTGGACCAAATTTAAGAGTTTATTTTATTTAGAAAATTGTAGTTATTGGAGTTAAATTGTGCAGAATAGTCTTTGGTCAAGCTTCTCCAAGGTCAAAATTGTTTTTTTCTATAAAAAGTGTTTTTTTTTTTAAATTAAGATATTTGACCAAGCTTTTGAAAAGGGCTTTTGAGTAGAAGTATAAATTATTTTTAAAAAACTGAAAAAAGTACTTAAAAATACTTTTTCCGAAAAGCACTCAAACACATTAATATGTTATGCATAACTCATATTGCAATAAATATTGTACAATGAAATAATTAAATTTGTACTTAAGATTTATCCCATATCAAATGCAATTACGATTTTCAAGAAGGAACTAAATTTTGTTATAATTTTTTTTTTAAAATCCTTAAATTCCTAATGCAAGTAAAAAAAAAAAAAGGTATAAGAGTAGTTCTAAAATTTGTAACATAAATAAAAGATGGAGATACATTTTCAAGAAGGAGTCAGACTGCTTTAGATTCTCTTTACACACTAAATAAAAGAGAAGTTGCATTTTTTGTCTGATATTTCAGAATACTGTAATATATATATATATAGAAAACGTACTGTCAATTTATTGAATGGTAGTGTTTGAATTGAATTAGGCCATGTTTCCTTATTTTTAGCTCTTCCATATTTAAAAATGTTTCTTAGTTTTAGCCCCATCAAATCTTTCCTTCACTCTAAAATTTTATAAATATATATATATATTTACCTAACTAACTAAGATTATTTTTTATACTATATATATGCAACAAATTATTTATTTTTGAACTAAATGTAAAAGCTAAAAATATCATATAATATAAACCACAATAAATAATATATTTAAGATATTACATTAAGTAGGCCTTTGATCACAGACTTCAAACTTTATTTGAAAGGTATGTAGTTAAAGTTAAAGATAGAGTTGTGTTTGGTTATACTTTTCTCAAAGGAGAGAAGAAAATATTTTATTTGAAATATATAAAGATGAAGTTAAAAATAGGTTTGGAGTATTTCTTCAAATTGAAATCCAACTCCAAGTTGTATTATTTTTTTTAAAATTTTGAATAAAGTGAAACAATATTCCGAAAAAAAATGAATAATTCTTATGGACTCCTAAATTTTGAGAAAATGACGAAAATGACCCCTTATGTTTGAAGATAGGTTCAAAATAGTTCATAAATAATTTTGATCATTTAAATTTGTCAAGAGTGTGCATTTTTTATATCCGTCAAATATTTAATATTTATGTTCGTTAAATTTGATGAAAACAGTGAAACAAAAAAAGATTTAACCCTAAACATAAAAAAAACTCGTATCAAATTCTAAAACATGCAACACAAAAAAACCACACTAGACATAAAAATATATATCAAATAAAGAAGAAATTACACCACAAAAAAATATCATAAACTATTAAAATTGTACCTCTAGATGTAAGTTCGCTCTAATTTTATACCCAAATATAAGGAATATTTTTGTCATTTTGCTCGGATAAATTACATATCCAACGATCTAATGTAACCTCTCCCGCGTTGCTATTCAACTTTGCTCCGACCAACACTTGACTTCTCGCCGCCGCCGACTTCCCGCCGGCCACTGGTTTTCTTCTTCTTTAGTCTTCTAATTTACTTTTATTTCCTTTTTTACCCTCTTGAATCAACGAAATGTGCGGTTTTACTAGGGCTTGGACCAAAAATGAAGGTAACTTTATTCGAAATTCACTTAGTTACTGATATCTTTGCGAAAAAAAAAATGAAATGGTGTATTATGCTGTTAATTATGGTTGAATTGTTTGTTTAGGTTACTCTGATTGCTTTGCCAAGTGGCCGGTTTTACTAGGGTTTGGAATGAAAATTGCTTTCAGTTTTGGTTACTTTATTTGGCATTTACTTTGTTTCTTTCATTCTTTTTCTGACTAAAAAGAATGAGATGATGAAATTATGGTTGAATTGTTTGTTTAAGTTACTCTTATTGCTTTTCCCCGAAGGAGCAGTTTTACTATGGTTAGAAACGAAAATTGTTAATTAGTTTTGGTAACTTTATTTAGCATTTACTTAGTTTCTTTCATTCCTTTTCTGACTAAAAAGAATGAAATGATGGAATTATGGTTGAATTGTTTGTTTAGGTTACTCTGATCGCGTTGCCAAGTGGGCGATTTTAATAGGGTTTGGATAGAAAACTGTTTTCAGTTTTGGAAATTTTATTCAAAAAAAAAGGAAATGGTGATTTATGGTGTTAATTATGCTTGAATTGTTTGTTTAGGTTACAAGATGATTTAGGAAAAATTACGCTTTATGTCTACTAGGAGAATATATTTACGCTTCATAGCCCATATTTTGAGTTTGTTACCCTGTTTAGCCCATATTTGTGTATAAACACCTTTTATACACTATAATACACTTTTATACAAGGTTGATAAAAAAAGGGCAGTCCGGTGCACTAAGCTCCCGCTATGCGCGGGGTCCGGGGAAGGGCCGGACCACAAGGGTCTATTGTACGCAGTCTTACCTCACAGAAATGTGAGAGGCTGTTTCCACTGCTTGAACCCATGACCTCCTGGTCACATGGCAACAACTTTACCTCACATTTATACAAGGTTGATACATTATGTATAATACTTTCCTAGGTATAATGTTGTGTAATATTGTATAAACTGAAAATATGGATATGTGGCATAATATTTTAGATTAGGAGATTTAGGGAAAATTACGCTCCATGTCTTGTGGGAGAATATATTTACGCTACATAGCCCATATTTTGAGTTTGTTACCTGGTTTAGCCCATTTTTGTGTGTGAAACTATTTACACCTTTTATACATTATAATACACTTTTATACAAGGTTGATACACTATGTATAATGCTTTTCCCGGGTGTAATGTTGTGTAGTAATATTGTATAAACTGAAAACATGGCTGTGTGGCACAATATTTTATGTTGGCCGATCATTTATGCTGTTTTTTTATTATTTAGTATTGAAATTGTGTTTCGGTTGCATATTCTTCAAACGGTGAATTATGCTGTTAATTACGGTTGAATTATTTAATTAGATTTTAGATTACGAGATTTAGGGAAAATTACGCTCTATGTCTACTAGGAGAATATATTTACGCGACATAGCCCATATTTTGGGTTTGTTACCCGGTTTAGCCCATATTTTTGTATAAACACCTTTTATACAAGGTTGAAACATTATGTATAATGCTTTCCCCAGGTATAATGTTGTGTAATATTGTATAAACAGAAAATATGGCTATGTGGCGTAATATTTTATGTTGGCTGATCATTTATGCTGTTTTTTTTAATTATTTAGTATTGAAAATGTGTTTCGATTGCATATTGTTCAAATGAGTTCTGGTTGTTGTTTTGAGTACACATTTTTTTTTTGGGACAAGAAATCCTATTTTTCATTTTCTGGGTTTTGATTGTTTTGTCTTACTTTGTTGTTCATATTTGGATTAAATTTTAGGTTCTTCATTCAATTTTCTAAGTGCACTTGAGACTGAGAATTTTGAATTTTCTATTAGCTATAGTTGAGTAGATGTTTAGATTTCAAAATCTTCATTTTAGTTCGGTTTATTTAGGTTTCAACTTTGGGAGATTCTGGCTTTCAACATTTAAGTTTAAGTGAATTAAAAAAACATGTACCGGATCTGGTTGTGGTTTAGCAGTGGATGAATAAGTGTTTCACGTACTTATTATCTTCTTCTCATTAATCATCTGTTGCAATAGTTATACTTCTTCTTTATAGATTGTGCTGGGTCAAGTAAGCATCTGCCGCCACTAGTCATGAAAAACACCCGTACTTTTTAAGGTGCTCAGTTTGTTCATATAATTTCCATGGCCATGCTTATGGTCTATTTTGGGACAAAACATTATACTCGGAATTCACTGAGAAAAGGCATCTCTTAAGTTCCTTCCATACTATCCTATCTGGTATTATTTGTTGACCTTAGTAGCTACTCCCTCCGTCCCAATTTATGTGACACTCTTTCCTTTTCAGTCAGTCCCAAAAAGAATGACACATTTCTATATTTAGTAATTTAACTTTAGAATACCCATTTTACCCTTAATGAGAGATTTATTGCCACACAAATATCTATAGCTTCTTTTAGACCCCAAGTTTCAAAAGTCTTCCTTTATTTCTTAAACTCCGTGCCCGGACAAACACTTCCACATAAATTGTGACGGAGGGAGTATCTGTTATGTACACAGATACTCATTTCCTCCATTTCCCAATTACTTCACCTTCTTCCCCAATCATTGCACCTTCTTCTAAGGGAAAAATTCTATACTTGATTAGACCAGTAAGCTTCTACTACGGCATTGTGATTATTTACTATGCTGAAAATGGTGGGGAACTGATCTTTGAGGGGTGTATGTCCTAACCATCTTCCTTTAAAAAATAAAGTTTTTCTACCATTACCTACTTTGATGTAAATGTGCTCTAAGAACATACTCTATAAGTTCCTAATATATTTCCAATTCCCAACTCCTCTTAAAGTCACAATTCTTCAAAATGGGTTTTATACACTAATTTATTAGCTTAGCTTTCAGTTCATGTCGACCTTGAAATTGTGGTGTGATTCTCTCTCTGAACTCTGATATTTGTTTCCTTCCTTGCCTATTCTCCTGTATTTTGGCCATGTTTTGTTGTTTATTTTCCATTTGGTAATTCTCTTATTTTTCCTTTCTTGCAAGCAATGTTACTTTCTGTAACTTGAAAAGTGACTTGTTCCTGTTTTCTTGATGCTGCCTAGGTCAAAGTTGACATTTAACTGGGACGAGCAATAATAGGCTAAATGGTCATTAGCTCAGATCAGCTTTTCAGGTACACTCAAGAAATATTATGAATGCAGATAAAGTGGTGGATAACGTGTGGTACAGAAAACTGAATGGTTGATATTCTAAACTTGTTCTTAAGATTATCCATTAAATGAAAGTAGGATGTGAAAGGAACTGGGAATTTTGTGGTAGCATTATCAGACACTTCATTGGCCCAGCAATGGCATAAATAAGATTGCTGAAAGTCCTTAATTTATGCATTTTATTTTCATGAACTACTTTTAATAGTAAAAAATTCTGAACTTTCTCCTCATTTCTTTGAACTTTCTCCTGTTGCATCCATTACAAAATAGTGTTCTTCACATGATATTTGTGCTTTTGTTATATATGGTAGTAGGGATGGCAGGTGGGTACAATTTTGCGGATTCCACACCGCACCCGCCCCAGTTGGGGCGGGTATGGGTATAACTTTTGCGGGTAGTAGGCGTGTATGGGTAGGTGGTGGATTTGCAGTTATTCCACCTCATACCCGCCTGCCTCGCCCCAAATCCACTCACCCGCCTTATACCCGCCAACTATAATTTTATTTGTACAACTTTATATTTATCTAAAGCCCAAATAATTTGGCACACATAATTTTAGCAGCTCATAAGTCCAATAATAATGAATTTTGAGGATATCCACTTGGGTGGTGGAGCGGGTGTGGATTTAGGAATATACCCGCCTAGGCGGGTATGGATGTTGAAAATGTACCCACCACGAGTGGCGGGTAGGTGACAGGTATAAAATTTTCTGGCGGGTACGGGTGCGGGGGAGGGGGTACCCGCACCCGCCCCGCCCATATATGGTAGCTGAGCTGCTACGTGTTGCTTGTTAAAGTTCAAAGCTATATAGACTACGATCGAAAAGTTTATAGCCTTACACTTAATGGTCGTTCAAATTTTCATTTTTTAGCTACATAATCTGAAGAATCATATTTCAGGGAATAAAAGATAATCTCGATAAAAAATTTAGTAAAAAATTTTGAACCACTCTAACAGAACAATCAGGTTTGTGGTGTAAAGCAAGTACTGCATTCCCTGATATATGGTGTGGTATTTGATAAATCTTAATCTGCAATTTTCAACTTTCTATATCAGCTTCTCTGCATATAAGTTGATTCATTGTTTTACCATTATTAGGTTATAGTCAATCCAGTCAACAATTGAAGTGATGCCTGCTATGAAGGTTCAGATACTAATTTCTTCCAGTTCATACTCTTTTTTCCACATGTTGCTATATCAATTTAATATGTACAAAGATAATATAATGTGAGATATTATACTTTGTGCTATAGACTTATAAAAAGTTATTATATTGTGTGCTATACAAGTAACATTTTTAGTTCTAGAAATTTGAATCTCAACCATTTCTGCTCTCTTGGCCTTTCTTTTTATCAATGAAGTGAAATATCCAGACCTCTAAAGGAGAAGGGTTGGTGGGACACATTTGGTAAAGTCGGGACAATTTGATATCCTGTGAAATCAATAGTAAATTGACAGCTGCTTTAGCAACTCCAATATAGCCAAAAGACTAGCCAAGTGGCTTGAATTCAAGTCTGAGTTCAGTTCCTATCTAGGATAACAGTGGGAATATTTTATTTTGGACGCATTGTTTTCTTCATTACCGCAGTGGGAACGAGGTGGCTTTTTCTACCTTTTTTTTGGTTTAGGAGTGGGTGGTGTTTGCGGGTTCCAATTGGAATTATGTCCACCTGAATAATCGAATTGGACATCTGGTTGTTGAAGGCTGCATCTTTGAAGGCTACTATGCATCCTTATTCATAGTAGAGTGTAAGGTAGGTTTGGGTATAGCAGGACTTGAACCTGCGACCATTAGCTTAGCCAGCTCGCTCTAGTCCCCTACTATAAGGATGAGAAAAGGCCAAGGAGTGAATAGGAGGGAATAGGGGCAAGTAAACTTACAGAAGCATCTATCCTAGAGATAATCGAGGAAACAGAACTTTCTTCGGAAGCTAATTAGTGGTTCCAGTGCAATATATCTCCCTTCTGGTTTTACTCCAAGTCAAGAAGTCTGAAGCTTTTTCAAATTATTTGAATTATGTGTGAGTTAGTGATTCAGAAGCTTTTAGAACTACTTTTTTTTTTCTGCCAGCTGGTTGTCTGATTTAGGCATTTACTTTAGTCTCCACATTCCTTATTTCATGCTTGCAAAATAGGAAGAAGAGAGTTTGATAATTTTAATTCTGTTCAATTTAAATGTGAGGGAATTGAGACATATACACTTCTATGTTATTTGCATCACTAGCTAATCTAGGCAAACATAGTGGATATGTTTTCATTGACTTCAATCCATCCACTACACACTTCCATTCCTGTAATGTTCCATCTCTTTTGTCCTATTTATTTAGTGCAAGCTCCTTGCATATAATATTGGCCTGAGATGCACCCAAGGGTATGACCTAGTGGTCAATGAAGTGGTAGGAGAACCACGAGGTCTCGGGTTCAAATCCCAGTGGAGGCAAAAACATAGGGTAATTTTTTTCCATTTGTTTGTGGCATGTACCTTCGCTCATGTCTTTATGCTGATAGTGAAATATATTTTGTCCGTAATGCTGACACTGTTTGTTGGAACATTTTTGGGGTTAAAGTTTTATATTAGTTTTTATTTGATTATTATATTTGTAATTCTTTTAATAATATATTGCAGCTAGAAAGATCCACTTGTTGTAGTTAGATGCATGTTCCTCTTTTTTTGTGGGTTGGGCTATCTTTTAGAAAAGGGTTCTCAATGATTTAGTTCTTGACCTTATACTTATTGACACACATAAAAAATTGTGAATGCCATTGCTGATTCCAATCATCTCAATCAATTGATTGGGAAGAGATTACTTTTGAATGCAAAAATATACTATCTTGTTAATATGCCAATTTTTTTCCTTGTTCTGGCCAGACTGCTATTCATGGTGGGATTGGACATGTATTCAGCAAACTAATAAGGGAGATTGGTGATCCTGTTGACTTTGAACTTCCAGATTGGTTAAATAAATGGCAATCAATGCCCTATACCTTTATAAAGCGCAGTATCCTTGGTCTTAATATTTGTTACCTGAGATATTCCTCACGTATCTATTAGATGCTGTTTCATTTTGTGATAGTTTACTTCCTAAGCGTACACTGTTCGCTTCTGCATATCTTGGATAAGATCGTTGTGCTTTATCTCATTTGTTTTTTCATTTACTTTTTCTATTTCACCTGCATAGTCTTTTATCTTTGCGATCTTGCTTTGTATCCTCCTCCCTTTATCCTTCTGTTGGTATTAACTACTTGAAGATATATACCCCACTAAGAAGGTAAAGCGACGTCTGGAAGATGATGGTATATTTTGTTCCTGCAGCTCAACACCAGAAACTTCTACTGTGTGTGGCAAAGATTGTCTCTGTGGGTGAGGATGATTCAGATTAAGTTCCGTTGGCAGTCAGGAAATTGGAAAAGTGTTACATATATTTCTGGAAATATCGGCTCTATGACTTGGTTCATAAATGCATTAATTAGAGTTCTCAATGGTTCTTTAGCTGACAGCTTCCTGCTTTTACCTGCATTCCTTTTTTCATTTAAATCTATGTGAATGTGAATATATTGTATATTGTATATTGTATATTGCATATTTTAGGCTCTTAGCATTTTTGGCAAACTAGACACATTTTCTGCTTATATTCTTGTGGAGTCTTCTATTTGTCCATGATTTCTGTGGTGTAATTTCTAGAAGCAGACTTAAAGGAGGCAACAGAAAAAGGTTTAGGTTTTTTTTTCTTCTTATTTTTTTTGGAAGGGAATTGGACCATTAAATAGTGGCGAAGTAAAAGGTGGAAAAGGGAAGGACTTTTGATGGGATTGGAACGATGCACCAAAGTGTTGCAACCACTGGGCTGCATCTCCAATCCCGGGTTAGGTTATTTAGAAAGCTCATGTGACTAGTCTAGGCATTCATTTTCTTACGTATAGATTCTTATGGTATTATTGATTTTCTTGGTTAATAATTATGGTTCTATATCTCTTTAGCAGTTGTTCTTAGATGGCTGATATGTATTTCATTAATTGGAAGGATGAGTGGCTTAAAGATTTTATTTCAGCATTTTATTTGGGACATTTGAAATAGCTTTAGAGAAGTGTGTAATTGGTTTTCAGACTTTTCTTTAATTTTACAGCCTGCTGATGTCTAGCTGCTCCTCGGGTTGTAAATGTGAGAGTTCTTGTCTGAATAAGCCATTCCATCAACGTCCTGTGAAGAAGATGAAATTAGTGAAGGTAGACACTAAAGAACTTTGAGCAGCTTCAGATAATCACTTAATGGACGCATTTTAACTGCTTAATTGTTTTTAACTTCTTCTCATTGACATGACAGTTTGTGAAGCGTTGTGGAGACTCTTGTAATTCTGTATTGTTCTATTTTGCAGTACCTCCTTGGTACTTGCTTCAACAAAATTTACTTACCTTGTAAAAAATTGTCTTTAACTTCTTTGGAAATCATATATCATCTTTAGACAACTGAGACTGAAAAACTTTCTGTAGAACCTTTGATATTTTTCCATCTCCAAAGAAAAATAACCTTTGATATTTTGCCCTTTTCAAGAGTCTACATAGTTGGACTAGAAAGTTGATTGTTGACCTTGAGCTGTGGTTTTGACATAGACTTTTCACTTTCTTGTATTTCTCCTTTCAATCATTGTGTTATGTGATTGTTACTGCCGCATATGATACTTGGCTGATTGGGGTTATTTGTTGATTGTAGTGTGTTAAACTCAATATATATTTGACAATTTGGCACTGGCTAGGAAATTTCTAATTTCGCTGGAAAATTAGAATGGAATAAGGTAAAACGGTTATAACTTTGGGAGGAGAGTCTTACGATATATTTCTTTCAACATCTTTTTTGACAATGATGTATCTTTTAACATCTAAATGACTGGTATCAGTATATGCAAAGTTTGTTTAATATCAAAATTGTTTGATATATTACCGAAGAATAATGTGTTTAAATTATTTAGTATTAACATGAAATTGACCTAAATTGAGCAGAATGAATAAAGAAGATTCATATAGCATGTCCCGACTAATTTGGGATTGAGGCATGCTTGATTGATTACTATAAGAAGTATATTATCACGCATAATTTAATGTATGATTCTAGTTTTAAGTTTTGAATAAGATTATCAATTTCACATGTATTCGGAAAGTTTAGAACATTATGAACAAAACATGAAAACTTAGGACAAGAAATGCATAAACCATATGAATGAAGTAGATGAAGTACAATAAAAATGCTTATGAGTTGACCACATGCTTCTTATTTTTCTTCCCTGAAACAACACCATTAGGATGAGGTCCTTATTTAGCACACATTTGGAACTTTTTGAATGTGGGCAAAAACACTTGTGTTGATTGGGATTGAACGAACCCTCCAAAGACAAAAAGACCAAAAATGCAATTAACTTTAACGTGTAACTTAAACAAAAATATTATGGACTTGTATAAGTTTTTATCCAGGTGAGCCCTGCTGCATAGTCTCTTTTTATTCCTTTCTTGTTAGTTGTTTCTCCAAGTAAGAAGCTCTTGAGCTCCCCGTTTCAATTTTCATCATGTTTTCTGGCTAGTATTGAATAGATGTTTCACCAATGTTCTAGCACTTTGTACTCTTCATTTTCTGCATCTACTGGATGCCATCAATGAATCAATTACTTCATCAAAAAAAGGTAGAATGAATAGAAGTTTCACCAATGTTCTTGCTTGTGGTTTATTTCTTTATGGGTTGCTGAATTATCCACGTGGCGGTTGCAATTCTCTTATTCCTTCATTTTGTTTTTACTTCTGCTTCGGTTTGTCCACTGCCAATTTTATTACCAGAGAAATGCTACCTAAAATTAGTTGCCAAGAGTTACAGCGTTCCTGTCATTAAGATCCTGACAATCATCCCACGACTTTGTGACCAAAACAGTGAATACCATTACAAATTGGTCTCCTGAACTTAGACCCTGATCAAGAGTGAATAAATCAATGTCAAACCCTGCATAGGTGAACCTGACGTGTGATGATTTCTAGAGAATTTCTGTTGAGCAGTCTTAGAGTTATTAGATTAAAAACAAAAAGGACGTCCAGAGAGGAGTGACTATTGCATCTGTTTATTGTGTCATTTTTTGTCTCATGTATCTTGAAAGAAATTACAAGAGGTTACATTTTCACTTTTTTTTTTGCTTTGCATTCTTTTGAAAACCGCACAACAATCATTTCTTCCTCAAATATTTGGTCATTATATAAATGGTTGGTCAAGTTTGTTAACATGTAACATGCAGACTGAGAAATGTGGCTCTGGGATTGTGGCAGATGAAGATATCAAGCGAGGAGACTTTGTTATAGAGTATGTTGGAGAAGGTGAAGTTCTTTCACTTTTTGCTTATATTTCGAGGAATAATTTATGTTTTGTGCATTCTGAACTTCATTTAGCAAGGAAATATGGTTTCTACTGCAGTTATTGATGACAAAACATGTGAAGAGAGGCTTTGGAAAATGAAGCACAGTGGGGAAACAAACTTTTACTTGTGTGAAATCAATCGGGATATGGTGATTGATGCCACTTACAAGGGCAACAAATCCAGATACATTAATCATAGTTGTTGTCCAAATACTGAGATGCAGAAATGGTATAGAAATAGCTTAATAATTAATCATACTTGTGTATTCTCAACACCCATTCCTAAGATTCAACTCTATATTACATTTCATTTCCATGGCCGGTACTTTTAGGACGATTGATGGTGAAACAAGAATTGGCATATTTGCGGCACGAGACATTAAAAGGGGCGAGCATCTGACCTACGATTACCAGTATGAGGCTGCACTTTAATTTTACTTATTTTTCTTCCACCTGTAAGGTCTGCAGTGTGTTATTCTTCTGAGAGTTTAAAACCTAGAAAATAAAACCTTCTCCGAATCTACATTGCCTATTTGAGTCTAACAAGTATAGCAGGTTTGTTCAATTTGGTGCAGATCAAGATTGCCACTGTGGTGCTTCAAGATGTAGGAGAAAGCTGGGTGTTAAACCTAACAAGCCAAAACTCCCTGCTTCAGATGCTGCGTTAAAGCTAGTGGCGTGTCAGGTGGCTGCCACCTCTCCCAAATTGAAAGCGCTTCTATCTACGCATCATGTATGTATCTCTTACAGTATCTATAACTTAAGAGATATGGAAATATTTGTGTTGTTCTCGATGAGTTTCAGTAATTTGGCTTGGAACTTTTTACAAATCAAAATAATAATTAATAATAATAATAATTGGCCTGGAAATTTCTTGACTATGCACATTTCATGTATGATAACTTATCTTTGCTGGTTTCCTGTGATTCAATTGATAGCAGAGATGGCTTTTGTATTTTTATATATCCATTTACCTTTCTTTAGTTCCTTTGTTTTGATTGAAGGTAGAGAAGTTTTCCTAAATTACAATCTAAAAAAGAGCAGTGCCCTTCTATCTTTCTGGCCAGTTGGACAGTCCCGCGGAAGAACCCTATTCTGATGCCTGATAATGAACCATGTAGATCAATCTTCCCATGCATATGACAAGATTTATTCTGACATTGAAATGTCAAAAGTACTTATAGTTAAATGTGTGTGTGTCTGTTGGGGGGTGGGGTGGAATTAGAGCTGTGTTAGAAGGGCAAGGACTGCCAGATGGTACATAAAGTGTGTTCTGAGTTGGATGATCTGCAGGGTCTCATTTTGTTTGGCAGAGGCCGGTATCCTTGCCAGACCTGGATTCTGGGGGAACCACAATCTATAGCTTCACCAGTCAGGATATGATTTTGGCAACTTTAGTCCTTAACTCTTAGTCAACTAGTCATCTCATATC
The DNA here is from genome assembly GCA_029783415.1 of Anisodus acutangulus. Taxonomy (NCBI): domain Eukaryota; kingdom Viridiplantae; phylum Streptophyta; class Magnoliopsida; order Solanales; family Solanaceae; genus Anisodus; species Anisodus acutangulus. The sequence goes on from CM056504.1 coordinate 49,194,429, forward strand.
TGAAATTAATAAAAAGAAACGAGAACTTAGTTGAGGAAAATGTTATAACTAATTATTTCTTACCTTTGTATTTGTCTCTCCGCTTTGTTGCCATTATTTGCAGTATGTCATAAGGATCAAACGAGTTGCATATGTTATGTTCCCTAAATAGGAAATTTTAAATGAAAGTAATAAATCCTTTAAATCCATGTAATAAGAAACATGTTGGTTTTTTTCCCGTTGCTTATGTGCTTGAATTTTGAACATTTTTCTTTTACAATAATGGACATGATAGCATTATTTATTCTTTTCACCAGGTTTATCAAACTGGAGTTCCTCCAATAGGTAGGCTACTCTGTGGTTTGCAACTTACTCTCTGCATTGGTGACTTTAGTTTATCTTCTATTTAACTTGGATCCTCCCTATTTAGGATGTTCAGGTTATGATTCTGACATAAAAATAAGGCGACCTCGTAATTGCATTGGTCAAGTTATAAGAATAATCCGCTCTCTTGACACAAGGTATGTGATTACTCCCGCAAATTTGTTTTATTGTGGAGTTGTAACAATTTCAATTTATACCAGAGTAGGGGTAGAGTGATCCACATTGATTACGGGAGTGGGTTGTTGTCTTCTTATTTTGGACAATTCTCACTTCTTGAGTTCACTTTTGAAGCTGAGTTAGGCGCAGATTTCCTTTTTTTTTAACATGGTATTCAAGTTAGAGGTTTGGAGACTCGCAGCGGAGTGAACGTCAAGCTGGAGGTTTTGAGACAGACTCTGGAGTCTAAAGGGTTCAGGCTGAGTAGGACCAAGACAGAATATTTGGAGTACAAGTTCAGTAATGGGAGCGACCTTGAGACAGCCGTGGAGGTGAGGCTTGGTTCTCAGGTCATTCCAAAGAAAGAAAGCTTCAAGTACCTCGGGTCTATTATCCAAGGGAATGGAGATATTGATGATGAATTCACACATCGTATTGGGGCAGAGTGGATGAAATGGAGGCTCGCATCTGGAGTCTTGTGCGATAAAAATGTGCCACCAAAACTTAAAGGCAAGTTCTATAGAGTAGTGGTTAGACCGATTATGTTGTACGGGGCGGAGTGTTGGCCGGTCAAGACTTTGCACACCCAATAAAAGATGAAAGTTGCGAAGATGAAGATGCTGAGATGGATGTGTGGGCATACAAGGAGGGATAGAATGAGAAATGATGATATCCGGGACAGAGTGGGAGTGGCCTCGATGGAGGATAAGATGCGGGAAGCGAGGTTGAGATGGTTCGGGCACGTACAGAGGAGAGACACAAATGCCCCAGTGCGGAGGTATGAGAGGTTGACTATGGACGGGTTCAGGAGGTGTAGAGGTAGGCCGAAGAAGTATTGGGGATAGGTGATTAGACGGGATATGGCGCATGTGTAACTTACTGAGGACATGACCTTAGATAGAGGGTTATGGAGGACACGGATTAGGGTAGAAGGGTAGTAGGTAGCCCAGCGTAGTCCTACTTACGCTTACAAACTAGTAGTTGTAGTGTTATTATTGTAGGCCCGCTTAGCCTATCATATTAGTAGGTGCAGTATTATTTTATAATCCCTTGTCGTTTGATTTCTGCTGCTGTGTGTTCTCTAGTGTACTTTGTTTATCTTATTCACTTGCGTTAGTTACTGCTTCTTTTTTCAGAATGCGCTATCATGACTTATTCGCTTTTGATACCAGCATTTTCATACTGCTTTAAATTTTTTATTTAAATTTCTTTGTCCGTGTCTTACCGTTTCTCTTGGTTTTCTTGTGCTTGACCTTTGTCTTAAGCCGAGGATCTCTCGGAAACAGCCGCTCTACCTTGGTACCAAGGTAGAGGTAAGGTCTGCGTACACTCTACCCTCTTTAAACCCCACGTGGGATTTCACTGGGTATGTTGTTGTTGTTGTTGTATGGTATTAAAGTTAGATCCATCCCTATTGTTGAATTTATCCAAAAGCCTGGTATTTGCGTGGAGAAGGGTAGAGGGGCGGACCCGTTATCCACCAAGTTTCGAGCCGTGGTCCACTGGCCTTTGGGGACTTCTCGGTTATGAATAAAAAGAGCTTAGTTTCCTAGAATATTTAATCAGATCTCTAGTTAAACTTTTCTTTATGTTAATCCCCTTATCAGTTTGGTCAGTTGAACTGAGCTAATATCTAGGATTCTAGGAACATTCTCACGGGAACTCTTTCTTCAGTTGTCCATTATTCTTTGGTTTTCTTTCTTTTGCTTGTTCTAGTTTTACTTCTTCCAGATTCCATTGCTAAGGACTCCTATTGACAATATGTGTCTCAGGTCCTTCGGAATTGTAAAACAGTTTGATGCCATCACCAAAAAACATTTGGTAAGGGAGCTGTGAAATATTTTGTTGTGTAATGGACTTGGTTAGATTTGGCTGAAGATTTTTTTTATCCTCCCCATCCCCTAACAGATCATGTATGAAGATGGCTGTGTTGAGTACCTTGACCTGTCAAAAGAAGATTGGGAGTTCTGTAACTTTCTTGTGTAGTCAGGTAAGCCAAATTTTGTTATTATTATGTCTCGAACTCTTTGTTTCAAGTTCTGCTTCATTTCCTGTTTAATCAGTGCAGTGGAAATTCCCCAAAAAAATATTTTGTTATATTGAAGTGATCCACATTAAGAGAGGTGTTCATGTGATGTTAGTAAAAGAACTTACAGTAATTAAGTCACCCAGAGTCGGCCGTGAAGCATTTACGGAATACACTTGAAGCTGGAAGACAACGTTTGATTTTACTATGGTTCTTCTCTATTTAAAGAATAACTAATCATATAAAGTTGAGTTATAAAGTAGTCACCTGGCTTCCCAACCTCTTCCTTGAGAAGGACCAGAAGAGAAAAGGGTGGGGCCGGGATGTGAACTGTTACTTTATATCTCCTTGGTACTTGATTCACTAAATTAACTATCCCAGCAAGTGACACTCCAGGGACAGGATTGCCAACTATATCCTTCATTAACCGACTTTGGAAACAGCCTCTCTACTTACCAAAGTAGAGGTAAGGTCTGCGTACATTCTACCCTCCCCAGACCCCACGTTGTGGGACTTCACTGGGTATGTTGTTGTTGTTGTTGTTGTTGTATCCTTCATTAACCGACTGCATTTCATGTTTCTTGCTAGAACCTTCAAGTGTCACCACTGAGCTCTTAACCGATTGTGCTGAGTGTCGCAGCAACTATCAGTGAGAAACTAAATTGATAGATTGAAGCCTAATGAGGAGTTGATAACTGCAAAGAATATAATTTGTCTACCGAAGTATTAAACTCCGTTCAATTGGGATAACCTTTGTTTCTTTGCCAGATTATGTATTTCCTTAAATTATTATCCCAACGGGAGCTTTACGGGGTTACAAGCTTAACTATTGTTGTGCAGGTATTAGCAGTCAGGATAGGAGATACACAAGATTCAACCTCTGTAAGAATAGAGGATATGTCATTATGTCCAGATCCAAATGGTTATGTTGTACCAAGTGTATAAGTTTCATTTTACAATTTTTTTTTAATAAAACTGCAATTTCTGATGAATTTTTTCCAATGTAAGCGTTAAAACGCTAAGATAGGAAACATTCTTTACAATGTAGCATAGCAAATGCACCTATAATTGACCTTTTGTATCATAAACAATCCTTTATGTTGTCTCCCTAATATGTTTCTTTGTCAATCTTAAAAGGTTTTGTAATTGGCTTGAAAACTCTATCATTTAAGTACTAACAAGCTAGAGTTGCTAGTGATGCATCATGAATATGGTTTGGTAAGTGGGATCAAGGACCTCCAAGCATGTATTGTTGTTGAGAGTTTTAATTTTTATACACCGGCGCATAAAAGAATTTTACATTATTAGGTTGTGTAAAAGATGATTACACATCTTGGGTCTATTATCCAAGAAAATGGAGAGATTGGTAATGATGTTGCTCACTGTATTGGAGCAGGGTGGATGAAATGGAGGATCGCCTTTGGGGTGCTTTGCGATAAGAAGGTGGCACCAGAAGATGATGGTAGCGGACTAGCCAGTCAAGAGCGTTCACGTTAAAAAGATAAAGGTAGCGGAGATGCGGATGTTGAGATGGATGTGTGGTCATACTAGAAGAGATATGATTAGGAATGAAGATATACGGGATAAGGTCTGAGTGACCTCCGTGGAAGACAAGAAGAGGGAAGCGAGACTTAGATGGTTTAGGCATGTGAAGAGGAGGGGTGAGATGTGCCAGTTAGGAGGTGTGAGAGATTGGCGATCACAGGAGGTAGGAGAGGTAGAGGTAGGCCGAAAAAGAGTTTGGGGGAGGTGATTAGACAGAATATGACTCAGCTTCAGCTGACTAAGAACATGACCTTAGATAGGAAGACCTGGAGGTTGAGGATTATGATAGAAAGTTAGTTGGTATTTGAGTTTGTCGCGTTGTGTCTGCGAGAGGGGGGCTAGCCTTCCCATCTCATCGTCTCCTTTTCTTACTTGTACTAATTTTGTATCGTGTAGATCATTATCTTAATGTGCGCCATTTATTTTGTCTCTTAATTTTTTGATATCTTATTTTTCATGCTTTGACTACGTTCCTCTTAAGTCGATGGTCTATCGAAAACAGGCTCTCTATCCTGCAAAGTTAGAGGTAAGGTCTACGTACATCTTACTCCCCACTGGTGGGATTACACTGGGTATGTTGTTTTTGTTGTAAAAGATAATTACACAATCATAGTAAGACTTAGCACAAAGTTTAAGAAATAGAAGACTTTTGAAATGTGTGATCCAAAATAAATTTTAGATATTTATGTGGTTATAAATGATCTCATAAAATTAAATTATTTCTAAATATATAAAAAAAATTAATTTTTTTATGACAAATTAATAAGGAAAGTATGTCAATTTTTTTGGGACAGAGAGAGTACTATCTACCTGGAATAGCATAATGATTTCAAATTCCATCTAGATGCTTTGCTTACAAACTGACCGATACTTCAATAATGAACAAAACCAACTGTAGGAAAAAAAAATCATAAATGAGAGCCTCAAACATTGAATTTTGAATTCCGTTGCGTGTTGGAAATATCACATTTTCCCAATAAAAAAATACTGGCATGCTATACCAATCCCACCTGACTCATACTATAAAAGCTTGTTTCTTTTCTTCTTAGTTCTTTCTGTTTTTAACCATTACAGGTGGTGTGCATCTTTAATATTTCATTGAGTACTTATTATCTGTTATTAATATAGATATTAAGTAACTTTTTACATCAAAATAAGATAAATATTAAGTAAATCTTGATTTTCAAAATTTTTACCTACTTCATTGAACATAAACTCGTGCTTTTCTTCTCTTTTTTTGTTTTTTAATTGGTGTACGGTATCAGCTTTGAGTCTGACTAATTTAAATTTGTGCTGAGAACTTCGGATTAAAGCACTATAACAATAATATATTCAGTGTTGAAATAAAGTATTTTTTTCAAAATAATTTCATTATTAAGATTTAAATACAATTTCTGATTAAGAATAAATGAATACTTAACACCCTATTACAAGCTTTAGTGGACGGTGGGGTCATACTAGGCTACCTAAAAGTTTCTTTCTGGCACACACACATGTGCACCACCTGATATACATTTGAAAGTAAGGCTGGTCAGTGGGCCGGGTCGGCCCGGTCCTGCCCCAACATCGCCCCGATCCCGATATTTTTTTAAAAAAATTATGGTATCGGGACTCAAATCGGGACGGGACATGGTCTCGTCCCGACCTGTCCCGTCCCGCCCCAAGCCCGACCCGGTCCCTCCCCGATCCCGCCGGAAAGCCTCCTTTGCACAAATAATTGTTGCACCAACGGCCATTTTTGGCCTCGCCCCCTCCCCTACCCCCTTAATATTTATTTTTAACCCATAAGTTATTATATTTACACTTTAACCCAATTTTTCAACTATAAATACCTCACTTTCTCTTCATTTCTCACAAATCTTCCTACAATCTCTCAATATATCTATCTACAAGTCTACATTGTCTACTAAATATTGAATTTTATTTATTCATTTGGGAGTGAAGTTGGCAACTAGCTTGAGGATCTTCCATCGAGCAAGATCTTCCATCGAGCAAAGTTTTAATTTTCAACCTCTCGATTACATATCGACGTTTGGTACATTCGGTCCTTCATTAAATTATTATTGTGCGTTTATTTTACTACCACCTCCAAGTCTTAAAAATCCAAATTACTCACCACTTATTGAACAAACTAAAGAAGAAGTGTTGTCTAGCGTAAAAGACGAATGCAAAAAAGTATATAGGTTTTACCAACAAGAAAGTGCTAGCAACCTACCGGCTTCTATACCATCTTCTTCTTCAACACAACCTCACAAAAGACATGATATTTCTGCGGCTAGTATTGAAAGCCTCAGAAATAGAATGTGCGGTGGTAACACTACTAACCAAATTAGCGAGTTTGATATTTTTGTTTTGCAGGGTTATGTACTGTACCAAGCAGTTCTCAATGAAGAAAGACGTGAAGACTTGCTGAAATACTGGAGGGGAAATGAGAAGACCTTTCCGACACTTTCAATGATTGCCCGAGATGTTTTGAACATTCAAGCGTCATCAACAGCGTCTGAAAGTGTTTTTTCTGCCGGCAGATATCAAATAGGATAGCACAGACACTTATTAGCCGGAGACAGCTTGGAGATTGCAGTATTATTCATAGATTGGATACGAGCGGAGCGGAGAAAGTGCGGTCAACCGGAGATCAACGAAGAAGAAGACGAAAACTACAACGACATCTTATCCGAAAGTGGTGGAAGCGACGTGGAGCAATTTGACAAACAAATACCAATTCCAACCGAAGAACCACATGAAATTATCAAGAAACTAGAACATGTTTTTTTCAAAATGTAATATTTTTAATTGCAATTTTACTATGTCATTTGCAACTTTTGAACAACACCACAAAGTTGCATTTTTGACAATTGTATTTGTATTACAAAAAAAATCATATGTCTATTACATAATATAATAGGCATAAAACAGTCTTGTGATGTTTTTATTATACTATCTTATTTAATTATTGAGCTATTTATATATATGTTATTTTTTAAATTAAGTGGAAAAAAAAAATCCCGCCCCGCCCCTTTTCCGACGGGACCGGAATCGGGACGGGACTTTGACGAATCCCGCATGTCCCGCCCCGCCCCACCCCGATCCCGCTCCTCCCCGACCCGATCCCGCCAAACCCGCCCCGACTCGTCCCGGTCCAGCATGTTGGCCACCGAAACAAACCAAATAGCTAAAGTAATTATATCAATTATTTATGAATCCACTATGGATATGATTGATTATGACCCCATCCCACATTTTTGACTCTTGTTTCATTAGATAGATCTGGATAATAATATAATAATATTACAAGTCTTGATTACTGTTATGGCCTGCTTAGAAGCATCTAACACGTAAATCAAGGAGACGGCAAGTAAACATTTCTTTGATCGATTTTTTTAATACATTTCTATTTATATTATAAAAACTCTAATAAGCAAGGATTCATAATAAAGAAAAATGGATGTTAATTACATTATCAAAAAATTAAAATATAGTAGTAATTGATATATTAATGAATCTATTTAAATATTATTTCATATTACGGTAAGGATTAAAAAAAAGACGCAGCACCATGTATTAAGCTTTCGTGTGGAGTCCGAAAGAGAACGGACCGCAAAGATGTATTCCGCAAGAGTTATAACTTTTCAAAATTATTAATTATTGAATAGAATTAACAAAATGAGCATTTATTACATTATAAAAAAATATTAAATTAGTTTTTGATGTAAAGGTGTGACTTTTTTTTCTCTATCCTAATTTTATCTTCACGTGCTTTGTCTTGATTGTTGATGAATCCAATCCAATAAACTACCCAATTATTGTCAACTTTGAAATGGATTGATTAATCAAACCTTTTTTTTTGCTACAAAATCACATCTGGGTCTTGTGGCTCTTCCTTTTCTTTGCTCCCTCTTATATTGCCTCTTCACCTTTTTGCATTTGTTTTTTCCCCTCATTAAAATATCAAATTTTTGGGGTAAATGGGTTGATTAATTAAGCTTTTTTATGCAAAATTTCATCTGGGTCTTGTTTTTTCTGGTTAGTTTTGCTCTCTTTTCCTTTTCTTTTTATTTGTTTTGACATTTTTGCATAAAGATCAAATTTTGGGGTTTTTTTTTTCTAACCCGGTGTTCGTTACCCGTATTGGAGCCGACTACATCCGAATTCGCGTAGAGTCCATTTCTGGGGAAGGATTTTTCCCAGGTCTCGAACCAAAGACGTCTGGTTAAGGGACGAGCAGCTTTATCCACTGCAACATCCTTTGGTGCGGTAATTTTGAGGTTGTTAATGGTGTTAATTTTGGTAGTTTTTGGAGGGTCTTCAGATTTTATTTTAAATTATATATATATATATATATATAAAGGCAAGTTCTATAGGCGGTGGTTAGACCGACTATGTTGTATGGGGCAGAGTGTTGGTCAGTCAAGATTTCGTACATACAAAAGATGAGAGTTGCGGAGATGAGGATGTTGAGATGGATGTGTGGGCATACAAGGAGAGATAGGATTAGGAATGATGATATCTGGGATAAAGTGGGAGTGGCCTCGGTGGAGGATAAAATGCGTGAAGCGAGGTTGAGATGGTTCGAGCATGTGCAGAGGAGAGACACGGATGCCTCAGTGTGGAGGTGTGAGAGGTTGGCTATGGACGGGTTCATGAGGGTTAGAGGTAGGCCAAAGAAGTATTTGGGGGAGGTGATTAGATGGGATATGACGCAGGTGCAACTTACTGAGGACATGACCTTAGATAGGGGGTTGTGGAGGACACGGATTAGGATAGAAAGGTAGTAGGTAGTCGAGCGTAGTCCTACTTACGCTTACAAAATGATAGTGTAGTGTTATTACTGTAGGCTCGATTAGCCTATCACACTTATAGGCGCATTATTGCTCTATAGTACCCTGTAGTTTGATTCCTGCTGCTATGTGTTCTTTAGTGTAATTTATTTATCTTATTTAGTTGTGTTAGCTACTGCTTCCTGTTGTTAGAATGCGCTACCATTGCGTATTTGATTTTACTATCTGCATGTTCACAATGTTTTAATTTCTCGTCTGAGTCTGACCGTCTCTCATACTTTGTTTTGCTTTGCCTGCTTTGCCTGATTATGCTTTGTCTTAAGCCGAGGGTCTCTCGGAAACAACCGCTCTACCTACCAAGGTGGAGGTAAGGTCTGTGTACATTCTACCCTCTCCAGACCCACGTTGTGGGATTTCACTGGGTATGTTGTCGTTGTTATTGATCTTTTTTGAAGAATTGTCAATTTCATTTTTCTTTTGTGGGAAGTTTTTGTTGTCATGGAATTGTTTGAATATGTGATAATTTCAGCAAAAAGGTGAAGAAAAGATCAATTCTTGGGCCAAGGTTGGATCTTTTTTCATTTAGAGAACTATTAAAGTTTGGATCTTGGAATGTTTTGCCTGTTTACAAAGGTTGATTTCATAAAAGAAAAAAGTTGATTCTTTTTTTTCGTGTTTTTCATGTTTGTGGATATTGTTATAAGCTTACTGAGCATGCATTTCTAGATTTAGTTTAAATTCTATGTTTTTTTCTTTTCCGTCCCATAAAAAATTTGTGAACAATGTGTTGCCCAAGAGTATCGGAAACAGCCTCTCTATCCCGTATAGGTAGAGGTAAGGTCTGCGTACATCCTACCCTCCCAGTCCCCACTTGTGGTATTACACTGGGTATGTTGTTGTTGTTGTGATGCCCAAGAGCATTTGTTTCTTGTGTAGGAGATTTTTTCGAAAAGATTCTTTTACCACCTTGTTTCAGTGTGATGTTGAAAAGGAAAAAGATTCCCTATCTGTAATCTTTATATACTTATCATGTTATGTTTTCCACTTGTTCTGGCAGGACTAGGACAATCAAGGAAATCGGTCAAAATTTGAAGGGGAATATACATTTGTTCGCGGCTTTATACACATTGTCGGCTTTAAAACATGGCTCCTGGAGGCAGCAGTTACCAGGATATTGGTGATTCCCGTAATGCATATGCCGATTATGGCATTGCACCCAAAAATGCTGAACCAAAAAGCTCCCCTTTTAGAAAATCCACAGCTGTTAATATTATTGGTGTAAATCATGGAACAAGATCTAATACAGCTGTTCATGAGTTACTCGAATGTCCTGTTTGTATGAATCTAATGTACCCTCCAATTCATCAGGTATGTAGCTTATATTGGAAATGACACATTTGCAATAAAAGTTATTCAAGATTTCTTGAAATTTATTCTAGTCCCAAAATATTCAAAGTGAGGAGCATTGATTAATAAAGTTGAGGTTGAAATTGGACAAAAATCAAGATTCAAATGTGATGGATTTTAGAAACTCTTAACCAAATAGAAATTAGTAAGCCTGAATACAATGATGGCGATGACCCTAACATAGATTAAGCCTTAATGTAGAGTAGAGTAACAATCATTTTCTCTCATTTATGTCCAAAGTACGTATAATAATGTTGGTGTGGCATTTAGGTGCTAATGCAATTTTTCCAGAAATATCTCTACCTCCTAGAGTTGGAAAAACTGAACAAGTGAAGTGCTATATTTCCTCCTTAATAAGAATTGGCTGTTTTTGAATAGCTTTCAAGTCATTGGGGCATAAAATTTAAGTTCAGAAATGCTCTTCCTTGGAGTTTGAGCTTTTCTTCGAGTAGGATTTATGAGAGATAGGTGAAAGTTTTCTGCTTTGTCGATGCATGATCCATTTTCTAACAGTAAAAGGCAAGAGGGATCCTAGTTTGCATCAGCATAAACATATTAAGTTATAAACTATAAACTTTACATAACCAATGCACACTTTAAACATATTCTGTTTGTCTCAAAAGTAATTATGTGATGAGAGCTGATATTGTGCTTCATCTTATATTGTATAAAAGATGCCAAAAGCAATAATCTTTTCGTTTATTCGGGATAGAAAAGTTGGCCTTGAGAAATGTAGAAGTATGAGTTAATATAGTTTTTACTTTACATTTATTAGAAAAAAAAAGTGTATACGGGAGCTAATATAGTTGGAAAGTTGTCCTTGAGAAATACAAAAGTGTGAGCTAATTTAGTTTTCCCATTACGTTTATTTAAATGACTACATATATTTGAGAAATAACCTTTCATTCCTAGTTTATTTTTGGTGCACCCATGAGATTCCAGTTCGTATAGAAGATCGATGTCATTCGTAGAAAGTTATATTTCGTAGTAGATTGCTCGAACCCATTACCTATAGTTCACATGGAAACAACTTTACTGCTGCTCTGAGGTTCCCCTTCATTTACCACATCAAAAAAAGGAAAAACAAACCCATCACTTTTAGAAAATTGGGTAATATTTTCAGATAACTAAAACTGGAATGTTTGACGCCAACGTTTTGGAGATACAAAGCATTTATTATTAAAATAAATAGAGCTCTATCCGGTAATCTTATATTTCATTCACTTTAGTTAAGTAGTCATTTTCTTTTTGGCCTTTTATTAATTTCACTTGCCGAGGGTCTACCGGAAACACCCTCTCTACCTCCCAAGGCATGGGTAAGGTCTGCATACACTCTACCCTCCCAGACCCTACTTTGTGGGATTTCACTGGGTATGTTGTTGTTGTTGCTTTTATTAATTTCACTCTCAGCTCAAATTTTGTTTCATCTTCCATGTGTGAAGTGTCCAAATGGTCATACTTTATGCCTGAAGTGCAAGTCAAAAGTCCACGTATGCCCAATTTGCCGCCATGAGCTTGGAAACATAAGATGTCTAGCATTGGAGAAAATTGCAGAGTCATTGGAATTGCCATGTCGATACCAATTTTTTGGGTGTCAAGATATTTTCACTTATCATAGTAGGCTTCGACATGAGCAGAACTGCAGATTTCGTCCATACAACTGCCCTTATGCAGGATCTGAATGCACTGTTACTGGTGATATTCAGTCCCTTGTTGCACACCTTAAAGATGATCACAAGGTTGACATGCACGACGGCTGTACCTTCAACCATCGATATGTCAAATCTAATCCTCAAGACATTGAGAACGCTACATGGATGTTGACTGTGAGTTCTCTCTCTCTTCCATTACTTTTTTCGTTAGTTTAAAGAGGCCCGAGGATGGTAAGTTTACTTATAATTCATTGCACAACTTGAGCACCCAAAGGTATGGTCTAATGGTCAATGAAGTGGGTTACAAACCATGAGTTCTCATGTTGAAATCTCAGCAGAGACAAAAACCACTAGGTGATTTCTTCCCATCTGTCCTAACAAGGTTAGGACAGAGTTATCTGGTACCTGTTGTTGGTGGGAGGTGACGGGTATCTCGTGAAATTAGTAGAGGTGCGAGCAAGCTGGCCTAGACACCGCGGTATCAAAAAAAATTAATCATTGCACAACTTGATGGTACTCTATACTAATTGTCTTGTAGTTTTTTCAAGCCTTCTTCATGATATAAATTCCAGAACTAAATCAATCACATACCATATTACCAATTCAAGGCTCAAAGCAGACATCAAACTGAATAATTAGGATATTTTTTATAACTTCTGCAAACGAAAAGTAATAGATAAAATGTGTTACATGAGTGTTGAAAGAATTAGTTGTTAGGCTTTTTTCCTATCAAGTAGACGATAAGAACCATAGTTGGTGAATCTTGGCAGTCTGATGACAATGTCTATGGAGTGTATTCATCGGAACGTGTTAAGCATGAACTTTCACTCAAAGTAAACGACGTATGTAATGGCGAACATGGTGAGTCTTGCTCACCGGGCCGTTTCCAATGGACCCACCAAATTTCAGGCCAATCGGAGTCCGTCAACCAAATTCAAGAAAACTCATGTACTAATACACACAAAAAATAACTAAAGTCATGAATTCGGATTTCATGACCTCGAAATGCCAAAATAAATGACATTTGTCGTGGCGAACATGGTGAGTATTGCTCACCAAGCCGTTTCCAATTGACACACCAAACTTCAGGCCAATCAGAGTTCGTCAACCAGATTCGGGAAAATCCATGTGTACTAATACACCCGAAAAACATCCAAATTCATGAATTCAGATTTCAGGACTCTGGAACACCAAAATAAATGACGTTTGTCATGGCGGAGCAGTGAGTATTACTCACCATACCTTTTCTGATGGACCCACCAAATTTCAAACCGATCAGAGTCCGTCAACTAAATTTAGAAAAATTCATGTACTAATACTCACAAAAAGCAACTAAATTCATGAATTTGGGTTTTATGACCCCGAAACACCAAAATAAACATTTTTCATGGCGAACATGGTGAGTATTGCTCACCAAGCCATTTCCAATCGACCCATCAAATTTCAGGCCAATAGGAGTTCGTCATCCAAATTCAGTAAAATCCATGTACTAATACACACGAAAAACAACCATTTCATGAATTTGGGTTTCATGACCCCGACACGTCAATATAAATGACGTTTCTCGTGACAAACATTGCTCACCAGGACGTTTCTGGTGGACACCAAATTTTAGGAAAATCCATGTACTAATAATACACACAAAAACATCAAAATTCATGAATTTGGGTTTCCTGATCCTGAAATGCCAAAATAAACAACCTTTATCATGGCGAAGCGGTGAGTATTGCTCACCCGGTCAATTCCGATGGACCAACCAATTTTAGACCAATCGAAGATCGTCAACCAAATGGAGGAAAATCCATGTACTAATACACACAAAAAATAACCAAATTAATGAATTTGGGTTTCATGACCTCGAAACGCCAAAATAAACTACATTTGTCATGGCGAACAAGGTGAGTATTGCTCACCAAGTCGTTTCCGATGGACACACCAAATTTCAGGCCAATCGGAGTCTTTCAAACAAATTCAGGAAAATACATGTGTACTAATACATATGAAAAACAACCAAATTCATAAATTCGAGTTTTATGACCCCAAAATGCCAAAATAAATGTCGTTTCTCGTGGCGAACAAACTAAGTATTGCTCACCATGATGTAGCTGACAAGCACACCAAATTTCAAGCCAATTGGACTCTACCAAATTCAGGAAAATCCATCTACTAATACACACGAAAAACAACAAAATTCATGAATTCGAGTTTGTTGACCCAAAAAACGCCAAAAAAATATTTGTCGTGGTGAAGCGGTGAGTGTTGCTTGCCATGCCATTTCCGATGGACCAACCAAATTTCAGGTCAATTAGAGTCCGTCAACCAAATCTAGGAAAATTCATGTACTAATACACAAAAATTAACCAAAATAATGAATTTAGGTTTCATGAACCCGAAACGCCAAAATAAATGACATTTGTCGTGGAGAACAGGGTGAGTATTGCTCACTAAGCCGTTTCTGATGACACCAAATTTCAGGCCAATCAGAGTTCGTCAACCAAATTTAGGAAAATCCATGTACATTACACGCGAAAAACATCTAAATTCATGAATTCGAGTTCATGACCCTGAAACGCCAAAATTAACGACGTACTCACCAGACCGTTTCCAATGTACTCACCAAACTTCAGGCCGATCTGAGTCTGTCAACCAAATTTAGGAAAAATACATGTACTAATACTCTTGAAAAACAACCAAATTCATGAATTCGGGTTTCATGACCCCGAAACACCAAAATAAACAACGTATATCGTGGCGAACATGGTGAGTATTGCTCATCAGGCCATGTCTGATGGACCTACCAAATTTTAGGTCAATCAGAGTTCGTCAACCAAATTAAGGAAAATCCATAATACTAATACACACTAAAAATAATCAAATTAATGAATTCGGGTTTCATAACCTCGAAACTCCAAAATAAATGACATTTCTCTTGGCGAACATGGTGAGTATTGCTCACCATGACATTTCTGATGGACACCAAATTTCAGGCCAATTGGAGTACGACAACCAAATTCAGTAAAATCCATGTACATTTGGATTACACACGAAAAATATCTAAATTCATGAATTCGGGTTTCATGACCCTTAAACGCCAAGATAAATTACGTTTGTCGTGGTGTAGCGGTGAGTATTGCTCACCAGATTGTTTCCCCACGATATTTCAGGCCAATAGGAGTTCTTCAACCAAATTCAGGAAAATTCATGTACTAATACATACGAAAAACAATCAAATTCATGAATTCGGGTTTCATCTCTCAAACGCCAAAATAAACAACGTTTGTCGTGGCGAACATGGTGAGTATTGCTAACTAGGCCATTTCCGATGGACCCACCAAATTTCAGGCCAATCGGAGTCTGTCAATTAAATTCAGGAAAATCCATTTACTCTAATACACACGAAAAACATCTAAATTCATGAATTCAAGTTTCATGACCCTGAATGCCAAAATAAACGATGTTTGTCGTGGCGGAGCGGTGAGTATTACTCACCAAACCGCTTCTTATGGACCCACCAAATTTCAGGTCGATCGGAGTTCATCAATCAAATTCAGGACAATCCATGTACTAATACTCCCAAAAACAATCAAATTCATGAATTCGGGTTTCATGACCCCGAAACACCAAAATAAATAACATTTGTCGTGGAAAAATGGTGAGTACTGCTCACCTGGCCATTTTCGATGGACCCACTAAATTTCAGGTCAATCGGAGTTCGTCAACCAAATTCAGCCATGTACTAATACACGCGATAAACAATCAACTTCATAAATTCGGGTTTCATGACCCCGAAACGCCAAAATAAATTACGTTTCTCGTGGCGAACATGGTGAGTAGTGCTCAACAAGACGTTTCTGATGGACACCAAATTTCAAGCAATTTGAGTCGGTCAACCAAATTCAGGAAAACCCATGTACTAACACACGAAAAACAACAAAATTCATGAATTCGGGTTTCCTGACCCTGAAACGCCAAAATAAACAACCTTTGTCGTGGCAAAGGGGTGAGTATTGCTCACCAGGCCGTTCCCGATGGACCAACAAAATTTCAGGTAAATCAGAATCTATCAACCAAATGGAGGAAATCCATGTACTAATAGAACCAAATTCGTGAATTCAGGTTTTATGACCCTCGAAATGCCAAAATAAACGACATTTGTCGTGTCAATCATGATGAGTATTGCTCACAAAGTCGTTTCCGATGGACACACCAAATTTTAGGCCAATCGGAGTTCACACACGAAAAACATCTACATTCGGTTTCATGACCCTGAAACGTCAAAATAAACAACGTTTGTTGTGGTGGTGTAGTGAGTATCCTCACCATACCGTTTCCGGTTGGTGCACCAAATTTCAGGCCGATTGGAGTCCGTCACCAAATTAAGAAAAATACATGTACTATTTATTACTCACGACCCCAGACCCACGTTGTGGGATTTCACTGGATATGTTGTTGTTACTTATTACTCACGAAAAACAACCAAATTCATGAATTCGGGTTTCCTGACCTTGAAACGCCAAAATAAACAATGTTTGTTGTGGCGAACATGATGAGTATTGCTCACCGTGCCGTTTCCGATGGACCCACTAAATTTCAGGCCGATCGGAGTCTGCCAACCAAATTTAGGAAAATTCATGTACATTACTCGCGAAAAACTACCAAATTCATGAATTCAAGTTTCATGACCACGAAATACCAAAATAAACAAAGTTTGTCTTGGCAAACATGGTGAGTATTGCTCACCAGGCCATTTCCGATGGACCCACCAAATTTCAGGCCAATCCGAATCCTCAGCCAAATTCATGAATTCAGGTTTCATGACCTCGAAACGCCAAAATAAACAACCTTTGTCGTGGCAAAGCGGTGTTTCTAATAGATCCACCAAATTTCAGGCCAATCGGAGTTCGTCAACCAAATTGAGGAAAACCCATGTGCTAACACACGAAAAACAATCAAATTCATGAATTCAAGTTTCATGCCCCCGAAACACCAAAATAAATGTGATGTTATATTGCATTTATGAAGAAAACAAAAACAAAGGAAGTCCTAATATAACTTGATATAGACTGACTGGACTGGAATCTAAAAAACTAGAAAGTCAAGAATATTGTCACAGATTTGCATTTTGCTTGCTTAGCATGGTAAAGCTTAGTATTTTTCCATAAGAAGTTCACAGGTAATTTCAGAAAAGGAAATTTGATGGAATGGTAAGTTATTATCAATGTTGCATTATGTTTCTCATGTAGAATTTGATCTCATCTTATGAAGTCTGTTCTTTCAATACTCCTTAATATTCTGAATTGGCATTTTGCTGTTTGCTCTAAGGTAGGAAATTCTTTAACTTGTTCTTTACTAGGGAGAAAACCACTGTCTGGTAACATGGATCGCTTAACTAATATTTCTTTTGCTATTATATGGAATAGGTTTTCAACTGTTTCGGTCACCAATTCTGCTTGCACTTTGAGGCTTTCAACGTCGGAGTGGCACCAGTATACATGGCATTCCTTCGTTTTATGGGTGATGATGATGATGCAAAGAAATTTAGTTATAGTCTTGAAGTAGGTGGATTTGGCAGAAAGTTAATATGGCAAGGAGTTCCTAGGAGCATCCGAGATAGTCATAAAACTGTCCGAGATAGTTTGGACGGGCTGCTCATTCAAAGGAGCATGGCGCTCTTTTTCTCTGGTGGTGACCGGAAGGAGCTAAAGCTGAAGGTGGCCGGGCGCATTTGGAGAGAACCGTTGTAAAATAGAAATACGGTTTTACGGTTTTCTTCCTCTGAGTTAGCATCAATCTCACTCCTTGTCATTAAATAATGCAGTAGAGTTCGACCCAGAGGGCCACGAGTCTTGTTAGTTATTTCTGATTGGCTGGTGGCTTATTTTTTGTTTCTTGTAAAAATATAAAGGCGTTAGATGGTTCTATATAGGTTAAGGTTTTTGGATCAATCAATTTTATATTGAATGTAGTCGGCTCAAGTGTTGGCCATGCATTCTGTTAATGCTGGTTGTATATCTAATATTGTGAGGTATTTAGGCTTTTTGACAATCCATGTAGAATCATGTGACTTGCAAAGAAGTGATAAATTGAAGTTACATCATGAGAATTCTGTCTTTTTTAATGGACAGTGGCAACTCCATAAAAAGAATTAGCAAAAGAGGGTATCCGCCCCCGAGTAAGGGTTCGTATTTGATTAGCTAGTTCGTGAGGCAACAACATAATAATGATGATCAATAGCTCGTTCTAGGATTCTGAGCAACCTTTCCTATTTGATTCCTTTGAATTGTATATTAGAAGTAGGATCTATTCATTAAAAGAATCGGCTCAATACATTTCTTTTGGATTTGAATCACTTATAATGATATTGAAAATGATTTCAACAGTGATGTAATAGTGTTTACAATTGTTTTCCAGCTGTCCAAATTGGAGAATTTTAGAAAAGGAAAAAAAAATTCTAGAGGCACGGAGGATAGGACATGGACCATTTCAGAAAAATGAATTTAGAACATTGTTTATCAGTATCTATACATAATATTTTATTTCTTAATCAACAATTGTTCTTGTCTTTAAGGCATGATACTGGCTGGTCAATCACTGTAGTCCTTTACTTAAACAGAAATTAACTTGGCTTTAATTTATTTATTTTTTAACTTGGCTTTAATAGATAATTCAAATCTGAACAATTTGCAAAGGAACAAGTATGTCCAAGTCAACTTGCTAATCACCAAATTTAACTTTTTTATGATATGCAGAAGTCTACCTCCGAGAAAATATCTTAATGAGTACATTGTTGGCTTATTCCATGCCTCATTTTTTATAAATGAATTTTTTTTCTTACATATATTTAGTCATTTGCAACAATATTCCATTCTTATTAATTGCAGAAATGCATGGTAAAGTTGCATACAATAGACCCTTGCGGTTCGGTTCTTCCCCGGACCCTGTGCATAACGGGAGTTTAGTCCCTTTTTATTCCGTTCTTACTAACTTAAAATCTTATACTGACTTTAGAAAAAAGAATAATTTTGGAATCTCAGAAAGAATTTATCCATTAGCTAGAAAAAGACGTTTAAAAAAGAAAAAGGTAGCAATCATGTATAAAAAATTTATAATATAGTACGTACTACTTTTTGATCTTCTTTATATTTTCAGTATAACATCTGACTTTGTCTATTTCTAATTAAAATAAAAAGTTAGATCATCTCTGTAGTTGTTATATATGTTCAGTGTCAATAGTAGGCAAACTTAATTAACATGAATTTGAGTTTGCAGTGAAAATATATAGAAGTTGTGACAATGGAGGGAGAATTAGAGGCTAACATTAATGGAACTAAAACGCCGTTGTTGGAGGGGTGGAAGCTTAGCAGAAGTGGACGGCAGAGCAGTCGGCGTTTCAGTCGTCGCAACTCTTTTACGTCGCTCCAGCATGATTTTTTGTTAAGGCTTCCAGATAAGGTGATCAAGTCTTGTGCTATTGATGCTGAAGCTTCATCCATTATTAATAATGTCTCCAAATCCTCTGACTTAACCAAAGGTAACTTTATAGGATTATTATAATATAGAGATTGTTACGTGGTGATTAGCGTATGGTGTGTAACACTATAAGGATTGTTAGTGGAGATTGTAAAGTCCAGTATTAGTTTTGTTCTTGCTATTGTTAGTATGCATGTTCGTAATCCATGTTATACTCTGCAGAAAATAAGTGATAGACTCTCGTTTAAGTTATGCAGATATTAGTTATGTGAAGTTTTAATGAGAAATCAAACATTGTATTAATAATATAGAGCTGTGTTAACATTGTGTATTTCTAAGTCAAGATTACGGCAACCAAAGAGCCTAAATTATAAACCAGCAGAACTGAATGTGTTAACTAGTTAACTTTTTGGTTTTTAAGGTTGCCATTTTTGGGGTCAAAATCCTGTTTCTTGTTGGTTGTTTGTTTTAAAATTTGCTGCTTTAGCTGCTATTTTATATTGTGAAGTGTTAGAAATAGTTATCTGTTGGGATATGAAGAGTAACATCCCATGAAACATGTTCTGGGCAAGAGAAAGAGAAAACATTTTCCTTTTCTATGCTAAATTTGGTGTATAGGCTAAGTTCTATTTGATCTTAAATTAGGACTCAACAGAAACTGTCTGTCTGTTAGACCCAAAAAAAAAAACAGAAGCTGTCTGAAAAGGATCCTAAAACCCTCATTCCTCTTTTGACTAAGTTTTTTATGATTATAGGAGAAAAGGAATACTATGAAAGACAGTTTGAGACGTTGAAGTCATTTGAGGAAGTTGATATTGCAGTCGCGTCTGATGGCATCGATGAAGAGGATCTTGAAGAACAAGCTCAACATGAGAGAGCAATGACAATCTCCAATTATGCAAATGTTATACTTCTGGCTCTTAAGGTGACCAGAAATTACTTTTATCGAACTCTTGATTACCACGAACATGAGAAACCCTCTATTAGTCGCGATAATGTGTGTGCATTTCTGCCTTGCAGATCTATGCCACAGTGAAGAGTGGTTCTTTAGCTATCGCTGCATCTACATTGGATTCATTGCTTGACCTCATGGCTGGTGGCATACTATGGTTCACTCATTTAGCAATGAAAAATATTAATGTCTACAAATATCCTATAGGAAAATTGAGAGTGCAGCCGGTTGGAATCATCGTGTTTGCTGCTATTATGGCTACACTTGGTATGTTATCTGCTATAACTCGCTAACCTCTTGATCCTATGTGTTTGAAATTCCATTATCAGGGTAGTGAATAAGGTACTTTGCCCAGCATACGGAAATAAAAACCAGGATGACAGTTTATAAAAGACGTGTATAAGGGACAGGAAGACAGTTGCTCTCTATACCAAACGAGACTAGAAAGAACAGGGGAATTAGCACCATTCATATGAGTACTAACCTCTTTCTACAGTCAAACCTCTCTATAACAGCGTCGTTTGTTTCGATAGGTTTTGGTTATTTTAGTGACATGTTATACAAAACATATAATATAACATGACATGAAAATCAGTTTCGGAAAAGACTTGGTTGTTATAGTGAAATGTTGTTATAGAGGATGGTTGTTATAGAGAGGTCTGACTGTAAATGGAACTCCTCGATTTGCATAATCGTGTGCATTCCTTTCTAGGCTTTCAGGTATTGATCCAGGCTGTGGAACAACTAGTTGAAAATAAACCTCCTGAAAAGATGACCTTGGATCAGCTGGGATGGTTATATTCAATCATGTTAACTGCAACAGTGGTAAAACTTGCCCTGTGGCTTTACTGCAGAAGCTCGGGAAATGACATTGTTCGTGCGTATGCAAAGGTGTGTGTAGTATACTTTACCCTCTGGCTTTCACGTCTTCTCCTGATGATCGATTTTCCTAATTTTTCGATGTATTTGTCAGGATCACTATTTCGATGTGGTTACTAATGTAGTCGGGTTGATAGCTGCTGTGCTTGGTGATAAGTTCTACTGGTGGATTGATCCTCTTGGTGCACTTATCCTGGCTATTTATACAATCATAAATTGGTCAGCCACTGTGATAGAGAATGCAGGTATACACTTACATGTTTGTGTCAAATTTAAAGTTCTTCAATAGTTCATGGAAGTTAACGGCAAGGTCAAACAAACACAGAACTGGTACTTCAGGCTAGAATTTAAACCTTGTAAAAGAAAATATCCCTTTAAGATGCCTGCAAGAATTATGCTTGTTTAGAAATCTCAGCTTGAGGCATAATCTATGCTGTCTATTGTTGTATACTGAAGAAAACTCCGATACATGCACCTTGACTATTCCACGTCCTGCTATCTCCCACCAGGATAGGTACCGAGTAACTGTGTCCCAAGCTTAGGCAGATGGGAAGAAATCACCTATTTTGTTGTCTCTTATAGGATTTGAACCTGGAAGACCTCATGATTAACCTTCCACTTCATTGACCACTAGGCCGCACTTTTGGGTGCAAAACTCCGATGTTTTCTTGGTGTTGTCTTATAGCAATACATCAAATAAAACCTGAATGAGGCTCTTGATGCAGTGTCACTAGTGGGACAGTCAGCCCCTCCTAAAGTTCTGCAGAAGTTAACATATCTTGTTATGAGACATCCTCAAGTGAAGCGTGTTGATACAGTTCGAGCATACACCTTTGGTGTGTTGTACTTTGTTGAGGTCAGTCTACGGTAACATGAGAGCATTTTCCTAACATATTTGGTTTGAACTATGTCCAGAACTCGACTGATTGTGAAATGTGGCATTTTTTCTTCCAACGTAGGTTGATATTGAACTCCCGGAAGATTTGCCATTGAAAGAAGCACATATCATTGGAGAGGGTCTACAAATAAAGCTCGAGAAACTCCCTGAAGTCGAACGTGCATTCGTTCATATTGATTTTGAATGTGAACACAAACCAGAGCACTCTGTCCCCAGCAGGATTCCCAACAGTGAACCTTAAAGTGTGTTTTCATCATACAAGAGAAATTTGAATGTAAAGAATAGTATTGCTTGAATTGCTTTGATTGGGAGCTCAACTGCTCCACTTAACCTCTACAAATACTCTTGGTCATGCTCGAGGGATTTGCATAATAAATTAGTGTATTGTCTCGAACATTTCTCCTAGAAGAGGAGCTTTCGAGCAACGATAAAGTATTTGTGTGATCTATAGGTCACGGGTTCGAGCCGTGACATCAATTAGCAATGCTCGCATCAAGGTAGGCTGCCTACATTACACCCCACTAGGGTGCTGCCCTTTTCCAGACACTGCGTGAACACATGATGCTTTGTGCATCAGCTGCCCTTTTTTCTCAAACATTTTTCCTACCTTCAAATTATACAACATAGTGGAACATTGAAGATCTTAAACATCCTTTCTAGCTGTTACAGCTTTTATCTATTCAGGATAATTCCCTCTATGGAATTGTGGCATCAAGAACTGTCAGGGGTCATGAAAATAAAATCACTATATCAGATCTCATTTCTCCTTAGTGTAATTTGTGTAATGCCATTCTTGACTCCAATTTACATTGTGTAATCAGAAACAAATTTGGAATAGAAAGCTCCTTAATTTTTCTAACAATGGAGAAAAACTAGGCTCATTTTTGGACTTACACATTGGAAGGAAATGAATTGCACTGAACAGAATGTATATAAAGGAATCACAAATTTGGAATTGTGTGCAGTTAATTGTATATACATAAAACATATAGAAAGTTCACCAATAGGCTACTGCTATTCAAACAAGATAAAAGAAGCAAATGCCACCACAAATAAAATTTGCTATGCATAACAATTGAATCATTTAACCTACCCACTTTTTTTACAATTGACAAAGAGAAAAGGAGAAAAAAAAGAGGAGAACAATTAAAAAGGGGTGAAGGAAAAACATCCATCGTCAGATTTTGCATCTTCTCAAGATACAGTTCGTCCATAGCAGAGACAGGAAAGATAAAGATTTTTTGCCCACTTTTCCTGCACAAAAGGAAAAAAAAGTGCATTAAAAAGCGAATTACTCATTCTCATCTAATAACCAACTTTTTTTACATTGGTCACATGCAATAACCTTTAAACTACCTACATGGAGACTGCAAATATTATTCATAATCCAACCATGAAAAAGTTAGCTTTTTGAAGATATCAAATTCTGTCTGTATGTACCCAAGCTCTTCCAGACATACTCAGCTAAATCAGATGATAACACAATCCACGACAGAATGCTACATATATTACCTTAACATGTGTGCTTGGAAACTGAGATGTTCTCAATGTTTCCTGAGTCTCATCGCCAGGCTTTCGTCGAGGCACACTTAGGATAACAGCAGTTTGATCTAACGTTGCAGCTGTTGCTGTAATACGATAACCTTTGTCCCATCGTTTATGAATGCCTTCACTTGGATAAAGAAAATCAAGTTCCACTACCTATCCGGAAAAAGGAAAGAAAGCAACTTTATCATAAACTAGTGTATGATAAAACCAAAGGGAGGGAAGGGGCATACTGGGGTGGGAGTAGATGATACAAAGTTAGAAGTAACATCATCGAGGCACATGCGCTTTTGATAAAAACGGGAGGGACAAAAAGTCATGCACCTACTAAAAAGAGCAAAATAACACGGAGGTAAGTTTTGTTTAGAAGGATACGTACAAGTTGGAAGTAATTCTGCTACTTCTGATAGACTTCTCCTTTGTTCCTCTCCTCAACTCAAAGAGTAGAGTTACTATAGCGATTATTATGAAATTAAATGTTGAAAGATACTAATTTTTTCTTAAGTTGCCAGTTTTTTTAAAAAAAAAGGTACTAATTTTTTCTTGTGGTTTATTAATTGAAAATTGATTATCAATTTTGCCATTATAGTTATCTTTCTCTGGCCTTTTGATAAAATTACATCTAATGATGCTTAATTTGAGTTGCTACATACTGCCTTTAGTATATAATGGATATCAAAGCTAGTAATATTTATTCATTTTATCAAACAAGAGTAATTGTAGTTCCAGCTTGATGTTATAAGCACTAATATGTTTGGAAACTTTCGTATATGGATAAATTAGGCACTTCACTTCGAAGAAAAGCTTCACATCTCGCTTTATGCTTAAAGCCCCGTAGGCCGCATCACTCATTTGTGCTTTCGCTCAACCATTGAGTAAATACAATTACTCCTTTATTTCCTTGTACCATATATAAGTTTCCTGACATTAATAGTTTTCTCTCAAGCAAAATCCCGTAATAGATCTCTTATAATTCAACAATCTTTCAACAACTGTCGGAAAACGAAAAAAAATTAAGATATGGATAGTCTCCTCTCTCAAGCTTAGGCTTCTATTGTTACAATAAAGATACTAATGAAAATAAGATGAAGTGGCCTTAGTAGAGATGATCACAAACATGGAGACAGAGAAAGAGGAACAACCTGGTTACTGACACCTGAATTGCGAGACATAACAACCGCCCACCTACTTCCAGCAGTTGCCATGGAGGTTACATGGAACCCTTCTTTCCACTTCTTGCTTATCCACTTGAACGGGAATGACTCACTTACTTTATAAGACTGCTGACTGAACTGTGTGCCTGCAAATACAAAATAATGACTAACATTCTTTTTTAACGGAAGTCCATTACCTAAAGCTGCAAGCTATAAAGCTAAAGCCTTCGACAACAGATTCTCATTTTTCCACTGAGACGGGGGAAAAGGCCTTCAAACCATTCAGGTTACAATGTTACTCATTGTGTGTACATGCACACACTCAAGTATACATGTATGCATACACATACACTGTTAGCGTGTGCATGCGTGCATCACAGATACTGTATGTATTTTATGCATGTCTGTGTATATGTATCAACAACAGCCAATTCTCTCTCAATCCCAAAATGGTCGTACCAAACTGGCACATTCATTCAATAAACTACAACCCGAAATGAAAGATTCACATGACTGTTTTGATTCTCATCATGCTACATTCTTGTATTCTTGTAGTAAGCGGGTGGTTGATAAACACACATTATTGGGAGGGGAAGCAGGCAATGGATACCATTCTCGCACCCGAGCCTGCAGTTGGTAGGTCAAATCCCTATGTCCAAGTAATTGAGTTGAAGCTTTGGGCATGGAGCGGAGTGAGCCCGGGGAGAGGAGTAGAGTCCAGAACATTGAGCCCCAAAATAGAGTTTTTATTCAGATCCCTACTCAACACGGTACCTTAAAGGAGAACCCAAAGCTGGTTGCTAGCGGAAGTAGATCAACAAAGAGCAAAACGGAGCATTCACAAATAAATGGTGTAAGCAGAATGGAAGAAAATAATACATGCTCCGAGTATTTCTTTCGTCTTCTAATGTTAGACTTGATCCAAACTGATTGGAGAACAGGAACATGAATTCTAATCTGATCTAACAATGTTTTAATATCTCAAGAGGCTGAAATTCAAAATCTGATCACTTGAAATTTAAATATTACATTCTTTAGACCGACACCGTTTTGAACAAATCTATATAATAAGTGACAAGCATCACAGACATAAGAAGCTTTAATAATACCATTACACGAGAAAAGAGCTGTCCTGGCACTAGCTAGTATCTTATCCGTGATAGATCCAGATTATAGTCTCATGAAACATGGCATTAGTCAAGTGGAAATCAGAATATCAAGGTTCAAGAAGTAACGAAGTTTAGTCAACATGAGAATAATTTTTAAGGGGACAACTAGAAAGGATGACAGTGGAAGCCCTACTCAGGACTAATATCATTAAACCCAACAAAAGATTTGTATTACAGCTTAATTAAATATAGGCACAATTCAATAATACATCTAGTTCTCTAGCTTAGTAGTACAATATGTTACAGAGAGCCACCAAAAAGTTGATACAAATATGCATATCAATGCAGACTTTTATGACAAGAGCAACTGGTTCGCTTACTTTATGTTTCAAGATAGAAGATTAAGCGACAATTGTCCTGCCTTTGGTTCATGAAAGCCAAAAACCTACGACTCTTTTTTGACAACGGAAAATAAGACAAAAACCTGAGAAACAAGGGAGCTTTTGAAGACGCTGAGATGAACTTTGCACAATTTTGAGAAATAGCGACAATTGTGCGTGAACATTGACGGCGAACAACGATGGTGAACAGTGACGGCGAACAACAATGGTGAACAGTGACGGCGAACAACAATGGTGAACAGTGACGGCGAACAACAATGGTGAACAGTGACGGCGAACAACAATGGTGAACAGTGACAGAAACAGCGACAGTGAACAGTGCCGAAAGCAGTAAAGGTGATGCAACTGGAGTTTGTACCTCCTGCTCCATTTAGTGTGAGATTTTGATTAGTTTATATCCGCTTTAGTGGCTCTGGTGACTGTCATGTTCTCGGGTGGGAATGGGGGCGAGGGATAGGGGGTAAGGAAGATGCTAGGCTGAGAATAGGGTCTTGGAACATTGGGACTTTAACGGGGAAGTCCATAGAACTAGTCAAGATTCTTAAGAAGAGGAAGATTAATATAGCATGTGTCCAGGAGACCAGATGGGTAGGACCTAAGGATAAGGAGGTAGACAGGTATAAGTTATAGTTCTCGGGTAGGTCAAAGTATAGGAATGTGATAGGCATTTTGGTAGACAGTGAGCTAAGGGATCAGGTGGTAGAGGTTAAGAGGGTCAATGGCAGGATGATAACGATTAAGTTGGTAGTTGGAGGGTTCACTATGAACATTATTAGTGCTTACGCGCCGTGGACAGGCCTGGACGAGGAAGAGAAGAGGCGTTTTTGGGAAGATTTGGACGAAGTGGTGGGGGTATACCACCCACTGAGAAGTTATTTGTAGGAGAGGATTTCAATGGACATATCGGGTCACTTCCAGGGGTTATGGCGACGTGCATGGAGGCTTTGGCCTCGGGGACATGAACGTGGGAGGCGTCTCACTCTTGGAGTTCGCTAGAGCTTCTAGGATGGTGATAGCTAATTCGAGGTTCCTGAAGAAGGAGGAGCACTTGGTGACTTTCCGTAGTTTGGTGGCTAAGACTCAAATAGACTTTTTTCTCCTTAGAAAGGTTGACATCGGCCTTTGTAAATACTGCAAGGTTATTCCAAAGGAGTACCTTACAACCCGACATAAGCTTTTGGTGATGGATTCGGAGATCAAGATGGAAAAGAAGAGGGTTGTGGATGACGGGTTAAGAATCAAATGGGGAAGTTTGACCATGACTAGTGCAAAGGAGATGGGGGAGAGGTTGATAGCCAAGGGGGTTTGGGGGAGTAGTAGGGATGCGACTGGTATGTGGGACAGGACGGTCAATTGCATTCGGGAGGTAGTTAGAGAAGTGCTAGGGGCATCGCGGGGTAACCGTAGTGGGCATCGAGGGGACTGGTGGTGAAATGGTAAAGTTCAAGAGAAGGTGGAAGTGAGGAAAGCGGCGTATGCGAAATTGATAGAAAGCAATGATGGGGTGAAAAAGTGGACGAATAGGGAACTATATAAAATGGCGAGGAAGGAGGCAAAGCTAGTGGTTACGGCGGCAAAAACGGCGGCTTTTGAACTCATGTATGTGGAATCAGATGAGAAAGGCGGAGATAAGAAGTTGTACATACTAGACAAGGCAAGGGAGAGGAGGGCCCGTGACTTGGATCACGTGAGGTGCATCAAGGACGAGGACGGCAAAGTACTGGTGGAGGAAGCGCATATTAGGCGGAGGTGACAGTCTTGCTTTCATAAACTCTTGAAAGAAAAAGGAGATGGAAACATTGTGCTGGGAGATCTGGAGCATTCTGGTAGGTACCGAGATTTTGGGTATTGTAGAAGCATTAAGGTTGAGGAGGTTAAGGGTGATGTTCGCAAGATGCGCAGGGGACGAGCGATCGGACCTGATGAAATTCCAGTTGAATTTTGGAAGAGCGCACGCAGGGCAGGTTTGGTGTGGCTGACTGAGTTGTTTAACGTCATTTTTAAGACGGCAAGAATGCCTGAAGAATGGAGGTGGAGTACAATGATTCTCTTGTACAAAACAAAGGTGATATCCAGAGTTGCAACAACTATAGGGGTATCAAGCTGCTGAGCCACATTATGAAAGTTTGGGAAAGGGTCGTGGAGATGAGGGTGAGGAGAGGCGTGTCTATTTTCGAAAACCAGTTTGGATTCATGTTGGGCGTTTGACTACTGAAGTCATTCTATTTATTAGGGCGATCAAGGATATGTATGATGGAGTCAAGACTAGGGTACGGACAGTAGGAGGAGACTCTGAGCACTTCCTAGTGATGATGGGGCTGCACCAGGGATCAGCTCTTAGCCCATTCCTATTTGCTTTGATAATGGACGGACTGACGCAACAAATCCAAGAGGAGGTACCATGGTGTATGTTATTCGCAGATGACATTGTCATGATTGATGAGACTCGCATCGGAGTGAACGTCAAACTGGAGGTTTGGAGACAAACTCTGGAGTCTAAAGTGTTCATGTTGAGTAGGACCAAGACAGAATATTTAGAGTGTAAGACGGGAGCGACCCTGAGACAGCGTGGAGGTGAGACTTAGTACTCAGGTCATTCCAAAGAAAGGAAGTTTCAAGTAGGGGTGAGCGGGTCCGGGTACCTTTAACTTTTTTGAACTATCCGGACCCTACCCAATAAAAGATCGGTTCCTAAATTTACTATCCGGAACCTACCCGTAGCAATCACTACCCGGGTTCTCGGGTACCTTGTAAATCCAATTCCTTAATTTCATGGAGTAAAATATTAATCAATTTAGTTAACTAAGCATATCAATAATCACATAATGCACATAAACCGTGGAATTAAAAAATACTTAAAGGGAGGGAATTTACCTTTTGCGAGGGCAACCCAGGATTCGAGGTAGGGGCTTGAATCTTCTGCTTCCACACTCAAAGCACTCGCAGACACAGAAAACACAAGTTTCAGTTTGAAAGGGTTAATTAGGGCTAGTTTAGGATGCACCAAAGGGCTTGGTTCCAAGTTAAGCGATAATGAAATCGGCCAATAGGAAATCTTTTTTTTTAATTTCGGATGGGACAAAACCCATTAATAATCACAGAAGAGAAAGAGAAAGGGGGAAGGTATTATCTACGCGACATACTATCAGAGAGGGAGGAGAAGACCAAGGGTTATTAAGACCCTTGCCGGATTTGACTATGCACGATCTGGCACTGGCGAAAATCCCCTTAAGCTTTTGCCATTTTAGACGAAAAGGGTGAAAGGGTAGGGTGGTGGTTACTAGGGTTCACAACCTTTGGAGAGTAAAAGAAGTGAAGTGAGGGCGTTTTCCCTTAGCCACTCGTTTAAAGGGCGATTGGGCTGGGCCTGGTCCTTATTGGACTAGGCTCAGTCGATTTAAAAATAAAAGGGGCCCAAAATTGTTAATTTAAAAGGTTGGGGGTATTAAAGAGGAATTATGCAAATGTAACCACGAGAATAATTTAAAATATGGCCACTTTGATATTCATAGGTTCCGGACAAAGGTTCCGGGTCCGGGTACCCTGCCTCTATTTGCCGAAACCGAACCCGACATTGATCGGTTCCTAATTTTACTACCCGAAACCTACCCGTGATTATAATATATCTACCCGGAACCTACCAGTTGGTGTCGGTTCCGGTCGGGGATCTGGATACCCTGTACCCGTGCTCACCCCTAGCTTCAAGTACCTAGGATCTATTATCCAAGGGAATGGAGAAATTGATGACGATGTCACACATCGTATTGGGGCAGGGTAAATGAAATAGAGGCTCGCATCTGGAGTTTTGTGCGACAAGGTGCCAGCAAAACTTAAAGGCAAGTTCTACAAGGTGGTGGTTAGACCGACTATGTTGTATGGGGCGGAGTATTGTCCAGTCAAGACTTCGCACATACAAAAGATGAAAGTTGCGGAGATGAGGATGTTGAGATGGATGTGTGGGCATACAAGGAGAGATAGAATTAAAAATGAAGATATCAAAGACAAAGTGGGAGTGGCCTCGGTGGAGGATTAGATGCGGGTAGCGATGTTGAAATGGTTCGGGCATGTGCAGATGAGTGACACAGATGCCCCAGCGGA
The DNA here is from genome assembly GCA_029783415.1 of Anisodus acutangulus. Lineage (NCBI taxonomy): Eukaryota > Viridiplantae > Streptophyta > Magnoliopsida > Solanales > Solanaceae > Anisodus > Anisodus acutangulus. The sequence goes on from CM056504.1 coordinate 49,224,862, forward strand.
GGTGTGAGAGGTTGGCTATGAACAGGTTCAGAAGGGGTAGAGGTAGGCCGAAGAAGTATTGGGGAGAGGTGATTAGACGGGATATGGCGCAGGTGCAACTTACTGAGGACGTGACCTTAGATAGGGTGTTGTGGAGGACACGGATTAGTGTAGAAGGGTAGTAGGTAGTCGAGTGTAGTCCTACTTATGCTTACAAAATGATAGTTGTAGCGTTATTATTGTAGGCTCGATTAGCCTATCATACTAGTAGGCGCAGTATTGCTTTATAGTCCCCTGTCGTTTGATTTCTGTTGTTGTGTGTTCTCTAGTGTACTTTGTTTATCTTATTTACCTGCGTTAGCTACTGCTTTTTCCTGTCAGGATGCACTGCCATGGCTTATTCGATTTTGTTATCAGCATGTTCATATTGCTTTAATTTCTTGTTTGGGTCTAACCGCTTCTCTTGCGTTATTGTGCTTGCTTCACTTGTGATTATGCTTTGTCTTGAGCCGAGGGTCTCCCAGAAACAGCTGATCTACCAACCAAGGTAGAGGTAAGGTCTGTGTACACTCTACCCTACCTCCCAGACCCCACGTTGTGGGATTTCACTGGGTATGTTGTTGTAAAAGAATGGAAAAGGGTCAAATTTGCCCTCCAACTATGTTTTATGGAACAACTTTGCCCTCCGTTAAACATTGGGATCAAATATACTCTCACCGTTTGCAAACTTGTTAAATTTGCCCTCAATTGGACAGAAAGATGTGTTGGACGCCACGTCGGCAGACCACCACCACAAAGGTCGCCACTGCCATCTCCGGCAAAGCACCCCACTGTTAGAGCTTGTCTCCGGCAAACCAAGACCAACACCGTCACTGCCATCTCCGGCAGAGCACCCCACTGCCGGAGCTCGTCTCCGGCAAACTAAGACCAACACTGTCACTGCCATCTCCGACAGGGAACCCCATTGCCTGAGCTTTAGTTCCAGATTTGGCTAAAGCTGGAATTACTCATGATTGGTTACCCCCACCATATAATTATGTTTCGCCTCGAGGTAATTTTGATTTATTTCCTCCATTTAGTTGCCCTTCTTGTGCTTCAATCCATGCATAGAAATAGGACTCAAGTTCGACACTGTCATCTCCGGCAAAGAACCCCACTGCCGGAGCTCGTCTCCAGCAAACCAAGACCAACACAATCACTGCCTCGCGGCACCACCACCACTGCTTCACCGTGAAACCACCAACCACCATCATCTCCGCCATAACTTGCAGAAGCCCCCTGGATCTGCCATTGTCATTGTTGTCTTCTCCGCAAAGAGCTCTTAAGCACTTCGAATCTGTTAAATACTCTTCTAACATTGTTTTCACAATACCCAGAAACAAAAAAAATGATGAAATGCTTCTATTTACAAAGGAAAATGAAGGAGGAACAACGTTAAATTCCAGGGAATCAAAAGTTTCATGGGTTCGTTCATTGATTGTGGCGTCGAACAGCGATGTTGGATACACGAAAATCGAGGGATTTTACTGAGTTTTATGAGTATTTGACTCAGCGAGAGGGAATGATGTGAGGGTATTTAGTTTTTATGAGCTGAAAATGGGGACGAAGGGTGGAGAAGATGGAGAGGAGAGGGTGGTTGTGGCGGTGCTGGTTGTTGACGATGGTATGGTAGTGGTGAAGCAGTGGGTTGTGGTCGATCGGAGAAGAGGGAGAGGGGAGGTTGGTTGTGGTGACGTTGGTGGTAGTAGTTGGCGGAGACGATGGTGGTTGGTGGCTTCACCGGTCATCACTCCGACGTGGCAGTGGCGGTCTTTGTGGTGGTGGTCTGCCGACGTGGATCCAACGTGGCGTCCAACACATCTTTCCATCCAATTGAGGGCAAATTTAACAAGTTCGCAAACGGTGGGGGTATATTTGATCCCAAAGTTTAACGGAGGGCAAAGTTGTTCCATAAAACATAGTTGGAGGGCAAATTTGACTTTTTTCCCTTAAAAGAAAAATATAAGCACAATATAAAAATTACATGGGCAAAGGAATTAATATAACTATAATTAAGTGAAACATCTATTGTTTAGTGTTGACTCTTCAGGACAAATCCCATTGGTATTAAGGTGTACGCCTTAGCGCCTTGGTGATTGCTCTAAGGTGCCATCTAAGAAAGGGGAAGCGCTCAGCCTGTTTTGCACCTAGCTTTAGGGCTTACGCTAGCCTTTGACAACACTGCAGGTACAGTGTAATAACAATCAAAATTAAGCACATAGGATCAACCTGCAGAAATTAGAGGACACACCTTTTGACATTACAACAAGAGAGCTTCCGTTGGTGACACCAGCAAGAGAACTAATATAATAGTTCTTCTCCCATTGTTCCATAATCCATTCCTGTAATAATGCATTATAAGAACTAATATAGATTAAATATCAGGTTGAAGCAGCAGTGAAGTGCAATAAGAACTATGTTATATCATACATGGACTTGGCTTCAATACATACAAGTTACGGCAGTGTGGAAGTATTTGTTAGGGGTACGTGCCACTTTCTTGGCCAAGTTTTATCGTATTTTGAAGAATATATGCAAGTATCGTACACTACCATCACACCATTTGACATATGTACATAGGGCAGCCCGGTGCACTAAGCTCCAGCTATGCGCGGGGTCCGGGGAAGGGCCGGACCACAAGGGTCTAGTGTACGCAGCCTTACCCTGCATTTCTGCAAGAGGTTGTTTCCACGGGTCGAACCCATGACCTCCTGGTCACATGGCAACAACTTTACCAGTTACGCCAAGGCTCCCCTTCATTTGACATATGTACATGTATATGGCAAATGAAGGATCCATTAGCATAATGCAATAAACGGTATTCACATTTACCTTGTGCAAGAATAATGGTGATAGCTCATAAACTTGGCTTGTGAAATTAGTTACAGCATCCATGATAATAGCCCACAAGCCGGAACAAGATGCCACACAACTTATATATAGTCCATCTTCGGCCCCTTTCTCCACATGCTCTGCCAGCCTTGTATCGGTTACATTATAATGGTACCTAAAAACAAGCTACATTGCATTACGTAGTGCACTTGTGTACAGAACTCAGAAAGTACATTATCTACAATTACCACCACATACTGAACAGAATAGGGCTCTCCTGAAATCAAGGAGCATAACCACAAGACGTCATCCTTGAAAATGTCTAACAATTGACAACTCCTGATTACCAGTCACAAGATGAAGGACAAAGTCATGCATTATTTTCAAACAAACATGTTAATGTGAATTCAACAAGTAATAAAGTCTTTTAGGCAGCTACAATATTTTCTAGTAACCATATCTAGGCTCTTAAAACCATATAGTGGCAACCAATTAACTCCTTACTTCTTCTTCTTTTTGTTTAAATAGGTTACCATTTGTATACATATAAAAGAAAACTCAGCACCAAAAGGTGTTGGTCAGTGCTGTAATTACAATCTCAGTTAACTCCTTAGTTCTTACAATATTATTTAAAGTTCCATGTGGCCTAAGTAGCCCAATAAGTCATACATTTCTCTCAATCATGTTACTTCACACTTCCAGGGAAAATTGTTGTCAAAAGTAGTGAAAACACCTATATTGCTCAAGTTTATGTACCAAATAAATGCAGCACAAAATCATCAAGCTTCTCCACAACGAAATTCATATAAAGACATTCCCTATCTTTTTCCAAAGGCAATGAAAACAAAAAATATTGCGGAGAAATAAGCTTATGCAAAGTGGCATCTTAAGATGAAATAGAGTGCTACTTTGTATAAAATATCTAAAGCTGAAGGAAAGTCTTCTTTTTTTGGAATTGTTGAAAGCTGAAGGAAAATCATTACACTAAGTCAAGGGCAGATAAAGCACGATATTCTCAAATTATTACACTCAATCACCTGTGACAAAAGAGTGTGCCCCAAAACACCAACTAAATTATCTAGGTCTATAGAAGTTCTTGAAAAGCGATAATATAACTCTTGGATACATTGACACTATACGAGCAACAATAGGCTCCCTGATTCTGAAGAATCTACCAAATTTCCTAATACAGCTATCTTTATCTCTGAAATAGAGGGCCACCTTACATCTTTACACAACAAGACCACCCAAGACTCCAGGTGACATAGAAAATACAATATGAACTATTAAAAAGTTGCCTCTCGCGCAATCTGCAGCACCTTCTGGTTGCTGGATTATCAATACTACAACCTCTAACGATAAAAAAGATAATTCCAAATCGCATCTGTGCTGAATAACTAATTTTTTTTTTGAAGACTGCAAAGCTTAGTTCCAAGTACAGCAAAATTTATGTATAAAAATGTCAGTCATTTTTTTCAAATAACAAACAAATTTAAACGACTTGCTGAAACAATATGCATTATCAGCATCTAATCTGCAAATCCAAAAGCAATGCCCCAAGTCATGTTTTAATTCAGAAGAGAACATGTCTCCCTGAGCACACCATCATCAGTCTAAATGAAATTTGCAATAGCAAAATCAATAACCGTCTCTATTCCACACCACCCATGAGGTGGCTACCCACCCTACCACCAATTTGCGGAAAAAGGGGAATCAAAGAAAATTGTCCAGAGATGTACAATTGAAGATTTTACCACTAAAGGAACAACCATAAAAAAAGAAATCAGTAAAAGGTACTAACAAGCTGAAACAGATTTGTAAGACTATGTCATTGTGCATCATGTGGAGTATTTGGCTACAAGGAAGAAGAGATACTTTGAAAATAAAAAACAACATTTATCTGTAGGTAAATCCAATTGTATCCATAGTCTGTTTTCCTGGTGCAAGGAGCGTAGGATAGAAAATGTGGAACATCTTTTTGGACACCATGATCTCAAAGATGTAACGAGTTAGAGTAATTTTCTATTGGAACTGTCTTGCAGTACCTTCTTAGTACTACAACAACATATCTTCTTAGTACTACAACAACATACCTTCTTGGTACTAGCTTAATAAAATTAAACTTACCTTATAAAATAAAAGGTACTAACACAAAGAAAAATATAGAATCCACCGAATAATGTAACTTCAGCACGTAGGCCATAATTCAATTGCTTTGCAGAGAAAAAACACATAATATGAAATGAAATCTCCACCTCTGTTTCATGGGCTTTCTAGCATTATAAATAGAAATCCACTGTGTTGCAGGAACTCCCATGCGAACCTTCTTTCTGGGCTGCTCTTCATCCTCCCCTTGATTTAATCTCCCCCGCTTTTGGCCAACTTGAAACATCTACAATAACATGATGAGGTTATATACAGTCAAAATACGTAAACCCAAGTAAATAAGCAAAGTTGGTGAGACATGTAAAGTACCACCTTTTGGGCACCAACAGTGTTAATTGGCCTTATAGCAGGATCAGGTCCAAGCAAGCTCTCAAATAAAGAGGTTAACTTTGAATAATTAGGTTCTTCATCAAATTTCAAGTTTATTACTATATCGAGAAATTCTCTCAGAGGTGATGGACAGAAGCAGCAAAGCATTTCCGGAGACGTTGACATCTTCTTTTTGCAGACCAAAAACGATTTGTTATCTCCCTACGATGGTCGGAACAAAAACTTGTGATTACAGGATGAGCTGGAAGTTGACAGGAACAACTTGCCTCCATTGCATTTCATAAAACTCGAGAAAAGCTAGTATAGATACCTGAAATCCTTGCCATGGCAACCTGCCTCGGTGAAGAAAAATAAGTGTATATGCAAGTGATTCCAGATCATCTCTTCTACTGGCAGTCCTTCCCATGTGCGCATGAGCACTTGCATACCGAACAGTCCCTCTAGAAGTTCATTCACAAAACGTTAATAAGCAGAACAAATGGTAGAGATCAAAACTATGGCTAAGGATAACACTACATATAACTGACCTAAACATGTCAGGTCGCTGATCATACACCACATGCGGACCTTTCACAATTTCTCTCCACTTTGTTGCTGTAATTTGGTTGTCAGGAAAACATTAACGGAATACAGAATTTATAATCGCTATGATATTACAGTAAAGTAAATGCTTTTTACCCAGTCCCAAGTCGACAAGGAACAACTTCTTCTCCTTCAGTGTTGATGGCTGACCAAGCAAAAAGTTCTCTGGTTTTACATCTCCATGCACATAACTGAGGTCGAGAACAACAATCACTAGAAAAGATACTTGGATCCAGCAGTAAAGTTTAAAAGTATTAAAATAAATTAGGAAACCAACAGCTGGACAACTATAGTGGACATAATAATAGTAGTAGCAAGGATGGAGCATTTCATACCCATGCGCATGCATTATGTTTAAAATTGTCAGAGACTCAACTGCAATACATGCTACCATTTCTGCAGACATCCTGCAATAGTAGAAAAGCTTAGCGAAGCTCTTAAGTTCTATTGCTTGAAGTCCAACTTTACATCTGAATATTCTTTATATAAAGAAAAGCTAACGACATGCATGATAATGGAGGAAAAAAGAGCCTGCTGAGCAAATAAGCACTAGATACTTACGCCTGCCCAGAGGAATTCCATACATCCCATAAGCTAGGTCCTAGGATGTCCATAACCTGCATAGAACTAATGTGGTCAATAGGTGCATCCTTAAATGAACCAACACAAATAATACATGAACCAGTGTCCACATTCTTCAAAATAATCTCAATAGCAGCACTAACTGCAGGCCAACCAAAGGCTCAATACAAACGAGTATCTTATCCAAAAAAAAAAAAAAAACAGTCTATCCAAGAGCCGATGCCTTCTCATAGCAAAGAAACTACCCAAGTCACAGTTCAAAAGCCAGTCTTTACTAGTCATTCCTGGAAAGGACACTCAGTAACATACACAGCCAGTAAAAAATAGCACCTGAAGGCCTCCAATGAAACCAAAATAATGTGGGTCAACTACATTAACTCCCATACAGATTGTCATAATTCAAAAGAACTACCCCTAGTTCAACATTTCAGTGCAGAAACTTTCCTTGACTTCCAACAGCAACAATTAATTTGACTTTCTGACTCAAAAGCCAACTAAACCTTTTAAAGTTGTAGTTTGCCAATGTTAATGGTTATGCCAATTAATATAATGCAAGAAGCATAATTCTACAACACATTTAACGGGAAAAGCATAATTTTACGACACATACCATTACATAATAGTCTCCTACCCTCCCTTTATAATGCACAGTAGGTACTCCATGGCTACCTCCAACAGTACTGCTCAACAAAATAAGTTTAGTCCAGTCAGAATCATTTTCCAATATGAGCACCCATTCACTTCAAAAGAGGTCCATATCCATACTTGTAAACTTGCCACTCATTTGGAGGACCATGGTTACAGCCTTTGCTATTTCGATGCTCAAATTTCAGTGCAACCTGGAGCCAAGAAGATATATCAGTGAGAGTTAAACCCTTATATTACTTGTGGACAACAAATAGTCTAACATAGCAAGTGAGAGGGGAAGGGGAAGAGCAAGTACATACCTCAACAGCCCCTTGACCATTTGAAGGTTTATCGCCATCAGAAACACGACGACCCAAAAAGACCTGACCAAAACCACCTTTACCTAACTTCCTTCCAACCTGATAAACTGGCGACATTCCTACTTGCACCTGAAAGTCAAATCCAACCAGAAACAAAAGATAAGTTCACTTTACAGTTTAATCCCTGCTGAATTCATCAAAATAGAAAATGGTTAACTTTCAATTACAGCAAATCTAAATGCAAGCAATTCAATTCACAAGTGACCTTCATACAAGTATGATGCTTCTATCTTCGCTCCTTTAGTTTATGCTTATCGCAATCACGAAACTAACTAGAATCACCACCCTAAAGAATGAGATACCAATATAGTGGTACACTTAATCCAGGCCTGGAATCGCAGGCTTGTAACTAATCTAAAGTGACTAATATAATCAGAAGAAGGCACAAGAGGATGACATAATACTATGTTTGAATTTTGAGGATAATGATTTTCCTAATTGAGAGAAGTTTTTCTTTGTCCACTCAATCGTATAAAAGCACATACTCAATAAAATAATTAATCAGCATATTCAAGATTCACATGTAGGAGGGTTACAATAGGTTGACAACCATCGTACAAATAGTCAAACTTTAATGAACCAACAACAACAACAACATACCCGGTGTAATCCCACGAGTGGGGTCTGGTTAGGATAGAGTGTACGCAGACCTTACCCCTAACTAGGGTAAGTAGAGAGGTTGTTTCCGATAGACACTCGGCTCAAGTAAAGCAGAAATACATCAATTATGAAAACATAGGCAGGAACAACAGTTGGATAGTAAGAAAACTGAAGCTGAAGAGACAACAAGTAGTAATAGAAAACTAAGAATAAGAAATTCAAGAATACTAAAATAATAAAAATGACGAAACTAATTCTAATTAGCCAACGAATACAAATGATTCATTCAACAAATTATGGAATGAGGCATAGTTAATTAATTTATATTGATTCGCACAACACATCACATGCCACAACATTAAGATTTATTTCCACCCAAGCTTGTCGTAAATAGGCCAATAAAGTGTGTTAAAAACTTGGAGACCAGTGTTCATATATACAAAAAAGCTAGTTGACTTCTTCTCATTTGCTTAAGTCTTGGTAGGCAAAGTTAACAAGTAACTATACTGGTAAATAGTGTAATAACGGGTAAGGTCTGCGTACATGCTATCCTATGTTGTTGTTGTTGTAAAAATGAACATGTATACGTTTGGATATGTATGAGAAAAAGAATAGATTGGAAAAATAACGGACCGTTTTAGGGATAGGGGAGGCGCTATCCTCATCTTCATGTTCAGTTCCTTTGTTATTAACACTCTCATCCCCCATTTCCTCTTCTTTTGCTTTTGCCTTCACGTTCACGGTATTTAAATTAGAGAGGGTTTGGTAATAGCAACGGGGTTATTCTTTTTCTCTTTTTCAAATCTGAAATTGGATTTCGAAATGTTAGTTTTCGTCCCTCAATTTTTTGTAATTTTGGGTTTGGTTCTTGAGATATATGGTTCAGACATATTAAATCTTCAATTAATATGATGTGTGATTTTGGTCACTCTATGTGTGAAAAATATTATATTTCGACTATTTTAAATAGTATATTACCATAAACATGGAGTAGTAAGTTTAATATTAAATGGTAAAACGATTAATAATTCTAAAAATTTGTAAATATTCATAAGCAAAGGAATTAAAAGTGCATGTTTTAAGTAATTGGATGTCAAATGTGTTTAGTCTGATATTATAAGAATTAAATTAGAATTTGTCAATAATTGAAGGTAAAAATGCTATTATTAGTATTTCTTTATGAGATTTCTAGTTAAAAAGTTTATGCAATAGGTATTATATGCTACCTATTGCATAAGTTATGTCAGGTGGGGTATGACTTCAAACACAATCTTCATTTTACCTATCGTTAAATTATTCACAAATCGTGCCGAATTACAATGCCTACAAGTTATGTTGGGCGGGCTATGAGTTTAAGTCAATCTTTATTCGATCTATAAATTATTCATAAGTCATTTAATATTTATAAACTTGTATTTGTGTGTCGTTATATTTATTTTTAAGTTATTCACAAGTCATATCGGACTGACAAACTTGTCTTGATCATAAGTCATGTTGACTTTAAGTACAATTCCCTAACCACGTATCATGAAAATGTTCTCAAATCATACCGGATTAGCAAAAACTAGTACGTGTTGGTTAGTCGTTTACAGGGTTTGTCGGCTTGGCAAGATTTGATACTTTCTTCGTTCGACCAATTCAAATCTCCACCAAATGACTCTGTAATCGTGTAGACAACCTCTCTAGACCATTTTCAACAAATCTAAATAATACCAATTAAAATTTATAACAAATATTAAATTTGAAATTAAAATCCACTCTTTCAAGCTTGTTCCAATATGATTTATCTCTCTTGTCTAATTTCACCGTCCAAATCTTAAAGTATAAGTAAATAACTACAAATTACTATTTTTCCTTTGCTATTTGTGTAAAAATAAAAATATAAAGAGCGAGGATAGCTTTAGAAATGATGAGTAGTGTCACTTAATAGCATTTCTTAATCATCAATGGAAGCCACGAGAAAACCTCTATCACCACTGACGTCAAATGTAATTCTCCCAATTAGGGAACTTTCAAAGTGAACACCACAAATTCTGTTATAGGTGAGTTGTTGGCTATATAAAAGGTCTCCCTCGTACTACAAATAACTTGGCAGAGTTTTTAAATATCTTATAGGGTCTCTTGAGCAAAACTTAACCTCCATTGAAGTTGCAAGTTGCAATTGGCTCCACATAGATAATTAACATGACTACAAATGGACACCTGTAATAATATTATATTTGAATGCAGGTCACTGATGAAGATGTTGGGATCTCCGGTCATTCAACACACATACAAGAAGCATAATAAGGTTGATGACATCATGGACAAGATGGGGACAAAACATAATTTTTTTGACAAAACAAGATTTTTGTTCCTCCAGTATTTGCATATATGAAGTTGTTTGAACAAATATTCTAGAAATTATGTTTACTAGATCCATTTTGACATGTAATAGTAATTATGTAGATGACTACAATGCAAGGGTACACCTCGCTCCCAAACATTAAATACTTATCTTTTTATTAGAATAAAGTAGAGCAGGTGAGCAGTGTTCTTTATGTGGCAGTAGTAAGTAAGATGAAGCGAGCGTTCATACATCGACTTTTATAAGAGCAGCGGAGCATGGTGAGATAGATAGACGTCTAATTCTACAACAACTCAATTAATCTTCTTAAAAGATTATAATACTTGCAGTATCTTTTGTTTCCAAAAAAAATGTGATTTCCAAATAAGGAGGAGGAAGAGGAGGAAGAGATGATGAATAAGAAAGGAGAAAATGGAGGAGTAGGGAAGATAGACACGTAAAGAGTCTACAATATAAAAAAAATAATTAGACTTAATTGCATACCAAAAATAAAACGGATTACATTTTATTGGTATAAAAATACCATATTAATACATTAATGTAACTATCTTATTTGAAAATTGGGGAGAATTTTATTCAAATCATAATTTCATTTGTTAATCAACCCAGTACAAGAAACTCGATAAAATTCATTGCATATTACATTCTTTCTAGAAAACTAAAAAGGAAAATATACAAACAAAATCTGATTTAATAATATTGAACCATTTCTAAAATCGAAAAGAGTAAAGAAATATTAAAGCATGCTTATCTAAAAAATTAGAACGTAAGAATTAAATTAATATCAATCTTTGAACTACAATGAATAAAAAATAGGGGGGAAGGTTCAATATGTCGCCGAACTATCAGAAAAGGTTCATTCATGTCATTAGTTAATAGTTAGGTTTAAAAATGGCATCGTCGTTACTATTTTGAGTTGTAATACTCACTAACATAACTCTACTGCTATCAAATTTTGTCACATGACATTATCTAAACCCTTCATTTTATGAGTGTCATATATGAGTCATTTCGTTAAGTTTAGTGACATATTTGAACCTTTTCCCAATTCCTATATAAATCTCCATTTTTTCTAATTTTATGTATTATGCTTATAAGGACAGATTTGTCTCTTACATTAATATTATTATTTTATATGAAAAATTATACTCTCCTATTTAATTGGATTGTGAATCTAATCTTATTCTACACCATTCACAATCTCCACACACTTTATGACTCTTTAAAAAAAAAATTAAACCCATATAATTTTTTTAAAAGATGAGTTTAAAAGATGAGTTTAAAAGAGATTACACTAATGAGGTGTAGATGCGTATGAAAATTCCATATCAGTGTGACACAGGTAAGCCTTCTCCCAACCAAACACCCCAAGATTCACTCACATGGCTTAAATATCCCATTGAACTTAACAAAATGGCTCTGAACTTAACGTAATGGTTTATATATGTCACTCGTAAAATGAAGGGTTTAGATAATGCCGCATGGTAAAATATGATAATAGTAGAGCGTTGTTAGTGAGTAGTGACATATATTACCCAAAGTGATAACGACGGTGACATTTTTTAGCCAAACTATTAATGAGTAACATGAATAAACTTTTTGTAACAGTTTTACGACATATTTGAGTTTTTTCCTAAAAAGTAGCTACTACGTAATATATTGTCTCTCTGTGTGAAGGAATTAAAATATAAAACATAAAGAGAATATTATATCTCACCCTATATTATGTTCTTTCTATTAAATTAAAAGCCTTACTTTTCAAAATAAATTAAGTCACAATTTGCATTTTTTGGAATATTTTACCTTTTATCCCCTGAAAACTATGTTTAATTTCCTAACATTTAAAAAAGGAAAAGGATAAAAAAAAATAACCATCTGCTTTGGAAAAAAGGCTAAAAATATTATCCATTATGAATTTGGGTAAAAAAATACCCCTATCGTCATTAAAGTTTTCAAATATACCATCTCTTAACGGAAATCTCAAATCCCCAAATAACCCGATTTCAATTTTAAAACCCGTTTCATTATTTAACCGACCCAACTAAATAATAACTAGATTTGTTTAATTTCGTTGTCCTTAATTTCAAAACCCCTTTCGTAGTTGGTTCTGGATTTGCCTTTGCATATATTACTTATATATTGATCATGAAAACTAGAATTTAAGATTTAATAAATGAAGTTATATATGTCTGTTTCTTGAAATATTTAGGTACTTCTAAATTGTGTTTCCTTGATTTGATCAGATGCAAAAGTTCTGTTGTTGTTGAAGAAATAGCTAAAAATAAAAACTTGGTTTCAACTGGGAAAGAAGTTGGCTTCTGATTGAGTAGTTTTTGGTGAATGAATTGGACTTAGGTTCCAAACTAGAATTGAAGATTGATTGAATCAACTATTCCCTCCTTTGACAGAATTGGGGATGTATGGATTATTATTTAATTGAATCGGTTAAATAATGGAGCATATTTTAAAATTTAAATTAGATATTTGTATATTTGAAAGTTTTAATGACGGAAATTGATATTTTTCCAAAAGAGAGGGTATTTTTGACCCTGGTCATATATATATAATCAAGGCCCATGCCACTTTCCAGAACTATATCGCACCTCTTTTCTCTTTTTTTCGAAACAAATTTCAGTGCAACAGATTGAAATCGAAAATCCAATCTGTAATTGTTAGGGTTTTGTTTTTTTTATTGCGATTAGGAAGCTAATAAATACAATTAAGAAATGGGGGAATTGAAGATGCAAGCGATGTCCTTGCCAGCTTTATTCGAGCAGGCTCGAAATATTCATACAATTGCATCTGAATCCACACTTGATCAGGTATATCTTTGCTTTTTTTATAGCAAAATACTACTAAATTAATGATTATTATTTTTAGTCGTGAACTTACAGTATTTGTATAGGTCGAACTATGTATTTGTAGACAAAAATTAAAGAATGAATTTTTGTGCAATTTTTCTGTCGTTATAGCTGAATACTACTAAAAGTAGTTATTGTCAGTGGTTGTGGTTATGATGGCAGAGGTGGTGGCTGGTGGTTGTGATGACAGAGTGATTAGTGGTGGTAGGGTGGAGGTGGGGGTGGTGTGATTGTAACGACGGGCATAGTTTTTTTTTCCGTCTGAGTTTGTTAGCAGGGGGATCCAGCATACTAGCAGTATATTGCACTTGCACACACTTTGTTGAGCTCAAACTATATATTTGTAGACAAAAGTGTATTTATGTATCTAAAGAATGTTTTTTTGCGTCTTTTTGAGAAGGTTAAGGATTTTATAAACAGAGCTCAAAGATTGTGCCAAAAATTACATACAAAAGCAGTTCCTTTACATTACTGTAGGAAGCTTAGAAAATCGAACAAGAATGAATTTCGTGTCTTTTTTAATGTATTTGTATATGCTGATCTATCATAGAGGCAGTGGTTGCACTTGCACTTACACACACACACATTGTAATTAGAGATACTGTGACTTGCTGGTTTCAAATTATATTACACAAAATAAGGTATTTGTATCAGCATAGAGGTTGTGGTTGCACATGCACTTACTCTCTCGAGCTTGGTGTGTGCGTGTGTATATATATAAAATTTAACAGCACTTCTAGAGCTATATGTGTATATAGTAGGTCATGGACCTGGCTAGTTTGAAATTCTGAGTCTGCTTCTAATTTGTTTTATGCTGGTTGTGGGTGTTAGGACCTTGTCAGGAAAGGTTGCGAGCTTTTGAGACAGTGCGAGGAAATGATCAGTAAATTAGGGTTGTTCTCACTCAATGAGACAAAAGAGGATATCAGCAATGCTAATTTGAAATATATTCTGGTAAGTAGTTTCCATGAGTAAATGTTCCGCTCATAGTCGATAATTTATCATATTAGTTTCGTTTGGTATGGTCAGTGGTTGGATGGAAAAGTTGGGATTCCCCTTCCCTAATTTCTCTTATTCTAATTGCAAGGAGCTACTGCTTTCCTTTTTCAATTGTACCTATTTATTAGAAAACTGGGTGAACTGTGTGCATTCATTTTTGGTTGAACATATTGTTTTACTAGTAGTTATGAAAGCTAAATTGTCATCCAATTATTGCTTTTGCTGTCCCTTTCTTTTTTGGAAAATTATTATTGCTATTGTTGTCATTTAGTGCATGAATTAGTTTTATTCTATTTTATTTCATTTTTTCGGTAGTATAGGTAATGTAGGTATAAGTGTGAACTGTAAGATTTAGAAAACCTCCCATTTCAGAAAGCCCCTTATTCGTAGTCAAGTTTTGGTTAGTAAAATTCTTCATCGAAGTCAAATAATTGGGTATACGAATGAAATGTGTCCGAATAGAGCAAAATGGATAGTGGATTCATATAACGACAACTAGTTTGGGATTAAGGCATAGTTGATTGAATGTCTAATTGACTGTCTGACTTAAAGACAGCAACCATGCATGCCAAAAGATCCTATAGTAGTATAGTTGATAAATGTCTAATAGACTGAATTCGATATTTGAGCAAGCTAGATATGTGTAGTAACTAGCATCAAGTAGTGTCAAGCACATCTATGATTTTGGAGAATAACTAGAAAATTGACTTTGTCAATAAGGAGTAGCCCTTGAAAGCTCATGACGCACATATATCTATCGATAGAAGAGAAACTTGGTACAGGGAAGCTAATGTTCCATTGTTTCAGGTGCCATACTATTTTGCCGAACTAACAGAAAAAATTGCAGAAGATGGCAGGATAAAAGTACTTGAGGCTTCACAGGCCAAGTTAAAGGTAAAATTGTTGTGAGCTGATAACATGCGACATTTATGTTTTATGCCAAAAAGTAAGGATTAATGTTGAATGACATTGTGGCATTATAATTTTGGCAATTTCTCTAGGAATTTATTTCATTTTGTGAGACAATGGAGCTTGTTCCTGAAGAGGAGATGGAGACATCTAAACAAGGCGGAGCTAATACTTTTGCAGATCGTAGAGCTAAGAAGGTAGGTGGGAGTTGACATTCAGTTGGAATTACAGCCTGTGAATGTTATTATTAGGTTTCTTTCTTTTCATTCTCGTTCTTGGATGGATAATTGAGTTATTAAATGCATGATGTTATGAAAGATTGCTCGGTTCAAACGCCAAAGAGCTGCTGAGTCAAAACTACTTGAATTGAAGGAGCGGAAGGAGCGTCGTGGGCGATCAACTAAAGCATCTGCATTGTCTACTCCTGTTGAAACTGGAGAAGATGATGTGTTGGATGACGATGGCGAAGAAGAACGGGAGGTTAGTAAACATCCCTGTTTATGTTATGTGCATGAGCACTGTGGCTCGTTTCCTTACATCTTTTGTTTTATTCTACGTTGAAACTTCTATCACATTGTCTTCTTTTATGCCAAGTCATGCATACTGTTGATTGACTAATCAGAAGGCGTTCATGTGACTAATCAGAGCCTTCGAGAAACTGGTTAATCATAAGATAAAGGATCTCATATAAGTTTGAGAATGTTGCTCATTATAAAGTGGTCATTTGGCTATGCTCTCTTCTTATTTTAGCTGTTGTAAGTGAAGGTCATATACTGGTGGGCTGATTCGGCCATCATGGATAGTTGGGTTACATAGGCATATATCATTTGCTTCTTGGTTTTGTCTGCAAGAAAGCCTATGATCACCTTTCGGTTCTAATATCCTCAATAGAATTTGCTGAAGAATCAATGATGTAACCTACCCATTTTGTATGTGTTTTCTGTTAAGAATCACGATTTACCAGTTTAGATGTCATTTAATGTTGTTCAATTCAACTAACCTAACATACATATTTACAGTTTGTAATGTAAAATTTGCTGTTGCCTTCTTTTGATTATTTATACTCAAACTTTGGTTGCCACTTCCATAAAGTATCTGATTATTGGGAACTACTGCCATTCGCAGGCATGGCTTACAACCATCTCCTTGGCCCTCAGTAAGGTTAGCCCAGATACTCGAGTTTCTGGCAGTACTTTGACTTTTTCTTTCTTTTGTATGTTCATTACCTTATCTTTACCATCCTTCAACTGCTCTACAGGCTTTTGATCTGCTTGAAATGCTGAACAAAGAGGAAGAAATGCTATCTGCTATTAAGGAAAAGCAGCTTCAGGTATTATTAAACCAACTTAGGTTGATTGTCATTCTTCCGAAGGCCTGTTGGCAATTGTGTTGTGTTAGCCTCTGTTCTATAATAACAATTTGAATTTATGTGTTCAATCCGCGTTTTCAGCTTGAAATAAAATTAACTGCAACACTGTTCTTTTCCAACTCTGTACTTAATATAGTGCCAGTTTAGGACAGAATATTGTTGGCTATCTTATATTTTTGCATCATGGCATACTACTTGTGCAGGACGGGGAGAAAGAACTTTCTCAGCTAGTACTTGATGAACGCACCAAAAAAGTAGAAACTTGGCACCGTGATGCTGCTGCTCGAGCCCACTACACAAAACCTGCAGCACCTATCACCTGTGCTACTTTTGCCCAAGATGTCATAGAGGGAAGGGCCCAGGTTTCACAGGCGCACGAACATAAACACCAACCCTTGCTTTTTGGACCAGCAAGTCTTGTTGGTAGGAACCCAACGACCGAACGAGAAAAAATAGCAGCACAGGTTTTTCAGCCTCATTATAGGTACTTTCTTTTAACCAAAACTAATGCCCAATGATATTAAGTAGCAAGACAAACAAATAAGCTTCAAGCAACTCAATTATAATATCTTCATTTCAAACACTAGATTACCAACCATGAGCATAGAGGAAGCTGGATTAACGGAGATGAACATGATGAACGAATGGCAAGAGAGGACTGTGAAACTCATGGAAGAAGCAAATTCTTCATGGCACAGGGATGCCCCAAAGTCAAGGCCAGCTGAAGAGGACGAAGAAGATGATGACGCTGCTCAAGACAAGGCAAGAGCATGGGATGACTGGAAAGATGATAACCCCCGTGGTGCTGGCAACAAGAAACTCACTCCTTGTGGTTAAGGAAGCAGTTGCCGGAGCTGGAGTAACCAAAACATAAACTACTGCAGTATTTGAAGAAGCCATTCTGAATTAGACGTCCATGTTAGCTGTACACAAACTTATCAATAAGTTCGAAACCATTTTGTTTCCAGTTTGCATGTACTAAATTACACGTAGATTTTACCTATATGTACTAAATTAGATGGCTGATGTATTGTACAGTAGTTCTAATGGAAAGGTATTGATGTCAATGTCTCATGGGAGGTCAGAATGATGAACAAATTGTAGGTGCAAGAATATTACTTCTGCAACACAGTTTACTGTTGCATCTTGGCGACAATCGCCATATTAAATTGTACTTGTGCCCAGTTAGGCTGCTCGGGATA
Source organism: Anisodus acutangulus (assembly GCA_029783415.1). Lineage (NCBI taxonomy): Eukaryota > Viridiplantae > Streptophyta > Magnoliopsida > Solanales > Solanaceae > Anisodus > Anisodus acutangulus. The sequence goes on from CM056504.1 coordinate 49,242,666, forward strand.
AGTGAAGGGTCAAATCCTATATATTAACTGTGCCCAGTTAGCCTTCTTTTTTGCACAACAGGGCTATGAAAATCCATGAGAAGCAAGAAGACACATATTGCCAAGTCCATGACCAAAGTATCCTCACGTGGTACTCCCAATGAGTGGTGCAATCCTCGCTTCTATTCCCACAGTTAATTCAATTTGATGCTGAAAGTAGATCCAAAACCTTTTCCTTGTTTTAACTTTGAAAGATAGACATCATGATCCGGCATAATTGAATCGAACTCTTAACGTGCTGTAAATCATCGCCATGGAGTTAACAAGCCACACATGTTTCTTGGTCAAACAAACACATTTCACTCCATTTGCGGGCAGTATACACTTGTACAGCAGCAAATGACAAATACAAGCAGCAAAACAAAGATTTCTCAAGCATGGGATCAAGAACATGAGCCATCTCATATAACTTCAGTTACTAATCAAACTACTCAATGCACTACTTTTGAAAATTAGTTCTCAAATATTCATTAATTTCTGTGTCATCTGAACCTAATATATCACTTCCTTTGCAATAAGTCATTTCAAGTTGTGCCTTAAACTCAAGCCAAGGCTTCTCTAATCTCCAAAGATCAGCTATCTGACACTTCTCCTCTAAGTTCACCCAAGAAATTAGCTTGGATAGCTCCTTTTTGTTCACCTTGGGACTCAAACCTTTAACTGCAATCCTTGCATCACGAAATGCTGGGAAGCACTTCTGCTTTGAGAATTCACGGCACTTCCCCTTTGCTGCTTCAAGGCAAGCCTCCATTTCACGCTCTTCACATCTCGCCCTCTCTGCAAAGTCTTGATTGGAAGCACTGCCAGTGAATGATTTCCACCAAGGGGTTTTACATTTGTCTGAGGCTGTGATGGAGCAACCAATCCTAGCTCCGGATTCACATTGTTGAATGACTTGAGACTCACAAGCCTTGTATGCAGGGTCTTTAAATGCGAGGATGAATCGACCAGCTGTTTCTCCTTGTGAGCTAGCCCTGATGGGACCTCGAAGTAGAGGGACTGGTTGGTCAAAAGGAATCAGAGTCTTTGATGCAGAGTATTTCTCAAGGTCAATTGATGGCACTTCTGGTTGCGGTCGTTCTGGTGCTGTCATAGATGAACTTCTGATTGTACCCAATTTTGGGTCGTGAAGAGAAGAAACTAACATCAGGATTGTCATGATGCTGAAAATAGTTTTCTTAGTAACATCAGGATAGTTGAAATTGTTTGTTGTTCATCCAACTGGACCAGCCCGCTACAAAGGGCCTTCCATAAGGGTGGTCTTGAATTTTTAGGCCTATTTAACAAATATTTTAAAACATAGCATCTACTTCACAATGATTAACTAGGTGAAGCTTTTGTTGCTCATTGGTCACAAGTTGCCGGCATAAATAAGTTTTGCATACAAGGTAGTAGTTCAAGATAACAAACCTACTTAATTGATCTCAAGTTCTAATTTATAACTATAAGCCAGAACTTATGTCTGATATGCAATAAACGTTCTTCTCAATGAGTTTTTTCAAGTTAAGGTCATTTAAAAAATATATATTAAACGAAGTTAAAAATTTAAGATCAAACACTTTTAATGAGACGTCATTTCCTGATCGAATTGGGAAATTCTTTCGATTTACATGAGCTTCAAAACTAGGGGAATTTTCACCAATTTGTCCCTTTTGAACATTTGTTTCACTTTTTTATAACTTAGGGACCGTTTAGAGTTAGACCACATAAATTTATCCATAAGATCGGAAAACATATCAACAAACATTAAATCCAAATCTAATGTTATCTACAACGGTAATTTTTAAAGGCTATATACAACTTTTAAAAATAGAGATGAAATCTAAATAGTTGCCTAAAAAGGAAATTTGTGTATATTGGTCTAATTTTAGAAATAAATAACTCAACACACGCATTTACACAATAATATTTTTCAGTTTATATTTGCATAGTCAATTTTTTTTGCAACAATATTTATATAACAGTATACATTTTCAATGATTCAGGTTAACAAACCACGAGAAAATAAACACATTGAAATAATATTCTATGGCAAAATATTTATAGTCACATCAAAACCACCCTATAATTAAGTTAATTAAATGCACTTGCTAACGTGACAATTGAAAATCATGAGAAATTAATTAATGTAGTTGCATGAATGTAAGTTGAGAACTTCAGATTCATAATATGCCTAGATTTATTAAGCTTCACTAGTAACATTTCACAAAATATCATTCAATGTTTGACTGTAAAAACGATATTTACGATTTATGTAGCTAATAATTATTCACCATCTTATACTCCCATCATTCAATATTTGGCCGTAGATTTTGGCTCAATTTTTTGTTGAATATGTAAAGCACGTACGAGATTAGTAAATAACTATTACAGTGATCGAAAGGATAAACAACAAATATTACAACAATAAGTTGTCAATCTCTTGATCTTAAATTGAAACTCCAAATCTGGATCTTGTAATCATAAATACAATAACATAAATTGCTACACGCGTGGCTTGTATAACCGCTGAAAATTCGAACGGTTAGAGTCCTTTGAGATTCAAGTTCACACCTGAAACACTTAGCAACCAATTAGATAATCACAAAACCACAAGCTGACACAAGCTGAGTCGAGAGATGACTCTCTGTCTTTAAGACAAGATTGCCCCTGTATATATGCTTTACGGAAGTGTGGACAATAGTCTCCCAAGATGAAACAACAAACTATCAAATGTACGAAGCCTACACAAATGATTCCAGCGAAGAACACGAATATTAAATATTGCTAAGAGAATGATTGCTTATCAAAAAAATTGATCTCTTTGTGGTGTTGTTAACTTATAAGTATGTTCATGTGTTCATCTATAGAATTGAGCCAAGTGCCTCAATTTATAGGTGTGCAAGATGATCGTTCAAATGGCCGATAATGGCATTCAATTGTCATGTAATGAATGTCATTTATCCCCAAGTAATACATCAACATAATGGTCCAAGTAATGATCATTATTGGGTGGATTCAATGCCATTGAAACCACCTCAACATCTAAACCTTTGGGGTTCCGTCGAACAGTCACTGCCAATTAAGCGCCGCAGCTCTGCCACATTAGCGTCGCGGCGCTAATTAGGCCAGAAACTCACGATGCTCACTGCCAATCAGGCGCCGTGGCCCTTTTCCGACCCGTACCACCTTACACTTCGCACAATCTTTCATTCGTTTATCAACATAGAACACTTGTTATTTAGCCAATAACGTCCATCATTTTATGTCTCAAACATTTCACTTACGTACAAATATCTATTTCATTAACGAAATTTACGATATTTGACACTAAAATTGCACGTGTGTGAAAACGATATTTCCGATGTGCGGGACCCTAATTGTTCGAGTCATAAATAATGAGATAAACTTAATTTCACATTAGTAAATTTTCAATAATTTTTATTTCAATATACCATAAAAGCCAATCATGAAGTATAAATACAAACAAGAATGACTTAATTCAACTTAAGAAAATAACTTTTTGGTTATATATTGTAGTCAAATATTTCTATTCCTCAATTTGACAAATTCTTTTCTTTTTCAACATAACTTCAAGTACCACCAAGTTCAGCACGCGTTTGGATATGAATTGATTGATTTATTTTTTTAAAAATAGCTTTTGCAGTTGAAATTTGAAAAGATCTTCTACAAGTTAGAAGTTATATTTGAGCATCAAAACACAATTGAATTTGTGAACAACAAATTGATTTTGTTTTTAAAAAATTAGAAAATTTCTAAAACATATTTTTTCAAACTTCAAATTATGAATAATGAGCCTCAAATTGATAAACAAACACTTAGGCGTCGTTTGGTACACATACTAAATTATTCAAGAATTATAATTCTGGGTGGGATAAAATAATCCTAAATCTGATAGGATAAGGTGTAATATCCCACAATTAAGATTGAACTTCATTTTATACTCTGTTTGGTAGAAGATATAAATTACTAATTTTTTATTTTATTTAAAAATTAGTGTTTGTCCATAAAATTCAAATACAACCTATATTTGAAATATACATAAAATTTTATTTTAATTTTTAGTACATTTAAATAATCAAATATTTTTTCAAAAATCATAATCAAACATAATTTTATCTGCAATCCCAACTAAAGTAAAAAATATTTGATTTATGTAGTCAAACAACTACTTACTTCAAAAGTTTTGAACAAAGTTTTTTTTTTTTTTTGGAGTTTACTTTCGGAACTCAAGCCACATTTCAAATTCACTTTCGAAAGCACTCAATAATTCAGCTAGTCCCGCCTTTTTTCCCTCTCTTTACTATTTTCAAAATTTTCACAAATCCCCCCCCCCCCCCACCCAAAAAAAAAAGCTTAAAAGCAAATACAATTCTCCTATTTTGTCGCTCTATCCATATTCCCCTCACAGCCTCAGCTACTCTCTACACACTCTACAGCCGCCGCCGCTGTAAACCTACTGCAATCTCTTCTAATATCCTAATGCCGAGCAAACGCAAAGCTACTCCGATGACAAAACCGGAAGCTTCTCCGGCGAGTAGGAAATCGAAGAGACTCGCAGTAGTAAAACCAGATCCAGTTGAAGTAGTTCCATCAGTTGATAGCGATTTTGAATCGGATATTGTTTTATCAACTAAGAAGTCTATAAGAGCTGGAAATCCAGTTGTAGCTCGTAAATCGGAAAGCAGTGATACGAAGGCGAAGAGTCGAGGTGTAGAGAAGGGTGAATCTGTTGTAGCTGATAGCGATTTTGTATCGGAGAGTGATTCGAGTAAAAAATTGACGAGACGAGTAGCTGTTAAGGCGGAAGATGTTGTGGATCTTCCTGATGGTTAGAAATAGAAAGAGTAAATACGATTTGTAATAGGAAATTTTTCAAAAATATACAGATTTTGAAAATCAAAACATTATACCTGTGGAAATTATTATACATAATATATCAATCTTGTATACCAGCTTATAAAAGGTGATTATACACAAATATGAGCTAAATCATGATAATAAACTCATATGTGCTACGAGGCGTAAATATTTACAAAAATAGACATGGAGCATAATTTTTCCTTTTTTTAATGTTTTGCTTATCTACTAAGCTTCTTAATTGATTTTGCAGTGGATAGTGATTTTGTGGAAGATGTAGATGAAACGGAGCAAGGGAATCTGAAGAAGAGTTTGTCGATCTCACCTTCGCAAAGGAAACCTAAGAGAGTTGAGAATGTGAAAGACGAAGAGTGTGTACTCGCCGGTGAACCTGTATCGGATGTAGAAGCTCGTCAGAAGTGGCCTCATCGCTATGTAAGAAAGATTTCTGCTTTGAAGTTTTTAATTCTTTATACAAATATTTGCAATTTAGCTCCAGTTTGGATGTAGATTTTGAAGTTATTACGACAACATACCTGTAGTCCCACAAGTGTTGTCTGAGAAGTGTCATATGTACACATACTTTATACCTACTTTTATGGTGTATATATATTGTTTTTGATAGATAATCTGCTCAAAACTTGAAATTTTGTGTTTTTGATGCTGTGATGCTTGGAATTTGAAGTTTTTTTTGGACCTATATTTTACTTGGAAAAAAGTAAAATTTTGTGGGTGGAATTGAAATTTCTCCCAAAATTGATATTAGCTGATTTTTTTTGGAACTTTCAAATACTTTGAAGATAAATTTTTAAAATCTATGATCAAACGCTAGCTTAGTGGCTAAAATATTGAATATAATTTGAAATTGCATGAAAACTGCTTTTTATTAGTTTTATATATAGTACTCCATTTGACCCCATTTATGACACATTTAGAATTTTTTAGAGTCAATTTTTCAAATTATTACCTTAAATTTGGATATGAAATTTTTATGCTTTTTGAAATAAAATTTACATATTTTAAAACTATTTAAAAGTTAGTATAAGTCACAATAATTGACAATTCAAAACATTTAAATGTGTATGAAAAATTGCGGTAAAAAAATTCAATTGACTATCGAAATCCGAAAGGTGTCACATAAATTGAGATTAAGTGAGATTAGATTAACTAACACTTGATAAGGGCATCTGAAAAAGTAATGTTACTTCATTCTTGATTTGATAAGTGGACATTTTTTTTTATTAAAAAAAGGCTTTATCCGAAGTGAGTATCATCTTGTTATTTTTTTCTACTTTATTAGATATGCGGATCTTATTCATGAATGAAATTATTATCGAACATATTATTATTATACTAAAATCCAGTCAATTTTAAGTGACTGTTGCTGATAGTCTGCCTTGTATTATTTGGCATCATTTAATGTTTATTTTATACTTACATAGATAACTGTTTTTTTTTGTAAAACAGAATAAGGGGGAAGCAAATGGTTCTAAGAGCATAAATGGGTAAGTTGCACAACTGTCCATCACATCATTTTGTCACAATAATATTTAGATTCTGAGTGATTTATGTGTTACTTTCATGTTACAGTCAGGATGATTCTGACCAGTTAACTCAAGCTAAGTGCCATTATAGTCGAGCAGAGGTTGATGGGCTGATTTATTATCTGGAGGATGATGCACATGTAAAGGTAGTGTGTAAAGTAACCATAAACACATGTTATACGGATACTTCATTTTGTTGATTTTCCCTTCTATAGTAGATTTGATAAGAATGTTGGTAGTTTTTTTTTTTTAAAGAAATTGGTACTGTTGTATAACGTGTTACTTTTTATATAGTCTTTATATAAACTTAATGTTTGATTGTATGATTATGTTATCTAAAAGATCAATTGTTGTTAGATGAAGATATCCTTTATGTATTGAATGGCCTTTATATTTTATTTATTTATTTATATAATTTAAATATATAATTATAAATAACTCAAGAATGGAATATTGGATTAATAATAATCCTAATTCTATTAAACTACCAATCCAATCAGCCGTTCTTACTACTAATCCTTCTCCTAATATTCTTAAACTTAAAAAGTGAAAAGAAGTTAGGAATATTCTTTTGGACTTAATCCTATTACTACTAGAACCTAACTCACTTAAGTAAGCTTAATTTTACTTCTTTATGTTTTTTAATATACGAAAATTTCATATCAATTTGAGTTAATTGATCTCCTTTCTATCCTTAACTATTTATATTTTTAATTCTATTTCTTTTACTTCAATTATACACAAAGATTTAGAATCAATTAATGAATATAGAAGGCAACGAGTAGCAAGGAAATGTCAGAATGCCATGTGAAGTGAGTGAAGCTGACTGAAATTAAAGAACACAATTTCTTTTTTAAAAAAACACATCTTTGTTTTTATGATTAATTTTATTTCTTTTAAAAAATAAATGTATGTTAAAACTAAAATTAAATTACATAATATCTTTTGTTATGATTGTCTGGGGATAATATGCGAAACATGTTCATAGAGACTAGTGTTATCTAAAAACTTCAATTGTTCGAGAGATCATATTTTTAGCATACCCTCTTGCATGTAGGATTGATTTGAGATAAGTGAAACTTCTTTTTGATAATAGGTGGAGATGATACTTGGACCCAGTATTGTCGTTTACTTATATATGCTTCTGCTTAGCTAGCATTAAAAATGAAAAATATTTTACTAATAGATTCTTAAATTACTATGAGTGTATTGTGGACATAGTGAAACATAAAATAAATATGTAAATAATTCTTAATCTTTGCGGGTAAACAAAGTTTGATTTGACGAGTTTAGATGACTCACTTTGACGTGTGTAAAGTCAATGATATTGGGAGTTCGAAGTGATTATGCAATACTGCTACCTTGGTAATGTTTAGTTGACATATAAAAGTGATACACATATAGTTTTTAAGAAATCTTCGTTCATGATAAATGATTCAAAACTGGGTTATGTTATTTATTTTTCTTGGATATCACTCGTGGAATTAGGAGATATGCACAAGTTTGCCCGCATGCTATGGTCATCCAAAAATAAGAGAAGGAAAAAGGAAAAATAAATCCTATACTTGGCACTATTTGTCTGTGTGGAAGTTGGCCTTTCAACTTTTTGATGAAACTTGCTTGTTTAAGCAATGAAATTATAATTGTCAAAGTGATTTAGAGTAACGACATATTCAAAAATACCTGATCTGATTTGATAGGCTGCCGGCAGAAAGGAAAGAGTTTACCGACATCATAACAATTCAAGGAACTTGCTAAAAAGAAATGGTCTTTCTAAGAGGCTTACTTTGAAGACTACAGCTTTCAAACTTCCTTGCGCTTGACCTAGCCACTTTATCCTGCTCTGCTTGAACAACTCCTGCTTTTCATGCTCCATTTGCACTAGTGGAAATGGAATTAGAAACTCATTCTAGACTGGTTGTAAAGAAACTGTCCGGAGGATAACTCGCTGGCTGGAAAAAAGGAGTATATTATGACTCACCTGGCACTAGCTGGAAAAAAAGTAACTGGAAATATTTGGCAGGTAATCGGCTATGAAAAAAGAATTCCCACCTTAGTTTAGGAATGAATACTTGAGTAATTTTCACCTCATGAGCTAGCTTTCTAAATTGGGTAGCTCATTTCTGGGTTGAGTTAGGTCAAGGTCCATATTGTATTAGAGCAAAGCATGTTAGGGCCCCATGTTATGTTGTCCATGCTCTAGCTGGTGGTTTGGGCATGTGGGATTGGTGGGGGTGTTAGAGTGGGTTGAGTTCCATGTTGGTTGGGGAATGTATTGCTGGTCTCCTTATATAGACTTGAGCAATCCACACTGATAAGCTAGCTTTTGGTATTGAGGTAGACCAAAGTCCATATCTTACCATAGGTTTGAAAGATTTCTCAATTTATTATATCCTGATTATCATTAGTTATGAAACTAGTAATGTTGTATTCCCATCATTAAGGACATGCTTGCAACCCAAAAGAGAACTACAAAGGAAAATAAAGATTACAAAGAGCCTAACCTAAAGGATCTGCTATTTGTTCAGCATCATCTATACATTCCTCTTTACACCAAAAAAGCGATGATATGATACAATTCCATTTTATATTCCTCTCCCCACACTGTCCACCAAATGCATGTTGTAACTACTTTTCACCAGTTATTTTTATTTTTGCTACCACCTCTCCTAATCATGCAGCTCAAAAGGTCAGCAGTATGTTTTGGCATTGGCCAATTTGTTTATGTGAGGCTTAGGAACAGTGACTAGATATGTGAGATTATTCTACAATGCAGAAACAAGTGGTTATTTTTCTTTTCTGCCTCATTACAAAAGAAACACGTAGAGACTATTTGGAACCCCCTTCTTTTTAACCTTTCCCGAGCGAGACATGCCTTCCTAGCCACCAACCAGGAAAAACATTTAAGCTTAGTTGGTGCCCAATTTTTCCAGATCTGTTTCGATGGACCTGCTCCCCCTCCCCCCTCCTTGCTGAGTTTGTTATCATACTTATTGTCATATAATGGATCCATGTCTTGACTTATTTTGATGTTCTATCATGTAACTAGGCTGCTGATGGTGAGGATGATTACATCTGTAAGATTGTTGAATTCTTTGAAGCAGTTGACGGAGTGCAGTATTTTACAGCTCAATGGTTTTACAGAGCTAAGGATACTGTAAGAAATGCCAACTGTATCATGTAAAATGTTTTCTTGTCCTTTGTGATGCTATATTGGTCTGACATCTGTTTTCCCCCGTTAGGTTATTAAAAATCATGATCAGTTCATTAACAAGAAGCGTGTATTCCTATCTGAAATCAAGGATGATAACTCTATCGATTGCCTTGTGACTAAACTCAAGATTGTTCCTGTGCCCTCAAATGTATGTTTGTGTTACCTTACTGGTGGATACTCGGTATTGAGTGGTTGAATTAATGAATGCAGAATGTTGTTGCAGGCAACTTTACAGTTCAAGGAAAATGTAAAATCAAATTGTGATTTTTACTATGACATGAAGTACCTGCTTCCATACTCTTCTTTCATTAGCTTGCCGCCTGGTATTTCTTTGTTGACTTTTTTAATAACTGTATACAGCTGTGGTGCTTTTGCATTAGTATGCATGATTAAACTTGCATAATGGAGATGTTAATTCTTTGTAGATGCTACAAGTCCAGTTAGTTCATCTTCTACTATATCAAGTGACATTGATGCTGGTGAGGTCAAAGACCACAATCTGGAAAAGAAGCTCTTGGATCTTTATTCAGGATGTGGAGCAATGTCCACGGGGCTATGCCTGGGTGCTAATAGCAAAGGCGTTAAACTTGTTACTGTATGTTCTTTCCTTCAACTTTGCTTATTCTATGTTTTACCAATTTGTACCAGCAGAATGTGGCTTCCCTTTTTTTCTTCATAAGACCTTTAGCCTGTTGTATGTTCTGTTAATATAAGTTCTTGGATGCAGAAATGGGCTGTTGATCTCAACCCATATGCATGTGACAGCTTGAGATTGAACCACCCGGAGACTCAGGTATATCTTGATTGTAGGTATAAAATGCCACTATTTTCTCGTTGTCGTGTTAATGAAAATGTGTGCATTACTCAGGTGAGGAACGAGTATGCCAGTGACTTTTTATCACTTCTGAAGGAGTGGGTGCAGCTTTGTGTATCTTGTTCCTTGGTAAAAAGCACTGTTTCCCCACACCCTCTTTTGAAAGTAACAGATGAAGTTGAAGAAGAAAATGATGATGAAGGTGAAGATTCTGGTGATGATAAAGAAGGTGAAATTTTTGAGGTCGGCGAACTTTTAGAAGTTTGTTATGGAGATCCAAATAAAGTTAACAAACCCGGACTTTACTTCAAGGTACTAAACCATTGAGCTTGAAATTCTTTAATTCTTGGTGTGTCAAGTTCAACAGCAGTTTCTTTGCTAGAATATAAAACAGATTTCTTTTGTCAAATTTTTTTTCTGTGTGCTTCTGACCTTGTCATTTTCTGAAGTCACTTTACTTACATTGTGCCTAGGTTCGCTGGAGAGGTTATGGCTCAGAGGAGGACACCTGGGAGCCAATAGATGGCTTAAGGTATACACTTGAAGCAATTTATTCTGAAAACATACATGTTTTTTTAAATTTCATTCCAACTAGTTGACATATGTGTATAGTGAATGCCCGAAGAAAATAAAAGAGTTTGTGGCCAAAGGCTTCAAGGCAAATCTTTTGCCGTTGCCGGTAAGTTTAATCTCTCTGTTTCTATCTTCTGGTTTTGGGGTAAAAGATCTGGACTACTTTTAGGTTATCAACTTCTTAATGATTTGTTATGCTGACCCATATTGATTGAATTTTCTCTTGGTCGTTTCCTAGGGGGATGTTGATGTTGTATGTGGTGGACCACCTTGCCAAGGAATCAGTGGATTCAATCGTTTTAGAAATAAAGAAAATCCAATGCAGGATCCAAAAAATAAACAACTTGACGTCTACATGGACATTGTGGATTTTTTGAAACCGAGGTTTGTATTAATGGAGAATGTGGTGGACCTTATCAAATTTGCCGATGGTTTCCTTGGGCGATATGCATTAAGCAGACTTGTAGGGATGAACTACCAGGCACGGATGGGAATGATGGCAGCTGGTGCTTATGGTCTTCCCCAATTTCGTATGCGTGTGTTCATGTTTGGTGCTGTTTCGTCAGAGGTAATACTGATTTTTATATTTAAGTTATTTAATAAACTTTCAATATTTAATTCAAATGCATCGATCTACCATCCGCAGTCTGCTTAAATCCTGTCATGTTGTTGCAGAAGCTGCCACAATATCCATTGCCCACACATAAAGTTATTGTGAGGGGTGTTATTCCGACAGAATTTGAGGTAGGTTTTTTTATTTTTTCTAATCTCATGAATGCTGGTGCATTTTCTATTGACTAAATGTGCATCCATGTGCTAATGCAGTCAAACACAGTTGCATATGATCAAGGCGAGGAACTTGATTTAAAGAAAGAGCTCTTTCTTGGTGATGCCCTTTCTGACCTTCCTTCGGTATGTAAGAGATATCAAAGTTGTTTTGAAGGCTCTTCCAATTGCTTAATCATAAACTAATAAAGCATCATCATTTATGTATATGATTTTATTTTTAGGTGGAGAATAGTGAGCCAAGAGATGAAATGCCTTACTCTGATGATCCCAAATCTGATTTCCAGCATTTTATAAGATTGGGGAGGGATGGTGAGTCCACATATTTTGCTTGTAGAGTAATGTAATTTTCTCTGTTAGTTCCATGCCTTTGCATGTGTTGTACCTCATGATTTAACACCCTGGTCCGCTGAGAAGTGTCCGCAAAAACAATACTCAATTCTTATTTTGAGAGGTTCATGTTGTAACTAGGACTAAGCTTGAAACAAGTTCTGCAACAATGAATTTTTTTGCTAATGCAGTCTGGTCATTTTGTAGGGGTGCTGGGAAGTGTTCTATATGATCATCGTCCTCTTAAGTTGAACGATGATGACTACCAGCGTGTATGTCAAATTCCCAAGCAGAAGGTATACAAATTGTTTCCGTCATGCCATTTGTAGTACTTTAGTGATGAGTTCCTCGTGGTGCTGAATTCATGACCTTTTGTGATTGCAGGGTGCAAACTTCAGGGACTTGCCTGGAGTTCGTGTTCGGTCAGATAATAAAGTTGAATGGGACCCAGCTGTGGAGAGAGTAAAACTACCTTCGGGGAAGCCTTTGGTATGATTTTTTTTTCAAGTGACATAGTTATTGTGTTTGTTTTCTGGATCTTATGATGCTTAAAATCAACAGGTCCCTGACTATGCTATGAGCTTCGTTGGTGGTAGTTCCTCAAAGTAATGATACATCTCTGGTTTTTCTGATTTGATATCTACTTGTATTTTCACCTGTCTTTCCAGAATACTTGATGCTGTTTTTATCTGTGTGAAATTATGCAGACCATTTGGTCGCTTGTGGTGGGATGAAACTGTCCCAACAGTTGTGACAAGAGCTGAACCCCATAATCAGGTAGCTTCGACCTTTGCCATCTTATCTCAAACATCGAATTATGTGTCTTGTCTCATCTAATGCATTGCATGTCATTCTCCTGTTCCTTCCAGACCATAATACATCCACTACAAGATAGAGTGCTTACAATTCGTGAAAATGCAAGGCTCCAAGGTTTTCCTGACTACTACAAGTTGATAGGGCCAATAAAAGAAAGGTATTGCTTTAACTAAAATTTAATTGATGGTTGAAGATCTGAGATATCAATAGTCCTTTTGTTAAATCCCTGCTTCTCTCTGTATCACCTTTAAGGCTGGTGACTGCGCAAACATGTTTTATTGTTCTCACTTAAAATATCATGTAGCTTGAGCTTAAACCAAAAAGTGAATCTGGAAACGTGCCTGACCCACAATTTAGTGCAGTATTCAGGATCTTCTGGTATTTGGGAGATATTTATAATGTCTATTATGGATATTAGTATATCTACTCTCTGGCTAAACCAGCCTTTACATTGGAAATCTGCTAATTATTGTCCAAACGAAGCTTCTTATGAATGGAAGAAAAGAATTTGGAGAAATTTTAGGTCTCACTGAATCACACTCGGAGCGAGAAAGAGGAACTGCTTGACGTTGTATATTAGAACTCATTAAAGCAAGAGTTACTTGCCTTTGTTTATATCTGCGTTTATTTTGTACTTGAAGCATCATATTTCTTGCTTGCTGTGACATTGTTGTTCTATTGTTCTCAGGTACATGCAAGTAGGTAATGCAGTTGCTGTCCCAGTTGCTCGAGCTCTAGGCTATTCTTTGGCCACATCGATGAAGGGATTATCTGGAGAAACACCATTGTTCTCATTGCCAAGAAGCTTTCCATCTCACGAGGAACATAATTGTAATGAAGTGTCCCAATAATTGAAGAATAATTATTTGCGACTACTAAATGATCTTTCCCCCTTTTGTTTGGGGGCTGATTATTTTTAGATGTTCGATTCATTTATTTATGTGCCTATATGCATTGTTTCACAATGCCAATCACGCCAATGTTGAAGTTGGTGAAGGCATGAGTTTATGTAATAGCTAAGCAAACATGTGCCATTTAGTTCTCTATTCTAGTTGCTAGAAAATGTATTTATAGCATTCAATTCCATGAAACATTTGAAGTTGTAAACTGTGAGAATCAAAAACATGTGAGGAAACATTTAGGCACATTATGTTCGGCATTTATGTAACTTCACCAAGGGACTTTAATCCCTCAAATCCATAATCTATTTCGTACTTTGATAAATAATACCTGAAATTTGTCTTTACTAGTTGGAATTGAGGCGGTGTCTATATCATTTAGGTGGTAATGAAGTATGGGCTAGTAATGTTTGAACATTATTATTAATGATATGGATTTTTCTCTTGGCTTTTTCATTTTGTGAGGATGTACGTGGTCAAGAAAATTGAAACGATATACCAGTAGTCTTACAAAATACTCTAAATGGCCATTATCAAAATCTCTACCTAAGTCACATTGAATGTTTTTAATTTTTCGTTCAAATTGAGTACGAAATGAATGCTCTAAATGATAGGAATGTGGAATAAACTTGAGATTTTTTAGATAATAGAAATGTCTACAAAAAATTAGAATAATAATCCAAAAATAACACATAATAACGGTGGCCTAAAGAACTCAAAACGGGAGAAGTTCACAAATTACTATGAACAATGTCAAATGGCAATACAATACTAGAATTTGAGGCAACAAATGACAATTTAACATGTTTCCAAGCAGACAAGAAAGACAAACATTAGTACTACGAGCACTATTACACTTAATAGTTTTTTTATTTTTTAGGGAGGAAAAAATAAACGCTTCCGGATGACCCAAATGCGCATGCCATAAGGAAGGTGGTAAAGCGACAAATGTTGACGGTGTGACTTGTTTAGTGGTGGTGGGGGTGGTGATAGGATATAGCTCGCCCCGACTATCACATCTCATTAGAGGTATCCCCGTTCATAAATCCTTCATAGAAAATCCAAAAGGGTCAAAGTCAACAGAAATTGAGTTATCAGTTGTAAATTTTCGAATAGATACCAAATTTTTAATTAAGTGATGAGCATGGAGGACATATTTTCAAGGCTAAAGGTGGGTTCGGGGGAGATAAATTTGTGTGATCATAATGACTAATTGAAATTGAATTACCATTACCAATAATTATGCCACGATTTTTGCTCAAATTGAAATAAGACGAGAGATTAACTTACGCGGATGTCATATGAGAAGTAGCACCGGTGTCTATGTACCAATTTAAATCTAGAGATTTAACCTAAGTATATGTATTACCGCCTCGAGATCCATGTGGGTCAAAGACGTGGGTGGGCCCGTAGCAACGAAAGCCTGCTGAGTCTGAGGCCCAATCCAGACCGAGTTATTCCAAGGCCCAGTTTGGCCTTGCTGTTGCCACTGCTGTCCTGAAGATGAATGGGCAGGGCAACATGAGCCACTGCCTAATGGCCTAAGGCATGCTCCATGGCCACTGCCAAGCGGCCCAAGCCTGCTGCCATGGGTGTTGTGGCCCGGTCCCCTACTGACAGCCATTTTCGCCACTGCTGCCGTCGTTGGCGCTGTGACCACCACGATTTTGACCCTTTTTGCCACCCCCGTTGTTACCGTTTTGATCATAATTTTTGGAGAATAATTGAGAGTCATCGGTTTCGCGGGATGTGACCACCATTATAGCGGAATTTGATCCGATAACCGTCTTTTTAGCCAATCCTGCTTCTTCTAAGGTGAGCATGAAACGTGCTTGGTAGAACGGCGGGAAATGATTGCTTTGGCGAAGAAGAGTTCCAACCCCATTATACGCCTCGGAGATGCCTGCAACCATATGAAGAACGTGACGATCATTTGTGACGGGGCCGACGTTCTTGAGTTTATCTTACAACTCCTTGAGCCTTTGACAATAGGTTGAGACATTTGGAAAATCCTCCATATTTATGTGAGAGAATTCTTGCTCAACTGTCACGACACGAGAATTTTTGTTATCTTGGAATATATCACACAACCTATTCCTAGCTTCCATTGCCGTGGCGTCGGGTTCGATAGTTGTCTGTAAGAGGTCCGTAGAGATGTTGGAATAAATTCATTAGACCACCGTAGCATCAAGAGTTGCCCACAACTCTATTTCATCATCGGTGTAAGGTACCTTCTCCTTGTCTTTTTCCGATTTGACGATGTGATGGAGGACTATATGAGACTTTGTGTGAATTTTAAAACGTTATGCCCACGTTGCGTACTGGACGTTCTCCATTTCAAGAACAATAATAGGGATGTTGTTCTTGATATTGGAGACTGCAAGAGCAGGATGAAAGGTATTTTTTGTGTTATACATGATTGAGGAACAAGAGGAGAATTAGGGTTTTGGAAAAAAATTAAAGGGAGGGGATGGCCGAAGGAGAGTAGGGCGGCGGAAGGTTTGTGGAGAAGGAAAAAGTTTGCCCTAGACTGCTGATACCATGAAAGAGAATAATCTCTTGTTGATTTTATTAATGTAAATGGTTTATATACATGATGCACAATAGTTATTCTAGGCTATAATTACAACTATAATTGCGGAAATTAAACATTCACCTAACTAATATAAAATATTGATACCATAATTACAGATATACAAAATCACTAATTATACCAAAAGAATATATTTGCATATATTCTATCAATGATAAAGCCATTTGAAAAAGGGACAATAGCTAACACAGATAAAATAAGAT
Organism: Anisodus acutangulus; assembly: GCA_029783415.1. Lineage (NCBI taxonomy): Eukaryota > Viridiplantae > Streptophyta > Magnoliopsida > Solanales > Solanaceae > Anisodus > Anisodus acutangulus. Next base: position 49,259,337 of record CM056504.1, read on the forward strand.
AATCAAAGTACAAGATGAAATGTCAAGGTATATATTCATATTGAGCTCTATACTGATTCTTTTTTAGTTTATCGAAATGGTATTATCTTATATCTTCATTTAAATGTTTCTTGTTTTATTAGATAAGTGAATGGTTTCTTGAAAAGTATACAGTGCTATTCTTATCTACTCCTTGGGAGAAACAAAAAAATAAAGGAAGAAGTAAATCATCCGGTCCTAATGTATGTAAAACCACAGAGAATCATATTAGTCCTAATCCCAGTAGGATTATCTCAGTGATCAAACGATTATTATAATTCGAAATGTGTTATTAGGAGTATGTAAAAGAAAATAATGTTTGAAAACGTACATGCCTATGCTCATTGGTAGAAACATTGATACTGGCAATCCCTGAAACTGGTATTTCCGTAGATTCTGCAATGTGATGTTTTCAAGATTTTATTAAAAGTGATCATCAACTTAATATCCAAGATAATGGATAATCAATCTAGAATGGATGAAAGTTCTAGAATGGAGTCTAGAAAGAATAACTCTAGAAATAAATAGAAGTGATTCTAGAAAAAGGTAGTGATGAATATTCTAGAATAGAGTAGTAATTAAGTAACCTAACTAGGATCTTCCATCATCACCTATAAATATAGGTGGTCTATTTGAATTGTAATTAAGTGAGTAAGAAGTTCTCAAGAAGTGAGAGCAAGTTCCAAGTGTGCATCCAAAAAGTGTTCAAGTGAGTCTAAAGTGTGTGTAAATACTTAAGTAAGCTTAAGTGTGCGTGTCAAGTGTTGATAAAAATAAAAGAGTAAGAACTTGATGTATATTGTGGTCAAGTTATAATGTTCAAGTCTTGGTGTAATTACTTTTATAATAATAAAGTAATTACGTTTTTCACGTGTTGTGTTGTCTAACAAGTGGCATCAGAGCCAGGTCGGTTCATACCAAAGAGTCGTTTGTTGAGTTTCTTAGAGTGTTCATGTGTGGTTTAGTACTACATAGCTTGTTGTCGAAATCAAACTTTCTTGGTAAAATAGAATTTTAGCCAAGACACGATGGGTGACCTTCAAGTGGTCGGTGGAATCAAGAAACTTAACAATCAGAATTACAGCACGTGGTCGATGCATATGGAGGCATATCTCCAAGGCCAAGACTTGTGGGAGATCGTTGGTGGAAATGAGGTCGCACTACCATAAGACGCAGCCGCTCTGAAGAAATGGAAGATTAGAGTTGGCAAAGCCATGTTTGCGATTTGGAGTATAGTTGAAGATGAAATGTTGGAGCACATCAGGCCGACTAAGACACCTAAGGAAGCGTGTGATACTTTTGCAACATTGTTCACCAAGAAGAATGATACGAGACTGCAACTTCTGGAGAACGAGTTTCTCTCTATCAGACAACGCGACATGACGATCAACCAATACTTTACTAAGGTAACATCTCTTTGTCGCGAAATTTCTGCATTAAACTCTGCTGCTGGCATGCCAGACGCTAGAATTAGAAGAATTATTATTCATGGATTAAGGCCAGAATAGAGAAATTTTATTGCTGCAATACAAGGTTGGCCAAGCCAACCTTCTCTTGTTGAATTAGAAAACTTGCTAGCTGACCAAGAAACGTTGGCTAAGCAAATATCTGGAGTCTCATTAAAGAGTGACGAAGAAGCACTCTATAGCGGTGATAAGAAAGGTCGATTCCGACCAAATACTAGTAGAAATTCTAGAAAATATGATGACAAGGGTAATCATTATGGAAGCTCTCAATCAGGGAGAGCTCAAAAGAAAGACAATTTGGGTGGCCAGTCAAATAATAACAATAAGTTTGATGGAAAATGTTATAACTATGGAAAAAAGGGCCACATGGCTAAAAGTTGTTGGTTCAAGAAGAATACTGCAGAAAGCAATGCATCCACGTCAAATGCAGGAAATACAAGCGATGAAGAGTGGGACGCTGAAGCATCTTTCGCAGTGGAGGAAGAAGAATTAGCTCTGGCAGTTACCGTTCAAGGAACTATCGACTACAATAATGATTGGATAGTCGACTCTGGCTGCTCAAATCATATGACATGAGATAAAGAGAAGGTACATAACATGACCGAGTACAAAGGTGGTCGTGTGGTGGTGACAGCCAACAACTCAAGATTACCAATCGCTCACGTCGGAAAAACAACAATCATGCCGAGATTCAGTTCGAAAGAGGTTTCACTCCAGGATGTCTACCATGTACCTGAGATGAAGAAAAATTTACTATCAGTAGCGCAACTAACGGCATCAGGCCACCATGTCGTATTCAGACCTCAAGATGTCAAGATCTTGAAATCTCTGAAACACCGATGATGAGAGAACGACACTTAAAGTCTGTCTATGTAATGTCAGCAGAGTCAGCTTATGTAAATAAAACTCGAAAGAACGAAACAACTGATTTGTGGCATGCAAGACTTGGACATGTAAGCTATCACAAACTCAAGGCGATGATGAAGAAATCTATGTTGAAAGGTCTTCCCCCACTCGAGGTCATAATAGAGACCGTTTGTGCAGGTTGCCAATACGGTAAGATGCATCAGTTACCGTATGAAGACTCAAAGTTCAAAGCCAAAGCATCATTGGAGCTGGTCCATCTTGACGTATTCGGGCGAGTCAAGCAATCATCAATCAGTTACATGCAATACATGGTTACATTCATTGATGACTTCTCACGGTATATATGGGTTTTCTTTCTAAAAGAAAAATTCAAAACTTTTTCAAAATTTAAAGAATTCAAGGAAATAGCGGAAGGAGAACTCGGCAAGAAAATCCAATGCCTCAGAATATACAACAGTGGTGAATATACATCAGATGAGTTCTCTTAGTACCTACGAGAATGCCGCATACGCCATCAATTCACATATGCAAATATGCCATAACAGAATGGAGTAGCTGAGAGGAAGAATGAACATCTTGCAGAGATATGTCGAAGCATGCTACATTCGAGGAATGTTCCAGGAAGATTTTGGGCAGAAGGTATGAAAACAACAGCTCATGTCATCAATAGACTTCCTCAAGCGAAATTAGGGTTCGTTTCACCCTTTGAAAAACCGTGGGGTAGTAAACCTGCGCTATGTGTGCTACGTGTTTGTGCCAAGTCATCTACGTAGCAAATTTGATAAAAAGACTATATTGTGTATCTTTGTGGGATACGATAGCCAAAGAAAAGGGTGGAAATGCTGCGACCCAACAACTGGAAAGTGTTATACATCAAGAAATGTGGTATTCGATGAGGCAACATCATGGTGGTCACCTCAAAAGGAAGAGTTACCAGATTCCAAGGAAATATATGACAATTTGCAAACGAAGATGGGGGAGAAAATTGTTGAAATACATCAAAGTCCAGAAAAGGAACATGAAGATCAAAGTGAGGAAGAAAATACCGAGGACGAGGCAACATAGAATCTGTCGCAAACAGGCATGCATCAAAGAGTAGAAGACCGTCAACCAGAAGGAGTAATCACACAATCTCGGAGATCGACAAGAGTTCGAAAGCCAAATCCCAAGACCGCCAATGCTGCTGTAGTTGAAGAAGAGTTAGGGATGCAAAAACAAATTAAGTTGGTGCTGAGGGGGAGTGTTAAAAGTCATCATCAACTTAATATCCAAGACAATGTATAATCAATCTAGAATGTTCAAGTAGTCTAGAGAGTTGAAAGAAGAACTTTAGGATGAAAGTTTTAGAATGGAGTCTAGAAAGAATAACTCTAGAAATAAAGAAGTGATTTTAGAAAAAAAGGTAGTGAGGAATATTCTAGAATAGAGTAGTAATTAAGTATCCTAACTAGATTCTTGCATCACCACCTATAAATATAGGTGATCTATTTGAGTTGTAATTAAGTGAGTAAGAAGTTCTCAAGAAGTGAGAGCAAGTTCCAAGTGTGCATCCAAAAAGTGTCCAAGTGAGTCTAAAGTGCATGTAAATACTTAAGTAAGCTTAAATGTGCGTGTCAAGTGTTGATAAAAATAAAAGAGTAAGAACTTGGTGTATATTGTGGTCAAATTATAGTGTTCAAGTCTTTGTGTAATTACTTTTATAATAATAAAGTAATTACGTTTTTCACGTGTTGTGTTATCTAATAGATTTTGCATAACCAATTGAGTGTATATAAATACATTCTTCCCTTATTTATGCAAAATCTTGGAATTACATGTTCTTGGATTATAATTCATAAGCTATTCTCTTATAACAAGTGTGTGAGAGGCAAAGTCGCCGTCCATAGGTAAAGCCATAGGGGTGCCAAAAACTATGCAAGTTGAAAGCCTAACTTAAGAGTGAATATTAAAGAAATAAATTGTATTTATTTGCTGCTTGCAGATTTTATATTGGAAAGAGGAAAGAAAGAGATACTGAACCAAGAAGAACAAGCACTAAAGATAGAAGTCCCTTAAGGCAAAATTTCCTCTGGTGTAGATAACATAAATTATGCATTCCAATTTCTATGAATATGAAAACTTAGAACAGTACATAGACTCCACATACAGGAACAGTAACTATGTCTCAACCCAACACAACATTCCATTCTTCACAAGCAGCATAACAGTACCTTAGAGCTCCGTTTGCCCTGCAGCCTCATTCTACATAATCTTAGAACACATCTTATCCTAAATTAAACAAGAAGCTTATATATCAGAGAAGTGAAGTGCTCTTAGTACCGACTTCTTTGAGTTAACTATTTTAATTAGGTGGGCCGGGTCGGGTTAAAAAGGGAAATCATTGGGGAATTGAGGTTGATTTGGGGATTCATTCACTGAATGGTTGTTGGCTCTACCGGAGGAGTCTGAAATCAACAATGTGTAACTGCTTGGGCATTGAGTCTTCCGTTGCTTTAGGAAGTATGTGAGAGGATCGATGTTGAGCAGAAGAGGGGTTAAAGCAGCCAACAACGCATCTGAATAAAAAAAAAAGTTAAAAAGGAAACCTTCTTGTAAAAGTTGTCTTTTCTTCTTTCGGGATTGGGCATGGACAAGCCTCGACTGGGCCAGCATTGCTGAAAAAAGAAAAATTCCATCTAATTGAGGGGTATTTTTATAAACTTTTGTGACGAAGGGGGGTTAAAATAAGAGATCTCCCCTACTTGTCACGGTCTCACGGAAGACAAAACTAGCTAATAAATAAAGTATAGGGGGGTATTTCTGACCCTTTTTCTGTTGTGAAGGAAGCATAGCTTCTACTCGAGAGTGCGCCGAGAATAACTAGGACTGATCACGATAGCCTGCAGTATTTCTGACCCTTTGACCTTATTTCTATGGGATGACGTGTATTGACTTAAGAAAATATCTTATTCTTTTGTAATTGATGGGATGTAATAGGAGGAAGCAACAAGTAACCCCCACTCCAGACTCATATATTGAGTTGAGCTGTGTTCTCTTCAACAATGGCTAAAGTCAAAGTGAAACATCAAACTTGTAAAGGTAATTTTTCTGTTGTAGCTTTCTTTGAAATTTCCATAGAAAGACTTGTGCATTGACTCCATTGTAGCAATTGGATTAACATCGAAAAACTTACTCATACTCGACATCAAATCGTACGAATTAAGTGATATATTAATGTTAGAATACATGTGAATGAGTCGTACTTAAGTGGATAAATAAAGACATGTTTCATGAATTCATTGACTTAGTTTGAACATCGGATACTAGCAAATTTTTCTCTTTCAGAGGTAAAAAGTGTTACCTTGTGGTAGCTTCGGAAAAACGTGTCTTGACTTAGAATATCGCATCCACAGGGAATGCAGCATGTTTGATCTGTTCAACAATGACGACTAAAATCGAAGTGAAATTAATTAACAACAACCTGAAAAGACTTGTCCATGGAAAAACTTCTGCATTGACTTGAGCCAAACATCTGATTATCTTATTTTTATTTTAGCAATTGGATTAACGTTGTTACCCTAATAATGCAGTTTAAGAAATGAAGTATTAATTTTTTTCCTTAACATGTTATTTGTTATAGATAACTTATTATTGCACTCATTTTATTAAAATAGATATCCCACTGCAAACTAAATTGCATACTGATTGCCACCTCGACAATTATAAGGTGATTCAGATTCCTTTGGATTAATATTTCAGAGCAAAACTTTACGATGATCGCTCATTGTTCTTATATTATCAAACTAATTTTCCCAAAAAAATCATGGTAATCTTCGAGAAGAACTACAAAACTTGACTCCTTTAACATCCACATACATATATATATATATATATATCATGAATATTGATTTGGGAGTAACACAAAGCATATCATTCAACCAACCTATTGTACTCCTATCTTTGTTGCAAAAATGGCCTATGGGAACCTCGCATTTCTACTATCTTTCTGTCTCTTTCAAATTACTTTTTCTTCACCTCATCTGTGTCCCAAAGATCAAAGCCTTGCTCTTATAGAATTCAAGCAGACGGTTGAAGTAGATGGGTTTTCTCCCTGCCTGAACTGTTATCCAAAAACAAGATCATGGAATATGAGCAGAGATTGATGCTTATGGAATGGAGTGAAATGTGATGAGTTGAATGGCCCATATCATTGAACTTGACCTCTGTTGCAGCTGTCTTCATTCCAATAGCAGCCTCTTCCAGCTCTCTCATCTCCAAAGGCTTGACCTTTCTGTAAATGACTTCTCTGCTCCCCACATTTCACCTAAATTTTGCAGGTTTTCGAGTTTGAGGCATAGTAATCTTTCCTACACATCTTTCTTTGGTCAAATTCCTTCTGAAATATCTCATCTCTCCAAGTTACAGTCTCTTTCTTTCTCAACAAGTTTAAGTCTCAGATTTGGACCTCACAATTTTAAACTGCTCCTTCAGAACTTGACCCAATTAAGAGAACTTTATCTTAGTGATGTGGACATCTCTTCCACCATACCTTGGAATTTGTCTTCTCATATAACAGCTCTGAGGCTTGATTACACTAGATTGCATGGGATGTTACCTGAGAGTATTTTTCACCTGCCTAACTTGTAATGATGAGCTCAATGGTTATTTTCCAAAGACCAAATGGAACAGCAGTGCATCTCTCAGGGAGTTGGACCTCTCTTGAGTGAATTTTTCTGGTAATTTCCTGCATGAATCTCTTGCTTTTCTAACTTCATTGCAGTCCTTGGACCTTCGTTCTTGCAATCTCTTGGGGCAGATTCCGAGATCTCTTTGGAACCTCACTGATATAGAGTATATGGACCTTCAAGATAACCATCTTGAAGGACCAGTATTTCCTCAGTTTACAAGTGGACTGCAAAATCTGAACACACTTTTGCTATCAGATAACTCCCTGAATGGAGAAATACCTTCCTGGATATTCTCTTTGCCATTACTGAGAGAATTAGGCTTGAATGATAACCACTTTTCCGGTCAACTTGAGGATTTCAGGTGCAATACACTAGTCATTATTGAGTTAAGGCACAACCAGCTGAAAGGTCCTCTTCCCAGGTCACTTCAGAACCTTGTGAATCTAGAAATACTTAATCTGTTATCTAACAATTTTAGTGGCAATGTAGATGTTATCCTCTTCTCAAACCTCAAGAAACTTCGAGACCTGGTTCTTTCATATAATAGTATTTCACTGACCAATGAGAATAAAGTCAAGTCTACCTTGCCCTAATCTCTTGAAAACTTATTTTTGTCCGCTTGTGAAGTGAAAGAAGTGGAATTTCTGAGATCTGCGAAGCAGCTTATGTACTTGGATCTTTCAAATAATAAGATTCAAGGAATTCCTGACCAGATTCCTTTTCTTCCTCAACTAAATTTTCTTGATTTACGGTCCAATCTTCTTCAGGGGTTGCTACCTAATCTTCCGCCCTCTTTAGCATTTTTCCTCATATCAAATAATAATCTCAGTGGGGAGATCCCTTCTGCTGTTTGCAATTTGACATTATTAGAAATACTAGATTTGGCAAGAAACAATTTGAAAGGACCACTTCCACAATGTTTGGGTAACATGAGTGACCAACTCGAGGTTTTGGATTTGCAACACAATAGTCTTTCCGGGAATCTCCAAATAACTTTTAGCTCCCGAAGTCAACTCAAAAGCTTCAACTTGCATGGCAATAAGGTAGAGGGAAAATCCCAAGATCCTTGACCAATTGCAAAGAGTTGGAAGTTCTTAAAAAAAAAAAAAAAGGCAGCCCAGTGCACTAAGCTCCCGCTATGCGCGCGGTCCGGGGAAGTTCTTGATTTAGGGAAAAAGCATCTAAATGACACGTTCCCTATGTGGTTGCGGACTCTTCAAAAGCTACAAGTTTTAAGCTTGAGATCCAATAAATTGCATGGACCCATTAGAACCTCAAGGACCAAAAACTTGTTTCCTCAGCTTCAGATATTGGATCTCTCTTGCAATGCATTTACAGCAGAGTTGCCAACACGTCTTTTCCAAAATCTGAAAGCCATGAGGAGAATTGATCAAACAATGAAGGCGCCAGGTGATGAAGCACAAACATATTACCAAGATTCGGTAACTGTTGTAACAAAGAGACTGGAGCTTGAAGTTGTGAGAATCTTGTCTTTGTACACCACTATGGATCTTTCAAGTAACAAATTTGAAGGATATATTCCTAATGTTCTGGGAGATCTCATCGCACTGCGTGTGTTGAATATATCTAACAATGGATTGCAGGGTCCTATACCACAATCACTTGGAAAGTTATCTCTAGTCGAATCATTGGACCTTTCATTTAACAAACTTTCGGGAGAGATACCACAACAATTTTCTTTCCTTAGATTTCTTGCGTTCTTAAACCTCTCCCACAATCATCTCCAAGGGTGCATTCCTCAAGGGAATCAATTGCATACCTTTGAGAACAATTCATATGAAGGTAATGATGGATTATGCGGATTCCCAGTTTCAGGAGGTTGTGAAAGTAACTGGATACCAGAGACAAACAACACAACATGTGTGCTGGATGAAGAAAGTGATTCTACATTTCTGAGTGAACTCAGCTGGAAAGTGGTTCTTATGGGATATGGTTGTGGATTGTTTATTGGATTCGTCATAGCATATTTCATGCTTTCTTCCCAAAATCCAAATTGGCTTTCTGGGATCACGGAAGATTTAGAATACAGAATCATTATGAGAAGGCGAAAGAAGCAGCGAGGTCAAATGCATTACAGAAGAAGAAGAAACAATAATGGCATCTAGACAAGTACCCAGTCGGACAAGTGTTAGAATAATTATGAGACAATCCCATAATTATCTCTAATCACCATTAATCATGCATATGATAAATATTGTAATATCTTTAATTTAGGATGATTGTAAATTAGTATCTTATAATTTAGGCTAATTAGACAAGTCTCCCTTAAGACTCATTATACCTTTGTATATATATTTTACCATTGGAATGAAATCACTCAAGGAATCAATTTCCTACATGGTATCAGAGTCAGACCCATTCCAATTCTTTGTTTACCGATGTTGGGTCCCCAAATTATATTGTACACGCTCCAGTTAACGAGATCTGGGCGTGCGGGGAGTGTTAAGAGTCCCACATTAGAAATGGAATGGGAACATGGACTCCTTATATGGACTTGGACAATCCTTACCCTACAAGCTAGCTTTTGGGGTTGAGTTAGACCCAAGATCCATTCTTACATGGATCCTTCGATTTCGGCCCAGTCCACATTTAGTGGCGGGCAGGCCCAACGAAGGGAGACCTCTACCCCACTTCCCGTGACACTCACCCAGCCCACTGTTTTGGCCCACCCTCGGACGGGTAACCAGCTCACTAGCATACCCGACAGCCCAACTCTCCAACCTCGGACCATTGAAATCCGTGCAATGCACAGAATTTTTCACCCGAAGCGTTATTTTAACCTAACAGCTTCAATCCAACCGTCACCACTTCCAAAAAATCCCAAAGCAGCCTTATCAGACACGAATTGGAAAACTGCCATGTTAGACGAATTTGATGCTCTTATTAAAAATAAGACGTGGAAATTAGTGTCATGCCCATCTAATGCAAACATAATTCGGTCTATGTGGGTCTTTTGTCATAAAAAGAATTATGATGGCTCCTTTGCGAGATACAAAACTCGTCTTGTTGGTGATGTCAGGTCTCAACAGGTTGGCGTGGATTGTGGTGAAACATTCAGTCCGGTGGTTTAGCCAGGCACTATCAGGACTGTTCTTAGCCTGACACTTTCAAAATCCTGGTCGATTCATCAGTTGGATGTCAAAAATGCATTCTTACATGGCCACTTACAGGAAACAGTGTACATGCGTCAGTCTTTGGGTTTCCGAGATTCTACTAATCCGGATTATGTTTGCCTTTTGAAAAAATCGTTATATGGTTTGAAACAGGCTCCAAGGGCATGGTATAACAAGTTTGCAGGGTTTGTCTCCAAACTAGGTTTCTCTCACACCAAGTCGGATCAATCCTTGTTCATTTATAGGAAGGGAAATGACATGACATATATACTTCTATATGTAGATGACATTATTCTCACAGCATCTTCTACATTACTTCGTCAGTCTATTATGTCCCTTCTTGTGGCAGAATTTGCAATGAACTTGGGTCCGTTAAATTTTTTCCTCGGCATTACTGTGACTCAATATACATGTGGTCTATTTCTCAGTCAAAAGAAATATGCTGAAGAAATAATTGACAAAGCCGTGATGTCTTCTTGCAAATCGTCACATACTCCGGTTGACACAAAGGCAAAATTGAGTAACTATGCAGGGACTCCATACAACGATCCTACACATTAGCGCAGCCTAGCAGGGGCCTTGCAGTATCTGACTTTCACAAGACTCGATATTTCCTATGCGGTCCAGCAAGTATGTTTACATATGCATGATCCGAAAGAAGAGCATATGGGGGCCCTCAAGAGAATTCTGCGGTATGTTAAGGGTACTCTTCATTTTGGTTTGCATCTGTATAAGTCCTCCATTTCGAGTCTCTCATCCTATACAGATGCGGATTGGGGTGGCTGCCCGGACACACGTCGTTCCACCTCCGGTTATTGCGTGTTCTTGGGAGACAATCTTATTTCATGGTCGTCAAAACGACAATCCACGTTGTCTCGGTCAAGTGCTGAAGCAGAATACCGGCGGGTAGCCAATGTGGTTGCTGAGTCATGTTGGCTTCGTAATCTTCTGTTAGAGCTACATTGTTCGATTGACAAGTCAACTGTAGTCTATTGTGATAATGTGAGTGCGATATACTTATCCGGTAATCCTGTTCAAGCATCAGCGCACAAAACACATCGAAATGGATATATTATTTGTCCGAGAAAAGGTTGAACGTGAACAAGTCCGTGTTCTCCATGTACCGTCCCGCTATCAGATTGCAGACATCTTCACAAACGGTCTTCCGCGCATACTCTTTGATGATTTCAGGGACAATCTCAGCATACGAGAACCTCCAGCTAAGACCGCGGGGGACTGTATAGAATAATTATGGGGCAATCCCATAATTATCTCTAATCACCATTAATCATGCATATACTGAAAATTGTAATATCTTTAATTTAGAATGATTGTAAATTAGTATCTTCTATTTTAGGCTAATTAGCCAAGTCTTCCTTAAGACTAGCATTATACCTTTGTATATATATTTTACCATTTGAATGAAATCACTCAAGGAATAAATTTTCTACAACAAAATGTAATGTCAAAACCTTTAGGTGTATATTCATATTGAGCTCTATACTGATTCTTTTTTAGTTTATCGTAATGATATTATATTATATCTTCATTTAAATAATTCTTGTTTTATTAGATAAGTGAATGATTTCGTGAAAAGTATACCGTGCTTTCTTATCTACTCTTAGGGAGAAACACACACACAAAAAAAGAAGAATGAAGAACTAAATCATCAGGTCCTAATGTATGCAAAACCATTATTTTGCCCTAGTTAAAAAAATAACGTTTGAAAGAATTACTTGTTGTCACTAGCTTGTACTTCCATTATTTTTGATTCGGGAGATGTAAATGGACAAAGAGTGTGTCTAGCTGAAATATCAAGAATTGAAAAGATTATATATGTGAATTGTTTTTTGCTTTTATAACAGTGAGTATAGAGTTGTGTGTGCCTGTGTTGTTTGTAGTGTTTTGTTTAATAATAGCTTTTATACTTCAATGCTGATGAGTGGTAATATCTGTATACCTTTGTCATATTTTGGGGCCTTGTGTTGTCAAAGTTCATCTCTACTATGGCAGATCCCTTGTATGATAAGTAGTTGCAGATTCCTAAAGTTAACTGGTTAGTTAGTTTTTTCTTTTACTGTTATGTAAAATCTTGAAAACGTTACTGTTACGCCTTCTTGGATTATAATTCATAAGATCTCCTCATATACATATATAAAAGACCTTGTTTGGAAGATATGCTAGCAAAATATATTGGTAATAGCTAGCAGACTATGCTAGCCACAAACTGTGCAAGTTGAAAAACTAATTTAAGAGTGAATATTAAAGAAAGGAATCTGTTATTTATTTACTATTTGCAGAGGAAGGAAACACATATTCAACCAAGAAGAATCGACACTAAAGATAGAAGCCCCTTAAGGAAGAATTTCCTCTGGTGTAGATAACATGAATTATACATTTCAATTTCTATGAACATGAAAACTTAGAATAGTACATAGACTCCACATACAGGAACAGATACTTTCCTCAAGCCAAGTCAACATTTCATAATTCACAAGCAGCATAACAGTACTTCAGAGCTCCGTTCGTCCTGCAAGATGATCAAATGGATCAGCAACCTCATTCTGAATGAAACAAGAAGCTTATATCAAGGAAGTGAAGTGCTCTAGAGCATCAAGCTTTTATGCATTGTTTACTCAGACATGAAAGGGATGGCAAGAAAAAGCAATGACAACATTTTTTTAAGACTGAGAAATCTGTATTAGGACCAACCGCACATCTTATTAGATAACATTTGGGAGAGATTCAAAGCTCTTAGACACTTAGTATATTAAATTCAAATGATGAAGTGGGCACTATGCTTACAGTTGCATTTCATTGCCAATGAAAACGAATGCTTCCATTTTACTGTATCAGGGATCCTTTACACTACTCAAATCCAACAATGACGGGGCGAGAAGCAATGATCAGTAGATACAAGGAATATAGCACTTATTTTGTAAGGACCAACTTATGAACTAACAAGAATACATAAATCCCAATATTTTAGATCTGGGATCTACTTTTTGTAACTCAAAGTTCTAACTAAGAACTAGCAAGTCCATCTTTGCTCTTTCTGGACTTATGTTCTCGTTTTTCTCCAAGCATTTTTCTCTTTTCGCTATTATCTAGCAAGTCCATATCCTGATTTCCCGACATTTTCTTCTTGTGATTCTATGTAATTGCTCGTATTTTTTTTTAATTTTTCTTATTTTCTTCATTTAGCGTAACTGTGTTATTATTCCAGTTTTTAAAATTACACTTTCTAATATTAGAAAGAACGAGTCATTAACAAACTTGATATATAACGAGTGATGTTATTAAAATAGAATTCCATTGTTGAATGAGGTAATAGACTTATAAATGTTTTCACTTTCTTTTGAATTATATTTACTTAACTTATGTTGAAACTTATTTTATGTTACGTTGGAATTTGACATAAAAGTATCAAGTTAAATTATTATTTTTTTAATTTTGAATTTAAATTGTATTTGCGATTTCAGTTTATTTGCTTTAGTACTATTCAGTTGTTGTTTTACATTGCATATTATTCATTTTTCACTTACCGTTGATAGATTATGTTTTTCTCAAACATTTGAATAGTGTTATGACATTATATGTACTAATATTAATCTTTTTGTCAAACATATATACAACTCATGATGTTCTTATAAAATATGTGCTTTTAATTTTTATAATTAATTAAATTAAAACAATTAATTTGAAAATATACTATTACTTTTACAGCATGTTCATACAACTTTAATTTTTTGTCTCTGACCGTTTCTCTTGCTTTGCAATGCTTGCTTGATTGTGATTATGCTTTGTCTTGAGCCGAGGGTCTTCCGAAAACAGTCGTTCTACCTACCAAGGTAGAGGTAAGGTATGTGTACACTCTACCCTCCCTAGACCTCACGTTGTGGGATTTCACTGGGTATGTTGTTGTTGTACTATTACTTTTACAATATTATATAAAAATGTGATTATTAATTAATATATTTTCAAGAAATAATATGTATCTTAAATACCTAATTTAATATATCATTTATAAAGGCACATATTTATCAAGTATTAATTTTTATTTTTAAATTAATATAACTGTGTAATTACACATGTGCAACCAAATAATATACTGTAATTACACTGGAATTACGTTATGACAAATAAACAGATCCTCGTAATTACTATGATATGGAATTACTAGGCTGTGTAATTACTAGGGTACCCTAGTAATTACACCAATTTCAATTACCAGTGGTTTTCCAGACATACCCTTATTATTTCTTAAGGGGTGTGTAAAGTCCACAGTGGCAACTAAAACTGAACGGAGGGAGCACTTTTTAAAGATTATAAATACTACTTATAAATATTAGAACATGACCTCATCATATTGAAGATTTAGACATTATTATAAATAGTATTACTCTCTAATTTATATGATGTAGTTTGACTGGAGACTGAACGGAGGGAGCACTTTTTAAAGATTATAAATACTACTTATAAATATTAGAACATGACCTCATCATATTGAAGATTTAGACATTATTATAAATAGTATTACTCTCTAATTTATATGATGTAGTTTGACTGGAGACTGAACGGAGGGAGCACTTTTTAAAGATTATAAATACTAATAAATATTAGAACATGACCTCATCATATTGAAGATTTAGACATTATTATAAATAGTATTACTTGTTGCGAGTTTTTACTCTGTTGTACTTTATAATGCAGTATGGGAAGTATATTACTATTACAAGTATTCGAAAGGATAAACAAAGATTCAATAATTCAACTAGAAATCTGAAATTACAATTGTTGAACAAGAAAAACTGAAAAACTATTTTTGCTGAGTCGAATGTGACACTCTGTCCTTAAGACAATATTGCCCCGTATGTATCTTTTATACGTCCTGGACAATTTGTCTCCCAAGATAAAACAGCAATGGAACAATTGAGCAAAGGAAACTCAAATGCTACCGTGAAGAATATTGAGTAACGAAATGATGCTTGGAAGTTGTAGGAAGAAGAGTTTTCTGCTTGTGTATGCGTGTATATATGAGTCTTAGTGTTAGTGCTCAACAATGGTGTAAGGGGGTGTTTATATAGGTGAGGGAGGGACTGAAAACTGCCTCCATAACAGCCAAATAATGGTCATTATGGAGGTAGTAAAGTCACCAACATAAATGGTGAAAGACCAACGGATTGGCCATTTATAGGAGGAGTAATTCAGCCAAAATAAATGGCTGAATTGAGTGCTTGGCGTTTCTGCTTTGACTGTCCAAATTCTGGTCCAAACTGTACATCTGAAACTTCTGGGATCAAACTGTACTTCTAACAAAGTTTTCTGGCCCAAAAAGATAATATCACACGACCGGACCGGACCGGAAAGGCGCGCGGCGGCGGCGCGCGTGTGGTCTTTCCTCGAACCGAAACACATCTAGGTCCTTCCTCCTTTAAACACATGAGAATACCCCTTGGGGTCCCAAACCCCAAACCAATTTCGAGTCTTATATACACAACAATTCTTTCTTCCTCTACCGATGAGGGAGAATTGAACACAATACCACACTTTTCCATGCTTCAAACACCTCACTTCGTGAACCAATATCTTTTTCATTTCTCAATGAAATTTGACGATTCTTGGCCCTACGATTATCTACGTACTTAGTAGATCATGCATGTGTGAAGAACCGGATTCTCCAACATACGTAACACTAGTGTTTAAGCCGTTAAAGTTGGTCGGTCGCAACTCCCGCCAAAGGCTAATTTCCAACATTACTCTCTAATTTATATGATGTAGTTTGACTGGAGACGGAGTTTAAGAAATAAAAGAAGATTTTTGAATCTTGTGGTCTAAAACATGTTAAAGATATTTGTAACGTAAAATATAAAATTTAAATATAAATTGGAATAGAGAAAGTACTGCTTAAAAAGATTAGAACTTGACCTCATCATATTGAAGCAAGGGGAGTATCTTGGCAGCCCTAATTCTTACAAGTGGGAATATTCTCAAATTACCTAGCTGGCAACTTCTCAGACAAAAACCGAACATGGAACTCAATCATATGAGACTCCTCATCAACATTAATCCCTGTTACAGATACCCATACAAACACCTTCTTTGCTTGTATACAGATACTTTCCCATAACTCATTTTCCCTTTGATTTCCTTTTCATAGTAAACAAGTTGATCTTTGAACTGTACATAACAAGGGTGTGTTAGTTGGATAGTAAAAGAGTTGTCTTTAGGATTTTCACTTTGTTTGGGAGAAGACCCTTTGGAAGGAAGGAGATCGTGGACATCAACTTTATTTGGATGGCTAGGATTGAAGGAAAGAGAAGAACAAGAGGTGTGACTTTGGAGAGAGAATGAATGATTGATGAGGTAGATGAAGAGAATTATATTGGCTTGTGTTTGTTGACGTATAAATTAATCATATCAATCAAACAATTCTAAACTAATCCCAAATATTTATTAGGTACGTACAAGTTGAGTTTTTTTCTTGATGAATTAAAGTTGGTGTAGTTGGTTGTCTAACTATTGGTATATACCAGCAAGCGCATTAAAGTACAATTGTCGCTTTATTCTGTTCTTTAAATAAATTGAAAACAATTAAATATTAAGTAGAAAATTGAATTATTATTAACTAACTTAAGTGGTTATTGATAAAATCAATTTTATCTTTTTTTATTGCAAAGCGATAAGAATATTAGTATATAGTATTCTTTAAAGTCTGGTAAGTAAATGCATATGCAACAGTAACTCAAACAGTAGAAAAGATGAGCAACAAAACTACAAGTCAAAGACTTTGTATGTAATAAAAGATTTAACCTTGAGAAGATAAACAATTAAGTTAAAATAACCATCACTGCCTTAAGAATGAAAATAAAAAACATAACAAGAACATTATAGTACAAAACTTAGCACTGACTTTGTAATATTACAATAGTGATTAGAGTTGAACACAACACTTCAAGGGCACTGTACTTTAAATCTACAACCAATACATTTGGTTGATAAAATAATACACCTAAGAGACATAAATCAATTGTTGGCAGAAACATAGAACTCCCCCCCTCCCTACCCCCTATACATGAGACCTATTCTTTAACACATCCATCCACCTACCAAATGTTAAAGCAAAAGGAGAAGTTAAGCAAGGTAAAGTAAATCCTAATCTGTTAGTAGTAAATTATTCACCACCACCTGCCAAGATTTACACATCCCCGTCGAGCCCCTAACTACGTCACAACAACCCAAACCACCATTGCAGCGAAGACATCAGTACGAAACGTCAAAACTTACAAAAATGAGCATAATAAACAGTAGACACTAAAGTGAGTAGAGATCTGCTAGTGCAAAATTGAAACTATATCTGAATTTGCAAACTGGGAGCAAAATGTGGCTGGTTAGTCCCAGGCACTAGTCACACCAGCACCACCATATGGTGCAGCATAACCACCTGATGCACCATAGCCACTGCTGCTCATATTGGCCCCACCATAGTAGTCTGTGACTCCTCGATTGAAAGAGGAATCTTTTCGGAAATCACGCCCGCCAAAAGGGTTTCCACCACGACGGTTTCTGCCGCCTCCATGTGAAGATCGAGCAGCAAAGCCAGAGAGCCAAGCAGGTACTTCTTGGTTTGCTTCTTGCATCAGTTCAGCCAGTGATCTTGCAACTGAAGAATTGTTCTCGTTAAAAAAGGCTGTTGCTAAACCTGATTTTCCTGCCCGCCCTGTTCTTCCAATACGGTGGACATAATCATCAATGTCATTTGGAATATCAAAGTTGACAACATGAGCAACATGGGGTATATCAAGACCACGTGCTGCCACATCCGTTGCAACCAAGATTGGTGTATTACCGCTTTTGAAGGATCTCAGGGCGTGTTCCCTTTCCTGCCAATAATGCACAACAATAATTGATCAAAGGGAAAAATGAATAAGAGGTAGAAAAGATGCCACATAACTTAAGACTAATGATAGCTAAGATACCCCAAGGTAGATATACCAGAGAAGGCATTGTGGACCTGATTGAATCGATGAGATATAGTACTGTGCTAAAAAAAGAAACTAATTTAACCAGTCAACTTAAGATCTGTGACTTATTACCAGACAAGGAATCTGCTATAGCAGAGATGATCTTGGACAACAAATATCTTGCCTCCACCACCCACCTCAAACATCATATCGACATAAAAGCTACTAATAATATCATCAGAATAACAACTCAAATAGACAAACATACCAGTGCTATTTAAATGTGAAAGTGCCAAAAAAAAACGACAAGGTCCATGGGCTTGAAGCGTAGACCTAGAAGTGAAGTACACACTTCTTTAAAGGGAAGTGCACGATTTACGAAAAATTAAAAAATATCACATATATTTGAATTTAGTACTATAATCAAATACCAATTAAAATTATTAACTTCAACATCCAATATACAATAATGATGATATTAATCCAACTCCTCAAAGTTGAGATACAAAGAATTGACCATTTCTCGTTGGGATCACTTTGCGTGTCAATGTTAAAAGTGCACACTTATCTGATGTCCATACACGACGCAATGACCCCTCGCTTTGCATTGCTTTCAATTCAAGAGACTAAGTGATGGCTTTTAATAACATTGTCAATACACAACTCTAATCATTGTCGCAAAAGCAATAATCAGTTCACGTCATCTGTAGTCAAAACGGTAAGTGGTGGGCTGGTGGCAACAATGAAAACTGAAACGCATTTTCATCTTCTTTTTTTTTTTTGAAAAAATAAAGAGTATTACATCTGAAGAATGTCAATTCTTTTGTATGATGCATACTGCATAGTGCAGTTAATAAAAACTCTGAAATTATTGTAAGAATTTGTCTACAATCATTTTAAAGAGAACTTCAAGGTCTTTGATGCCCCCCCCCCCCCAGAAAAAAGAAAAGAAAGTGTGTGTGTTGTCAGAGAGAGAGAGAGAGAGAGAGGTGCTCTCAAAGGTTCCAACTACTCTAACCAACAAATAAAAGTATTATATCCACAGAGCAGAAATATAGCACAGTTTAGATTGGACTCTAGAGATCAAATAAAAGGAAGAAGAGTAGGAAATTAATTCTAAGTTCTTCCAATGTTAGAAATTGAGTATCTCAAGTCTCAACTGATAAACCAGCTCCTATCAATTTTTTTATATAGGCAAGAAAAGGTAAAGGAAAAGCAAGTAGAACAGAAGTTCCACATCAATGCTTTATACTGCTAAACCAAGATCTTCAATATAAAAATACCCTCCATTTTACACGGTATTCATGGTTCAGATTTCAAGAAGAACACCAGGAGCTGGACACATTTTAGGTCAGCCAAAAACCCAAACCACGAAATTTAACTTGAACTCAATGAAAAGAATACAGAAAAAACATAAGGGAAACTCAAGAAAAAGGTCAGAAGCACATCACTTGAGCTAAATGCCTCATGAGATTAACCAACCAGAATCACACTAGAGAAATCATCAATACCTGCTGAGTTCTATCGCCATGAATAGCAGTAGCAGGAAAACCATTCATACAAAGCCAATGCTCCAATGAATCAGCTCCTTTTTTCGTCTCGACAAAAACAAGGGTAAGAGCTTGCTGATAATTAAAGACCAGATACATTAGAATTTCATACAATAATATCCCGTAATTCAACTAAATTCAACTGAAGAGTAACGAGGAAAAGGAAAAACGCAATTGCTTCTCATAAGACTAATAGTAAAGATACACTTAGCCTCTCTTTGATATGGTTGAACCTTAACATAACATGCAAAACCAGGAATGCAGCAACTTGTGCAAATTGATAATTTTAAGCAACAAAGTTCTGATTTGACTATATCATTAATCTTTAGACTGCTTTACGTTTCTTCTGAGCCGAGGGTCTATCGGAAACAGCTTCTCTACACCACAAAGGTAGAGGTAAGGTCTGTGATCCTACCCCCTCCCCAGACCCCACTTGTGGGATTGCACTGGGTATGTTGTTGTAGTCTCTGTTGTTAGCATCGCCATCAATAAATGATTAAATCACAAGATTACAACACTAGACAACACATTTAGTTTTGAGATTCTCAGGTTCTCTATTAAAAGATACAAAAATAGAGTTAATGTGACACAGATGCCAATCCAACAACATACAGTCTCCTATCGTGAGAAACCCTATAAAGAACAGGGCACTTCAGAAGAATATAGGCAAGTACCTACGGGCACTTTGAATTCTTCTCCACCAACTAACAATGAAAAAAAGGCTCAGAAAGTATAGTTACAGGTCTGAACAGCAATTTTTTTGCTCAGTCTAAATAATAAACATCAATAATTAATTCAAATCGAATAACAGATGGCTAATACCTTTCCATGAGCACCATTTGCCCTCTGCGCATGAAGGAGATCCATCAAGTGGCTTCTCTTGTCAGTCTCCTGAACATATTCAACTCTTTGAACAATCAGATCAGTACTAGAGCCAACCCTTCCCACAGCCAAAAAGATATAGTTTGAAAGAAAATCCAATGCCAGTCTCTGCAAGATCAAAGCTGAAAAGTTCTCACAAAAATGTATATTCAAGTGATCATTCCAATTCACTCATTATGCTTTAGTTGAGCAAAGATATAGGCTAAAAAACAACTGATGAGCTCGAGAACAATGCCCCCCTCACCCTTTTCAATTTATATGGCGTACTACCCAACTGGAGTTGGTACCTCCGGTCGCCCTTACTGATTCTTAATCTCTCATCCTTGTAGCAATTTTTTATTGTTTTTGCTTCGTTTACTAAATCTTAAATTTTACATTCTAACCTATAGTTCTATCATTCTTGTCGTAGTAGTTAGACTTGCTTCTACATTCTTGCGGACTTGTGCTATAGTATTGATTCCTGCTCCTTTTAGTGTGAACTTTTGATTAGTTTATATCCGCTTTAGTGGCTTTGGTGACTAATGGTAGACTAGGGTCATGTTCTCGGGTGGGAACGGGGGCGAGGGATAGGGGGTAAGGGAGATGCTAGGCTGAGAATAAGGTCTTGGAACATTGGGACTTTAACGGGGAAGTCCATAGAACTAGTTAAGATTCTTAAGAAGATGAAGATTAATATAGCATGTGTCCAGGAGACCAGATGGATAGGACCTAAGGCTAAGGAGGTAGACGGGTATAAGTTATGATTCTCGGGTAGGTCAAAGTATAGGAATGTGATAGGCATTTTGGTAGACAGCGAGCTAAGGGATCAGGAGCTAGAGGTTAAGAGGGTCAATGACAGGATGATAACGATTAAGTTGGTAGTTGGAGGGTTCACTGTGAACATTATTAGTGCTTACGCGCCGTAGACATGCCTGGTCGAGGAAGAGAAGAGGCGTTTTTGGGAGGATTTAGACGAAGTGGGGGAGGGGGTATACCACCCACTGAGAAGTTATTTGTAGGAGGGGATTTTAATGGACATACCGGGTCACTTCCAGGGGTTATGACGACGTGCATGGAGGCTTTGGCGTCGGGGACAGGAACGAGGGAGGCGTCTCACTCTTGGAGTTCGCTAGAGCTTCTAGGATGGTGATAGCCAATTTGAGGTTCCTGAAGAAGGAGGAGCACTTGGTGACTTTCCGTAGTTCGGTGGCTAAGACTTTTTTCTTCTTAGGAAGGTTGACAACGGTTTTTGTAAAGACTGCAAGGTTATTCCGAAGGAGTACCTTACAACTCGACATAAGCTTTTGATGATGTATTTGGAGATCAAGATGGAAAAGAAGAGGGTTGTGGATGACAGGTTAAGAATCAAATGGGGTGTTTGACTATGACTAGTGCAAAGGAGATGGGGAAGAGGTTAATGGTCAAGGGGGCTTGGGAGAGTAGTGGGGATGCGACCGGTATGTGGGACAGGACGACCAATTGTATTCGGGAGGTAGCTAGAGAAGTGTTAGGGGTCTCGCGGGGTAGCCGTGGTAGGCATCGGGGGGACTGGTGGTGGAATGGTGAAGTTCAAGAGAAGGTAGAAGCGAAAAAATTGGCGCGTGCAAAATTGATAGAAAGTAATGATGAGGTGGAGAAGTGAACGAATAGAGAATTGTATAAGATGGCGAGGAAGGAGGCAAGTTACGGCGGCGAAAACGGCGGCTTTTGAACGCATGTATGTGGAATTAGAGGGAAAAACGGGGATAAGAAGTTGTACAAACTAGCTAAGGCGAGGGAGAAAAGGGACGGGGACTTGGATCACGTGAGGTGCATCAAGGACGAAGACGGCAAAGTAATAGTGGAGGACGCACATATTAGGCGGAGCTGACAATCTTACTTCCCTAAACTCTTGAATAAAGAAAGAGACAGAGACATTGTGCTGGGAGATCTGGAGCAAGCTGGTAGGTATCGAGATTTTGGGTATTGTAAAAGAAGTAAAGTTGAGGAGGTTAAGGGTGTTGTTCGCATGATGCGCAGGGGACGAGCGACCGGGCCCGCTGACATCCCAATTGAATTTTGGAAGAGCATAGGCAGGGCAAGTTTGAAGTGGCTGCCTGAGTTATTTAACGTCATTTTTGAGACGGCGAGAATGCCCGAAAAATGGAGGTGGAGTACAATGATTTCTCTGTACAAGAACAAAGGGGATATCCAGAGTTGCAACAACTATATGGGTATTAAGCTGCTAAGCCATACCATGAAAGTTTGGGAAAGGGTCGTGGAGGCGAGGGTGAGAAAAGGCGTGTCTATTTTCGAGAACCAGTTTGAATTCACGACGGGGCGTTCGACTACAGAAGTCATTCATCTTATTAGGATGTTGGTGGAGCAGTATAGAGAGAAGAAGAGACTTACATATGATTTTCATCAATCTCGAGAAGGCATACGACAAAGTCCCTAGAAAGGTTCTATGGAGATGTTTGAGGTTAGAGGTGTACTCGTGGCGTCCACAAGGGTGATCAAGGATATGTATGATGGAGCAAAGACCAGGGTACGAACAGTAGAAGGGGATTCAGAGCTCTTCACAGTGACGATGGGTTGAACCAGGGATCAGCTCTTAGTCCATTCTTATTTTCCTTGGTGATGGATGCCTGACGCGACAGATCCAAGTAGAGGTGACATGGTGTATGTTATTCGCATACGACATAGTCCTGATTGATGAGACTCGCAACGAAGTGAATGCTAAACTGAAAGTTTGGAGACAGACTCTGGAATCTAAAGGGTTCAAGTTGAGTAGGACCAACACAAAATACTTGGAGTGTAAGTTCAGTAACGGGAGCGACCTTGAGACAAGCGTGGAGATGAAGCTTGGTACTCAGGTCATTCCGAAGAAAGGAAGCTTCAAGTAACTCGGATCTATTATCCAAGGGAATTGAGAGATTAATGACGATGTCACACATCATATTCGGGCATGGTGGATGAAATGGAGGCTCACATCTGGAGTCTTGTGCGATAAAAATGTGTCATCAAAACTTAAAGGTAAGTTCTATAGAGTGGTAGTTAGACCGACTATGTTGTATGGGGCGGAGTGTTGGACAGTAAAGACTTCGCACATCCAAAAGATAGAAGTTGCGAAAATGAGGATTCTGAGATGGATTTGTGGGCATACAAGGGGGGATATGATTAGAAATGATGATATCCGGGACAGAATAGGAGTGTCCTAAGTGGAGGATAAGATGCGAGATGCGAGGTTGAGATAGTTCAGGCATGTGCAGAGGAGAGACAAATTCCCCAGTGCGGAGGTGTGGGAGGTTGGCTATGAACGGGTTCATGAGAGGTAGAGGTAGGCCGAAGAAGTTCACAGGTGCAACTTACCGAGGACACGACCTTAGATAAGGGGTTGTGGAGGACACGAATTAGATAAGGGGTTGTGGAGGACACGAATTAGGGTAGAAGGGTAGTAGGTAGTCGAGCATAGCCCTACTTACACTTACAAACTGATAGTTGTAGTGTTATTATTGTAGGTCCACTTAGACTATCATACTAGTAGAGGCAGTAGTACTTTATAGTAGCATTTGATTTCTACTGCTATGTGCTCTTTAATGTACTTTATTTATCTTATGTATATGCATTAGTTACTGCTTCATTTTCAGAATGCGCTACCATGGCTTATTTTCTTGCTTTGCTTGTGCTTTGTCTTTGTATTGAGTCAGGGGTCTCTCGGAAATAGCAGCTCTACCTATCAAGGTAGAGGTAAGGTCTGCGTATACTCTACACTCCCCAGACCCCACGTTGTGGGATTTCACTGGGTATGTTGTTGTGTTGTTGTAGTTTGACTAGGTACAAAATTTAAGAAAAAATAAAGATTTTTGAAACTTGTAGTCTTAAATGTCATAACATTTGTGTCTGGTAAGACTTGTGAATTTTGTGATAACATTTGTATGGCTATAAAATCTTGTCATTAAGGGTAAAATGGGAAGTTCAAATAGATCATTCCCAAATTTAGAAGGACGAATAAGGAAATAGTGCCATTCTTTTTTTTTTAACATAGGGAGTAATAACTATGGAAGCAGCTAGATCAATAACAATGGGGGGGGGGGGTGTTCAGCTTTAAGTTCTAAAGTTTAAGTCAAAAGGATGATGGAGAATGAAGTAAAAATGGAATAAAAAGAGAAAAAATAGGTCGAACAACAGAGAACTGACCTGAATCTCTTTGGGAAAAGTGGCACTGAATAGCATTGTTTGTCTTACACCTAGTGGAGGCATGTCCATTTGTTGCACAATTTTCCTTATTTGAGGTTCGAAACCCATATCAAGCATTCGATCTGCCTCATCTAGTGCCAAGTACCTTATCATCTGTAACGAGACTCTAGCTCTCTCAAGTAAATCAACCAACCGTCCAGGTGTTGCCACAAGAATATGCACTCCTCTCTCTAGTTCTCGAAGCTGTTAAGATACAACAACATCACGGCTTAAAAGCATTTATAAGCAACTGTGAACTGCTTATAAATGATAATAGACATTTCAATCTCCTTATTTGGTGCATATAAAGTCTCTTTCTCATAGTGTATGCATGAACCCATACAACAAACAATCTGTACATTCACTAATCTTGTAAAGCACAATAGTTATCACCATTGTCCATTACTATGTTGCTCTGATCCTCCAAAATCCTGTGGGGTGTGTGTCGGATCCTCCAAAATCCTGTGGGGAGTGTCATATCCTCCAGAATCATTTTTGGAGGACCCCACACGAGTGTGGTAGCATTATTAGAGGATTCGAGCAATATAGGTCCATTGCATTAACTATGTAAATAGACCAGAAAGAACCTCGTGCTGAAAGAGAACTCATTGAACTGAACGCCAATTTCACATGTGTATAATTTCTGTGACATCATAAAATTTTGGGAAAGATAAAGCAGGTTCAAAATATGAAAGATCGAGCTTCAACTAAATCAATGTTCCTCTTTTGCAAAAAAAAAATATATCTCCCTGATAGAATGAGAAGTTCAAGCAGCCTAAACTCGTAAATGGTAAAACTGGCTTATGAACAGTGGCTATCCCTAATCAATGTAAAAGCTTTTATCCCTAGACCCTAATCATTGTAAAGGTGGTATCTCTGGGACAAAGTTTAGCACACAAAATATCCTCGTGAGTTTCTTCCGATACCGAGTAAAGAAGAAAACTGTTGGTAACTGAGTAACAAGGGGCGGTAAAAGACTAATGCATTTGCATGAAAATCCAATTAAATGACAAGCCACAGAACAATCTCAGCTGAATAGAATAGACAAAAAATAAAGTACCGAGCAAACAAGAGAAGAAATAGAACCTGTTGGTTTATGGGAGCACCACCATAAGCAACCACCACCCTGACACCAGTCTGATATGCAAATTTCTTAGCTTCATCGTGAATCTGCAAGCCAATACACAACATTCAACTCTTAGCTTATAAGCCTTTCTGAAAAGCAAACCATACAGCATACTCCAAAAAAACAAATTGATCTTTTCTACCCCACCCTTTTAAGTGCATAGACGAACAGACCCATAAACTTACTTGGCATGAGAGCTCCCTTGTCGGAGAAAGAATAAGAGCCAGCGGATAAGCCACACGCGGACGTGGAGGTCTTGGAAATTGGCCCCTAATGATTCCACTTATGATGGGAAAGCAGAAAGCAGCCGTTTTTCCAGAACCAGTCTGAGCACAAGCCATCAAATCTCTACCACCGAGTACAATTGGTATAGCATGCCGTTGCACAGGGGTTGGTTTAACATACTTGCATCGCCTGATATTTTGATTGACAGCTTCACCTAAATCAATCTCAACAAAAGTGTTCACAGGAGGCGGCACATTATCCCCACTTGTCTCCACAGGAATATCCTCGTACGCATCAAAGTTGATCCCAGAATTCTCTGGTTCAACAAAGGGTTCAGCATCATCTTCTGCAAAAGGGTTAGCTTCCCGCTCCCTCCCGCGATCCCAACCACCTGTTCTGTTATTCCAGCCACCGCCACGGCCTCCTCCACCGCCGCCACCATAACCAGATCGAAAATCATTCCTTGGACCACTCCAACAATTTCCACCTACATTTGGGCCACCATAACCACTTTGGTCCTGACTCGGACCGGATGCAGCAGCCCCGGCATAGGAAGCCTGTGCAGGAGGATCAGTTGAAGCAGGCGCAGGCCTGTTTCTAAGATGCGGTGGAACATACGATGACTTGGGGCGAGCAGCAGCCAGATTCTCGGCTGCAGAAACCGAATCAGCCCACGATGTTGGCATAGTGAAAGCACCCAGAAATCAAAACCTGATTACCTTTCTGCTAACCCAAAATTCAGCTAAACCTCTTTTCAACAGGGATAGGTTAAACCCTCAAATTCCAGCTACTTATCCTTCTTAGCACAAGGATTCCACAGAAAAAGCCAATAATTCAATATCAAATCAAATCAACTCTCACGCCTGATAACATTACAAAACAAATTAGCAAACCTATTCAAATTACACATGCAGGACAACAACATTCAAACACAAAAAATGATGATCTTACAAATGATAAACCATATAAAACATACACAACCATATATATCCAGAAAATGAAACCCAAACCAACAGAAACAAAGAAAATGCTACCAATACTCCACTTATCGAAAAACCAAAGCAGCAAAAATAATATGACTGCCTAATAGACATATCAGACCACATTGAATTCAAATAAAATGAAAGACTCTTCTTTCAAAGAACAAAACAACAAAAACAGAGCCAAGAATTTCCTTTTATAAGACCCAAAACAGCAAAAACAAAAATTATGGAAAAATAAGCACATTTTCAGATAAAAACGGGAGAAAAAAAATCCAACCCAACAACAAAATAAATGCAACAAATATTGTAACTTGCTAAAAAACTCAAAACAGCAAAAACAAAATAATTGCAGAATAAGCAAATGAAACAACATAGAACTGAGATTTAAATAATTAAAAAAATGAACACCCATCAAAAAACAAAGAAAATGAAGCAAGTATCTGCTCTTAAACAAACGCCAAAAGCAGAAATCAAGAATCCTTACAAAATATGCACATCAAAACACATAGAATTCAGAATTAATAAGGAATACCCAACACAAGCATGAGAAAGATAAGGAGATATACATACATAGAATATATATAGAATGAAAGAAGCAAAGGAGAAGAAACCCTAAGTTTGAGAAGGAAAAAAAGTGCGATCGAAATACTAAAAAATATCTGCTCTATATAGGCTCTTTCCTTTCTCTCTCTATCTCTTTCACTTGTTATTTGCGTCTCCGCTGATTCAACGTAAAGTGGGAAAAAAGGGAGAAAGGGTTTGAAAGAAAAAGGAACAAATACTAACAAACAAACACGACACACGACAGCCCAATAGGAAATACTACTCCCACATTCATCATTTATATAATATAGTTTAACTGATTAAAAAAAATTAAATATATTTATATGCCGATAGAAAGATAAAAGATAAATTTTAAAATTAAATTATTATTAAATAAAAAATATATATATATTTAAAAATATATATATATATCACGTAAATTTAGAACGTTTTTAGACTACTCCGCACGTTGTGTTTACTTTGGCTTTGTTGCGGCTGGGCTAAATTCTAGCCTACTTTTGTCTTCAACAATCCGCTCATTTTTTTCTTCTCTAATTCTCCAACCTAGATAACGGAATAAAGATATATAGGATTAATGATGTAGTGTGAAGTTGCAAAAATATGCCAAATAATATAGTGGAGGGTTGTAATGTTTTTTTAGTTATCATTTGTAAATTTACAAGCTAATATGTTAGTTATATTTTGCAAATTCGTTAATTATTAATCGGAAGTTGGAAATCTACATTTCAAGATATTCTAATTTTATAAATAAATCTTTATGTCAACCTACATATATTTATTTGGGATAGGAGGTCATGTGTTCGAGTCATGAAAATATTCTCTTGTAAAAATATGAGATAAGACCGCACACAATAGATCCTTGTGGTCCGGCCCTTTTCCGGATCCCGTTCATAGTGAAAACTTAGTACATCAGGCTGCCCTATAAATCTTTATGTCAACCTATTCTACTTGCAAATATTAACTAGCATCATCATTTTTGTATATTGCGTATTCGAAACCCATATCAAGCATTCGATCTGCCTCGTCTAGTGCCAAGTACCTTATCATATGTAACGAGACTCTAGCTCTCTCAAGTAAATCAACCAACCGTCCAGGTGTTGCCACAAGAATATGCACTCCTCTCTCTAGTTGTCGAAGCTGTTAAGAATAAGATACAACAACATCACGGCTCAAAAACATCTAGAAGCAACTGTGAACTGCTTAAAAATTATAATAGACATTTCAATCTCCTTATTTGGTGCATATAAAGTCTCTCTCTCATAAATGATAATGTCTGATGGTACATATATTTACTATGATATCCTGAAAAAAATGTTATGAAGATCATAAAAGACATTGGAGGGGAGCAAAGATGAAGCGAGCCTAACAAAAGAAGTGCAATCGCATAATAACAGGTTAGAGTTGCAAGATTCAAGGTTGTGGTATCGTGTCTGTTTTCTCAGATATAACTGAAGGGAGGGTTCGTAAGTGTTAAGTTGGTATATACCCGTGATGTACACTTGGTATACATGGTGTATATCACGGGTCCTTTAGGGTGAAGCCCGTCTCGGATTGGCCCATCACGGGCAGTAAATTATAGGTGTATATGGTTGTAATATTGTAGTGTAAATGTTACATTAATTAGTCTTGTACACTTACCTTAATTGTATATTTAGTATCCAAGTAGAATAAGATTTTAGGAATAAAATAGGAATATGATTCTCCTATTATGGAAATATGTAACTCGTATATATAGCCTTTCAATCAATGAAAATAATTAAGGGATTATTTCTTTCATGGTATCAGAAGTCTAGGTCTTAAAATCATCTCCCCCTTTTCTTCCTCTTGGCCGTCGACCACCAGTGCACAAAGCCGAGACCAAAGTTTTTCCGCAACTTGTTCTCAGATTGGTTGATTCCGACAGTACCTCTACTTCCCAAAAATTTTCTCCCAAAATCCTCAATCACATATTGTTCTATCAATATGTCTACATCCCGGAACACGTTTCATTCTGCCCTTACAGTTTCTAACATCAAGAATAACATCCCTCGTGTTCTTGAAATAAAAAATGTCCAATATGCGACGTGGGCCGAACTGTTCAAAATTCACGCACGATCGCATCAAGTCATCCATCACATAATGTCTGCGGCTCCTGAGGATACTGAGGTGCCAAAACGCGATGATGATCCTAAGTTGTGGATGACTCTTGATGCTACCGTCATTCAGTGGATATATTCCATAATTTCTACCGATCTTTTGCAAATAATTATTGAGCCTGACACTACGACACATGCAACTTGGGATAGACTGCGTGATATATTCCAAGATAATCAAAATTCTAGAGTTGTTACCCTTGAGCAGGATTTCTTCCACATCAATATGGAAGATTTCCCTAATGTTTCGGCTTATTACAAAAGATTAAAGGAATTGGTGGACCAACTTCGCAATGTTGGCGCGACAGTTTCAAACGATCGGTTGGTCCTCCAAATGGTTTCCGACCTCTCCGAGGCCTATAGTAGTATGAGAACGCTTCTTCGGCAAAGCAATCTGATTCCGCAATTTTATCAGGCTCGTTCTATGCTTACACTCGAAGAAGCATGCATGGCAAAAATGAGCGGCTATCGGTGTTAGTCCCGTAGTCATGATGACCGAGTCCACGTTGTATCCTACCGATTCCAACAAATCGAGCCAAAACCGCAACAACGGTGGCGACAAAAAGGGTGGAAATAAGAAAAATAATGGCAAGAACCGCAGCGGCAACAACGGCGGCAGCCGGCAGAATGGTGGTGGCGGTGGGGGTCCTCGCGGTGGTCAGCGATAACAAGAACAGTTCCGAGCCCATAGTGGGCCCATATGTCGTGGCAATGGGCCCCACATCAGCAGTTTGGGCCCAACCAATTTTCCCCACAACAGCAGTTTCGGCCCGATTCGCCCATCGCGTTGGGCGCCAAACCGATTCGCCCAACCGGGCGATGGCGGCCAAGCCAGCCGATCAGGCCCATTCGACCTGGTCCACATATATTCAATAGTCTGTGGCGAGGCCGCAAGCATGGGTGCTTGGGCCTCGGCACCCGCAGGCCCATCACATAATGGCACCCACGTCTACCGACACCGAAGTCGCAATGCACACGCTTGGTTTAACTCCTCCTGACCCAAATTGGTATATGGATACCGGTGCCACTACCCACATGACATCCGATTCAGGTACGCTCTCGTCTTATTCCAATTTGAGCAACCCTCGCGACATAATTGTTGGTAATGGTAATTCTATTCCAATTCGTGGTTATGGTCATAAAACTTTGTCTCCCCCTCATCCACCTCTTATCTTGAAAAACACCTTACACGCCCCCAAATTAATAAAAAACTTAGTCTCTGACCGTAAATTCACTACTGACAATTCTGTTTCTATTGAATTTGATCCATTTGGTTTCTCTGTGAAGGATTTCAAGACGGAGAGTCATCTCATGGGGTGTGATAGTAGGAGTGATCTTTATCCTATCACACCCGGTTCCGGTCCATCGATTCAAGCCCTGCCATCCGCCTTTTTATGGATGTTTCCGATAGCAAAAAAAATCTCAAGTTTTTTTCGTCTTCCTAAAATTTAGAGCATTCATCAGAACCCTATTTGACCTAAAAATAAAAAATATTCAGTGTGATAATGGCAAAGAATATGACAATGGGGTGTTTCGGGAATTCTGTGCTAATAATGGGATCAATTTTCATTTTTCTTGTCCTCATACGTCTTCACAAAATGGAAAAGCCGAACGCAAAATTCGTTCCATAAATAACATTGTCCGAACTGTATTGATTCACGCTTTCGTACCCCGTCTTTTTGGCATCATGCTCTCCAAATGGCTAATTATCTCCTTAACATAATTCCTTCCAAAGGTTTGACATATTCTTCCCCTCTTCAAATTTTATATAATAAAATTCCTTCATGTTTACATCTGTGATTTTTTGGGTGTTTGTGTTATCCATTATTCCCGTCCACCACAATTAACAAACTTCAGGCCCGGTCTACTCCATGTTTTTTTTTTGGGTTTCCGTCTAATCATCGTGGCTACAAATGCTTTGATTTATCCTCTAATAAAATCATCATTAATCGTCATGTCATTTTTTATGAACCCCAATTTCCATTTGCTAAAGTTAATACTCCCGTGCCTAGTTCGTATAATTTTTTGGATGATAGTATATTCCCGTCTATTATTCAGCATTTTTCGGACGTCTCCCACACCCAAAATTCTCTAGCGGGCCCACTGCCCGCTGGCCCCACTGGTCCGTCACCCATCGCTGGACCAAGATCGCCATCGGGCGATTCGGCGATTGGGCCAGTCACCTGAACTGGTCTAGTTCACTGCTCGCTTCGAGTTGGGCGAAAGCCCATCGTCGCCGCCACCCGTCCCGAGCCCAGCAAATTCCTGAAATCCGCCCACTTCTTTCTCGAGTCATAGACCGATCACTCGTAGTCAACGGGGTATTTTTACACCAAAAAGATATTTTAATTTACATTATAATGTTCTTAAAGCCCCATTGCCCCGTAATCCTCTGTCTGCCTTAAATGACCTGAATTGGAAAATTGCTATGACTGATGAATATAATGCTCTTATTGAAAATAAAATGTGGGAGTTGGTGCCCCGTCCATCTGGTATTAATATTATCAGGTCTATGTGGTTTTTTGCTCATAAAGAAAATTCAGATGGTTCATTTGCTCGACATAAGGCGCGGCTTGTGGGTGATGGTAAGACTCAGCGGGTTGGTATAGATTGTGGGGAGACGTTTAGTCCGGTGGTCAAGCCGGCTACCATTCGCACTGTGATTAGCTTGGCTCTTTTGAAGGCATGACCTATTCATTAGTTAGATGTAAAGAATGCTTTCCTACATGGGGATCTCAAGGAAACAGTCTATATGCATCAGCCTTTGGGATTCAGGGATCCCAAACATCCTCATCATGTCTGTTTGTTGAAGAAGTCCTTATATGGGCTTAAGCAGTCTCCCCGAGCCTGGTATACGAGGTTTGCAGATTATGTTTTGACTATTGGGTTCACTCACAGCATGTCGGATAATTCTTTGTTCATCTACCGCCGTGGTTCGTCCTTGGCCTACATTCTGTTATATGTGGATGATATTATCTTAACTGCCTCTTCCGATGCCTTACGTCAGTCTATCATGACCATGCTCAACTCTGAATTTGCTATGAAAGACTTAGGGCCCTTAAGTTACTTTTTGGGGATTGTTGTCACTCGTCATTCAGATGGGTTGTTCTTATCTCAACAGAAGTATGCAACTGAGATTATCGAGAGGGATGTGATGTCATCCTGTAAGTCCATTTCCACTCCAGTTGATACTAAATCCAATCTTAGTGTCGCGGCTGGCGTACCCTACGAGGATCCGACCCGCTATCGCAGTCTTGCAGGGGCCCTTCAGCATCTTACCTTTACGAGACTGAATATTACATATGCTGCCCATCATGTGTGTTTGTTCATGCATGATCTCAGAACTGAGCACATGAATGCACTCAAACGCATCATTTGGTATATTCAGGGTACACTTGACTATGGTTTGCATTTATATCATTCTTCGACATCCACACTTGTCTCGTATACGGATGCTGATTGGGGTGGCTGTCCAGACACCAGGCGGTCTATGTATGGCTATTGTATGTTTCTTGGTAACAACTTGGTCTCCTAGTCTACGAAGCGTCAGTCGACTCTATCCCGCTCAAGTGTCGAGACTGAGTATCGAGGGGTAGCTAATGTGGTCTCAAAATCACGTTGGTTACATAATTTGTTTTTGGAGCTTCATTATCCCATTTAGAAGGCAACCTTGGTTTATTGCGATAATATTAGTGTCATATACCTTTCTGGTAATCCGGTTCATCACCAACGCACTAAGCATGTCGAGATGGTCATTCACTTTGTCCGCGAAAATGTTGCTCGTGGTCAGGTACGCGTATGTCATGTCCCATCAAGATATCAAATTGCAGACATCTTTACAAATGGTCTTCCCTTAGTCCTTTTTGAAAATTTTACGGACAGTCTCAACGTTCGAAAACTGCCCGCTATAACTGTGGGTATGTGTTAAGCAAGGTATATACCCGTGATATACACTTGGTAAACATGGTGTATATCACGAATCCTTTAGGGTGAAGCCCATCTCGGATTGGCCCATCACGGGCAGTAGATATTGGCCCATCACTGGCAGTATATTATAGGTGTATATGGTTGTAATATTATAGTGTAAAGATTTCCTTAATTAGTCTTGTACACTTACCTTAATTATATATTTAGTATCCAAGTAGAATAAGGTTTTAGGAATAGAATAGGAATAAGATTCTCATATTATGGAAATATGTAACTTGTATATATAGCCTTTCAATCAATGAAAATAATCAAGGGATTATTTCTTTCAGTAAGCACAACGGAAGTTTAAAATTTCTCACCCAACAACAATCCTGACATGACTTATACGATAATCATGTTGTATGTTCAAAACATGATAAAAAAAATCTTACAGGTTTTCGTACGCGGGATTCAACACTAAGATATCCATCGATTTGTTTCCTCAATTGCAAGATCTAACTCCAGTGTATTTCCTATTCAAGAAAATGGACGGCCAAGCTCCCATTTTGGGCCAGTAATTTCTGGCCCAATTGCTTCCTTGTATTTATCCGAGTACTCATATAATATATCCAACACATTTAATTAAATTCGAAATCCAATTCGACTTAATTAAATAATTTCTATCAAATAGAAATATTCCATAATAATTATTATTAATTAAATATCTCGATTCTTTATCGAATATTTAATACTTCTCAATACACTATTAGATCGAAGAAACAATCGCACATAGTGTGACCCTATAGGCTTTCACATATCGACATTAATCTAATTAATGTCCATACGAAATTTCTAGACTGCATCGTATGACGTACTTAATATGTGAAGTGCGTTTACATGAATCCAGCAAACTTAACATTTATGCGGAACTATAAATTCCTTTCATTCGCGACACACTCGATTAATCTTAGGATTTGCCAAGTGTCTATCCAAATGACTTAATCACTTTATCTCACATTTATTAGTTGACAACTAGACCATAATCTAAATATGTCTCTTGCACTGGCCAATGGCTTTAGTCAACCTAATAACATTGAGAAGTTGAGTGCTCTCTCGAATTTCCAATCGAGGAATGAATCATATTCTTGGCTCAACTACCACCTTGATTTACATCCTAATGCTCCCAACACAAGTTGTATCTTATCCAGAAGGAGTTTAAGCTTAGAACTTGGTCAAAGTACATCATTCTGTAAACAAGGTGTGTATTGACCTCAAGTCAAATGACCTTTATATTCCACACGCCGATAACACTATAGACATGTATAACAAATAGTTTATCGGCAGGGTATACCAATACTTCTCCAAAGTATCCATGTGTCCATCACGAGTAACCATTACTCGTAGCCGTGAGACATTCTACATTCTCCAAGAATCTGATGCAGACCACATGTCGACTTATAGCATATCATCGATATTCCATTCTCGATGATCATTAGTCGAGGCTATTTTGAGAGTTACATTATATCATTAACATCTCACTCTATTAGTGACAACGTAAGCTCAAGGGATGCACATGTATGAATACTTGCAAACAATCAAACAATAATTTAATAATTACAAATGCCATAAATATTAATCTCATTAATATTACGAATGTGTTCAAGTACATTTTTGTCTCTAATATAGATTGTCTCTAGGACATACATACTTTCAATAACGCGCATGGGAAATTCAAGAACAAAGATGTGTGATAGCTTAATCAATGTATATAATCGTAATGAAACTAAAATCTGGAGGCATCGAGAGTTGTGATCGCAATTGCAGAAGTCAAAAGCTGGGATTATAGCATAAATAATTTTCAGAGATATAATGCAACACGGGAAATACAACAACAAAGACTTTCTCACAGAATCTGAAGGCATCCATTAAACTGCAGTCGCACTGCAAAAACAGGTATTTAGAAGGCCAAGTCATGTTTTGTATAAGCTCTATATATGCGATTAAATGTGCAAAACATTGGTTTCTACTTGGTTCATAGTGTATCATATAGCGTTGGTTTATATTTGGTTCATAGTGTTGGATTCATTCAATTGAGGAGGTAAAATAGTTATTTCCTTTTTGTTGCCTACTTGAATATCCATGTTGCCTACTTAGATTAAATCAGGTATATATGGAGTCACATGGATAGTAAAGATTCATATAACTGATAACTTGAGATTGAGATATAGTTATTGTTGTATGTAATGAATACCATTCTATGGTTGTTGCACAGAAAATGAACCACAAGTTCAGCGCGGTCTTCACTAGGCAGGGAAAACATCATTATCATAACCACAAAAACCTTCTTGAGCCATCTTATTATGGGCTGGGAATAATCACCAAGTCTTTCTTAGTTAAGACTGTAAAAAACCCCCCATTTTTCTTAACATTTCTGCTGAAAGTAAATCTACAGGCTTAATACTGAAAATTCAGATTATATAACTGTTTGCTATATAGATGCCTTAATAGAACCATCAGTCAAGGTCAAGTAACTTAAGTTTTAAAAGTGTCAAAGAGGGGTGTGCTTGGTGAATTTGTGTGCGCTCATCATAAAACATCCTCATAGGAATCAGTCAGGAGCCACAAAGGGTACACCTTTTCCTTCAGATTATGACAACAATAAAGTAGCTCTTACATGATAAACCATACACCTAGTACTTGAAGACAGGGTCAGGTCTGCGTATATCCTACCTCTCACAAACCCCTCACAGACCCCACTTGTGGGGATCACACTGGGTATGTTGTTGTTGTAGTAGTAGTACTAATGAATACCCTTCTAATGAACGAGAAGTCCAGCGCGCCCTTTACTAGGCAGGAAAATATCATTACCATAACCACAAAAACCTTCTTCAACCATCTTTTTATGGTCTTGGAACGGGTCACCAAACAATTCACCAAGTCTTTTTCCGTAAGACTGTAAAGAGCACCTCACAAATCTACTGGCTTAACTCTGAAATATTCAGATTCTCTAAGTAGTTTGATGTATAATTGAAGTTTTAAAAGTCTCCAAGAGGTTTGCCTAGTGAATTTGTGAACTTGTGTTCATCCTAAAACCTCTTACAGAAGTCAGTCAGAGGCACAAAGGGTACACCTTTTCCTTCAAATTATGAAAGTAGCTCTTACATGATAAACAACACACAAAAGGCATGCCTTCCACCTCAAAGCAGACAACATAAGAACCTGCTCTAGACTCAGAAGAACATTTGTTACCAATAAATAACATGTATATTTATCCAAGAGTGGGATGCAAGCAAATGTCTATCATTATTTGGGAACTTCACCCACCAGAAAGAAAAATCCCAGACAACAGAGTTTTACAAAGAAATCTAGAAGTAGTTGCTGCTGTAAAAGTTTTTTAGGAAATTAGAGGCACCCTGATCTTTATGTCCAAGGTCCTGCACAAGACCTTGGTTACCTATGACATATTTGCCAACAAGACGGTGCCTCTGCTTTGAGTGGTCCACACAGTTCTTCAACTCTTCCATGCCCTTAAACAACAGCATGTCAATTACATGCAGGACATAAATTAGTCATGAGTACAATGTGACACTGCATAATTGAACACCCACATTTACTGATACATATCGTAGGATGGTAGTGGAGACACGTATCAAACTATAATAAATAGCAATATGCATATTAATGAGAATTCTCATGGGCAAGTTTATTTTTTTAGAATAACTATCTATGAACTTGAGGTGTAAATCCATCCCTGAGAACCTTTTCTCTTCTCTTTTTGTCCTTTCTCAATTTATTATGTTTCTGCGTAGGTCGGGGGATGTGCGTTGAAGGGATAAAAATTGTTATCAGGGAGACCAAATGGCAGAGAAGATTACTTTAAATTGATAGATTGTACTGATCTTATATATTTATTTACTGGTGCACAAGATAATAATTTTCAAAATAGACACTCTTTACCTTTATATTTACTATATAATTCATTTAGGGAAAAATAGAAAGGGACCTTAACCTTAAAAAGGAAATTCAAATTCAAAATACAACAACATACCCAGTCAAATCCCACATTGTGGGGTCTGGGGAGGGTAGAGTGTACACAGACCTTACCTCAACCTTGGTAGGTAGAGCGGCTGTTTCCAAGAGACCCTTAGCTCACGACAAAGCACAAACCCAAGCAAAGTAAGACACACAAAGTGCGTAAGTCATGACAACGAATTCTGAAAAAGAAAGAAGCAAAAGAAAGCAATATCCAATGCAAGTAAATAAGACAAACAAAATACACATAACATCATAAATCAAACGACAAGGGACTATAAGACAATATTGTGCCTACTAGTATGATAGGCTAAACGAGCCTGCAAAAATAATACTACAACTACCAATTTGTAAACGTAGGTAGGACTACACTGGACTACCCACTAACTTTCTACCCTAATATGTGTCCTCCATAACCCCCTATCTAAGGTCATGTCCTCAATGAGTTGCACCTGCGCCATATCCCGTCTAATCACCTCTCCCCAATACTTCTTCAGCCTACCTCTACCCCTCATGTACCCGTCCATAGCCAACCTTTCACACCTCCGCAATGGGGCATTTGTTTCTCTCCTCTGCACGTGCCCGAACCATCTCAACCTAGCTTCTCG
Organism: Anisodus acutangulus; assembly: GCA_029783415.1. Lineage (NCBI taxonomy): Eukaryota > Viridiplantae > Streptophyta > Magnoliopsida > Solanales > Solanaceae > Anisodus > Anisodus acutangulus. The sequence goes on from CM056504.1 coordinate 49,297,658, forward strand.
CATCTTATCCTCCACCGAGGCCACTCTCATCCCGTCTCTGATCCTTGTATGCCCACACATCCATCTTAGCATCCTCATCTCCACAACTTTCATCTTTTGGGTGTGCAAAGTCTTGGTCGGCCAACACTCCGCCCCATACAACACGGTCGGTCTAACAACCACTCTATAGAACTTGCCTTTAAGTTTTGGTGGCCCCTTTTTATAGCACAATACTCCAAATGCGAGCCTCCATTTCATCCACCCTGCCCCAATACGATGTGTGACATCGTTATCAATCTCTTCATTCCCTTGGATAATAGACTCGAGGTACTTAAAGCTCCCTTTCTTTGGAATGACCTAGGTACCAAGCCTCACCTCCACGCTTGTCTCAAGGTCGCTCCCATCGCTGAACTTGCACTCTAAGTATTCTGTCTTGATCCTACTCAGCCAGAACTCTTTAGACTCCAGAGTCTGTTTCCAAACCTCCAGCTTAGCGTTCACTCCCCTGATCAGGACTATGTCGTTTGCGAGTAACATACACCATGACACCTCCCCTTGGATTTGTTGCGTCAGTTCATCCATCACCAAGGCAAATAGGAATAGGCTAAGAGATGATCCCGGGTGCAGCTCCATCATCACTGAGAAGTGCTCCGAGTCTCCTCCTACTGTCTGTACCCTGGTCTTGGCTCCATCATACATATCCTTAATTGCCCTAGTGTATACCACAGGTACACCTCTAACCTCCAAACATCTCCATAGAACCTCCCTAGGGGCTTTGTCGTATGCCTTCTCGAGGTCGATGAAAATCATATGTAAGTCTCTCTTCCTCTCCCTATACTGCTCCATCAACCTCCTAATAAGATGAATGACTTCTGTAGTTGACCGCCCCGCATGAATTCGTATTTACTATATAATAATTCATTTAGGAAACAATAGAAAGGGAACTTAACCTTACAAAGGAAATTCAAAATAGTAACTTTGGGCATATAGAGTTATTATTTACTCCCAAAAAACTCGAAAAGGAAGAGCAATGTGGTAAGAGAAATGAAGGAATAGTCGTAGTACTTTCATTGCCTACTAGAGCCCCAGAAGTTTTGGAAGATTGCTAATATTATGTGTTAATACCCAACATAAAAGACCATTTAATTATGTAACCCTACTTGCATCAGACTATCATCAACAACCAGTCGCTTTCTTACCTTATTCGGCATTTTTATTTCTCGCTAAGGCTGCGCTATTTGCTAACTACTTGAGTCTACGAGGGAAAGACAGAGCAATATTACAGTTTCTTTGATCTCCATTGTTGTGCCATGAGAATATCACTGTGATCCTTTGAATTAAGTAAGAAACTATACAACTAAATGCTCTGTTTTTGGGAAAAATCACTGACCAAATAAACAGAGATGGATCATACTGCTCCACCTGAACATCCCCTCCCCCCAACCCCCCCATAAAACAAAGAAAAAATGAGAAAATACAAAACATAAAAGGCCTCTTATCTTCACTCAAAGTACAAAATACATTCTGGATGACTTCCTTATAATTCACTAACAAGAAAAATGAGACATCAATGACATGATAAAGCATTTGCAATATTAGAGAGAAACACTCGCCTAATCCAACACAAATAACTTAATGCAAGAAACAGAAACCAAAATTGTAACAAGTACAAAGAGAAGGGACAAAAACATCGTTTATATTCTTTTTGAAGTATTAGCATTTCTAATTCAACTTTTTATAACCTGCTTCATGAGATGTCTGGTCCTCAATTCTATAATTTCATCAATAAAACATTTGTTATCCAAAAGAAAAGAACAAGAAACAAAAAAAAGAAACATAAACAAAAGTAAAGAAGAACGAAAAAAGGAGACTATCTACACTAAGTGTACTAAATGGTTAGAGGGCATCTAACACAATGTGAAACAATTCTGTAATAAAGAAGACACAAGAGGTATCAATGAGAAAGATATATAAATATGGAAATCACAAGCTGTGAAATTACAAATGTTGGAGATAAATACTTGACTGTTCTTGTTCTGCATGGAGAATATATTATGCAACTATAGCCATCTATTCCCTTAAAGCTCAACAAATCTGATAGATTTTTTATCCTCGGTCTTCAATGATCATTAAGAAGCTCTACCTGCATACCTGACAAGCTAAATCTCCGAAGAAATAATAGCAAATCAAAAGATACATCACAATCACAAAGCAAGGGGACAAGCAAATGAACTTTGCTCTGAAAGGTACACAAATACCAAGGAGTTTCATATTAGACGATAACACTGAGTCAGAGTGGCATCTTGATGATGAACATTCATATCCTCAAAGTTAGAGATTACGGAACCTTAGTCTAACACCATAACAACCAGAAACTCATTTTATCCACCAGCAATTTCTTTCACTAGACCGGTTCTTCTTTCTGCCCTATATGTTTTTCTTTTTGAATAAAAAAGTGCAGTCGTTGTGGACAGATCCATATAAGGCGGCTACTTTTACAGTTTCCAGACATAACAAGAATATTTAACTGATGGTTCTATGCGCCAACATCAATCAAACCCGTATTTGCATTTGTTCCTTTCTAAGTAGTTTGAAATCTACTGACACTGAACAACAGTAATTAGTCTGCGTGAATCCTACAAGCAACTACCTTGAAAAAGAAGCCACCTTTAGAATTCATCAGCTACCTAAATCAATCTATTTCATCAAACCTGAAACTAGAAATCTATAAGGATTTGTATTACTGGTTTGGCAACCCGAACTAAGAAACTTATAGAGTCAAAAGGCTCAAAAGCTATTTGGATCCAAATGAATAACCGGCCAGTTCAAACTTGTTAGCTAGTTGTTAGAATCCATTTTTTTCGCCTGACTATCAGTTCGAATTAGCAACTAATTCTATCTCGTATGTGAAATGAGTGAAGATCCAATATTTGATGTTTTAAATCCCATAATTCCATTTGATTCTGTTCACAAGCACACTTGGATCTCGATTCAAGCACACAGTAACCCTAAACAGCTACGTAGACCTTACCTCTACCTTTGCGGGGTAGAAAGATTGTTTCCGATATACCCTCGACGCAAAAAAAACGTAATCATTGCAGGGTTGCATGCAAAATAAGGCAGCAAAATATCAAGATACAAAATAAATGGTCCAACATAGTAATACACACATAGAGATAATGATCGACGTGATACCAAAATAATACATCTAAGAAAATGAGAAGAGGAGATGGAAAAGCTAGCCCCCACCTCTCTCACACACAACGCGACAAAACTCAAATACCTACTACACTTCTATCCTAATCATCAACCGCCAAATCTTTCTATCTATGGTCATGTCCTCAGTCAATTGGGTAGAGCCATATCCTGTCTAATCACCTCCCCCAGTTCTTCTTCGGCCTACTCCTAACTCTTGTAACTCCTACGACTGTCAATCTCTCACACCTCCTAACTGACGCATCCAAGTGTTATGAAAGGCGACCGCCTTACGCCTTTTGGCGCAAGGCGCGGCAAGGCGAGCCTTCGTCGCCACAAGCAGCCTAGGCGTGACATTTTTCAAAAGGCGAGTGTAAGGCGAACTGTGGCGACGCCTTTCTATTTAGAAAAAAAAAACTTGTGTAAACTTAAATCTTAACCTAAAAAAGAGAGCAAAATATTCAGTTGTCTCGTCCGCTAGGGTTTCAGTTGTCACTGCTGCGACTCCATTTCTTTTTCGGCGCAATTAGGCCTCACCCCTTTCTTTTCCGGCGCCTTTCTTTTCTTTCTTCTTTCTTTCTTTCTTCTTTCTTTTTCGGCGCCGCTGGCAGCCTTCACGAGGTACATCTTTTTCCCCTTCCCATTTCATATAAATATTATCTTTTTATGATAATACGAATTGAATATTCTCCGATCTGATACATTTACCTTCAGATAAATGATGATATTTGTTGTAAATAGTCAAATTACGATAATGACCTTTGTGTTCATAAAGCTCAAAAATGAGAAGATTCATATGTGAATTAGTTTGATTGAGGAGCTGTTAAAATAGTCAAATTACGATAAGGTCATCTGTGTTCATAAAGCTCAACATAGAGAAGATTCATACGTGAGCTCCTATTAGTTTTGATTAAGGAGCTGTTAAACTAGTCAAATTATGATGAATTTTTGCGTTAATGAAGCTGGAATAGAAGAATGGATATTGAGGATTATAAGTAAGGCTTGTTGTACGTGGTCGGGCTGAGTATAAAAAAAGCCAAATTATACTGAATCTTTGTGTTTATGGAAATCCTGACTAGAACGGAGTGGATATAGAGGATTAATAGGAAAGCTTTATGCAGGTGATCGGGCTGAGAAAAAAAAAGTCGAAATTCTAATGAATTCTTGTATTTATAAAAAGGCTGAATAGAGTGGAGTGGATAGAGAGGACTGATAAGAAAGCTTTCTGTAGGTGGACATGCTGACTAAACATAGCCAGCTTACAATGAATGCTTGTTTTAATAAAGCCCGAATGGGCGAAATAGATATGGAGGATTCATATAGTTGAGCTCAACTAGTTTGAGATTGAGGTGTTGTGGATTGATATTTGGGTGTTCTTGTTTGGAGATAAATTATGAGGATTGCGAGAGATTGATGACTAGAGTAAAATAGTCAAATGAAAAATCTTTCCTGTAGTAATGAACTTTGGAATGGATATAATACAGCTGAACCCATTTTGATTTGGGAATTGGGATTGAGGCATAGTTGATTGATATGTAGCGGTTCTCGTTGATTTTCTCTTCGTTTCTTCCTTGGTTGACTTTGGCTCTTCCAATAAAGTTTTTTCTCCAAGTTATATTCGAGAATGTGATGGACATCTTTGAGAATACAACTTGTTTTCCCTCCATTTTTAGGTTCTAGCTTTTAAGCTTATTTTTCATTAATGCTCTTATCAAATGCTTGTTGTATCATGTATGTGATCCTTTTTTTGATGAACCATGTTTTCCCCTTGTTTTATAGATAAAGGAGTTACCTGCATTGACCAGCTATATCTTTTTTCCCACTTAACTAGGTAAGAGGATTATGTGAGAAAGCGAATGAGATTCTAATGCAAGAGAGCAATGTGCAGGTATGACCTTTTGAAGATTAATGTGCTTTTTCTCTTTTTTCCTTTTCTGCGCAGCTACTGATTTCCTTTTTCTTTTACATGGGGAGGGTGAGGATGACTTAAAACTTTGTTTTCTCCTTTTCTGTGTTGATTACTTTTTTGAGCTCCAAAGTCTAATAGTGAGTGTTCATTCTTTCTTCTTCATTGCTGCCAGCGAAGAGGGATAATTTTGTCCCCTTTTCTAAAATGCATTTTACATCAGCATGTTGAGAGCATAACCTGATAAGTTAGGTTTTAGATTTTTTTTTTGTTATATCTACGTGGCCTCATACTCTTGAAAGCTTATGATGTTACCTCTAAATATTGAAGATTTTATAGCTAGCAAGACCAGGTTTAGTTAATTTTGTAAGTACTTATGCCATAGCCAAACAGATTTTTGTGAAAGTAGCTGATACACGATATATACAATGCCAGTGTATGGGAGTCTAGAATTGACTCTCCCTTGTCTATTCTTATTTTCTTGCAGCGCTATAACTTGATGAATAATTGAAATATTATCATATTGACTTTGGAGCTATATTATATAGATCATTTGCCTCAACATCCTATGTTGATTAAGTACTAGTACATGAGTATGGGTCAGTTCATGTAGATTCTTTAAACATTAAAATTAGCAAAAACCTGCATATAGCATACCAAATACTCCTGTAGACTCGTACCAACAATGTACCGTCTCTGAGTGCATGTAACGTATCTCTGGAAAGATTTCCTGACTTTTCAGTTTTAACATGTGGGACACAAAATTGCTTGTCCAAGGATTTCCAAGTTTGTGAATAGCTGATTGTACGAAATTTGAGATGGTTTTTCATATTCCTTCTTGCAGCCTGTGAAAAGCCCTGTGACTATATGTGGTGATATTCATGGGCAGTTCCATGATCTTGCTGATCTCTTCCGGATTGGTGGGAAGGTACATGCACCTTTTCCTATCCTTTGCTTTCTCCTCCTGTCGTGTGTCTCCTGGAATGTGTTTTTGAAGGTCTGGACGGGCTCTTATTTGGGCAAGTAGAAGGATAGATCTTAATTTATCACTATCTTCTTGGTAATGATGAATATTTTCTATAAACGTAAATCATTCTATGAGAAGGGCTTCTTTCTCCTCAGGTAAGTAGGGAAAATTGTTCTCAATCTTGAGGACTTTTAATACTTTGAAGCTGCATACAGAACATTCTGATGTAATCCTTTCAGAATTTAACTGACTAGGAGAAGTCCCCCTGGATAACCAAACCATATGCAAGGGGGGTGGTGAGTGTTGAGATCTTCAGGAATCATTTATACGATGGTTGGTCTTAATGAGCTCCGAGGGCTTTTTAACTGTTATGGCTAGTGAGCCACCAAATGCTAGCATCCATGGAAACAAAACTCTGGTATTATGGATTACTGGCATGAGGATTCACTTGTTAACTCAGTGTTGCCTTTTATTTTTCTGGGTTCTATGCTATTCGAAATACTTATGGTTTTAATGAAAGTAATTTAATCAGATTTGCTTTTCTTACTTATCCTGTTCCGTTATTGGCAGTGTCCTGATACTAATTATCTTTTCATGGGAGATTATGTGGATCGTGGATACTATTCTGTTGAAACAGTAGCGGTGAGTTCTTAGGCCTAAACTCTTTTTGCTATTAGAATAATTTTGTTGTGCACTAATGATAAATGATGTCTCAGTTGTTTATGACAAAGTCATGTTACACTTGCTTAATCACGTAGTCTAGGTTGCCTCCCTAACTTTATTTTCTTTGTTACACTTAGGAAGAGATTTTCATGCTGTAATAGTGAACTTAAGGTGGATATAATCACGGGTTATCAGTTTTGGTTTTCTTTTTTTATGTGATGGTTGCTTTCATGGGTAATAGTCAGGCTGGTGATGTTTCAATTTGACTGTGGTTCACTTTTCAGCTTTTGGTGGCTCTCAAAGTGCGCTATTCCCAACGAGTTACAATCTTGAGGGGGAATCATGAGAGTCGCCAGATATACGTCATTGTTGAAATAAACATCACTCTTTCTTTCTCTATATTTTGCTTAAACTCTTCATAAAGACGGATATTTTCTTTCTGTGAGTTAGATTAATTGTCCATTTATTTACAATATGAACTCAGACCTTGCTTCAGATTTAATGCCAATCACTGATTATGCCTTGGTCTGTTGCAGATTACCCAGGTCTACGGATTTTATGATGAATGTTTACGGAAGTGAGTCCTCGTAATTTTTACTTTTTGTGGGTTGCAGTATGTCATTGTCTTTTGCTTTTTGGACTGAATAATTGGATGGATACCTGGATTTAATATTTCCTTGATACTTTACTTTCAATTTGTATTCTTAACAATTTGTAGATAAATCCCACAACATATGTAGAGTTTGTGTATACATTTCCTGCATTTTATTATAGTTTCTTCTGCGTCAATATTGGTGATTTGTCGTAATATTTTAAGAAGTAATTAGTTTGTATAGTTGCTTCAATGGGGCAGTACCCAATTATCTTGATGCAGATGATGCACTTTGGTAATCGGTAATCACCAAGTAAAACTGTAAAAGCACGAAATCTATAATGTGCTTACAGAATAGAAGGTTTTCTCTCAGAATGCTATATGATACTGCTAGATTTAATCCTTTTCACTCAACAGTACTCTCTCTATCCCTGTTAAGGTATCCTAGTTTGTTCCCAAACATGTGCATATTTTTCCTATAAAAAATGTATCCTAGTTTATCGAGCACAAACATTGAGAAAAGGATTTTTTTATACAAGATTCGTTTGAGTTTGAAGTTTATTGCTGTTATTCTCTGTTTATGGACTGTTTTTGTGTTTTACAGATACGGTAATGCCAACTTGTGGAAGACTTTCACAGATCTGTTCGATTACTTTCCTCTCACGGCTTTGGTTAGTATGTTTTTTTTTTTGTTTTAGCGATATACCATGAATAGTCTTCTGCAAGTGCTTATTTAATTAACTTTCTCTGTGTCTCTGTTTTTTCTACATATATGTATATATTTTTAATAAGTACTTAGCTAGTGTTAGTGCTTTAACCCCTTGGCTGCAGATATTTAAACAATTTTTCAGATCATTATGTTAAAATGAATGGCATTGAAGTTAAAACATTTATTCATTGTGTTTTCATTTGCATTAAACATTTTAAATACATATTTGGTTGATGAATATCTTGATTGGGTCAGGGGCCTTACCATTATTAGTTTATTACTTATTACACTATAATGATGGGCCGTGTTTCTGCTTCTTTGCATGTTACCCCCTGGAAACAACAAATGATCAAGCTGGACAGATGAGGAAATTTTGTTTTAGAAACAAGCTAGGTTGGACTACATTGATATGGTTTGTATTTGTTGATTATTCCTTAATTGGTGTGTGTATGAAGTGATAGTGCTTTTCTCCTCCTTTCCCCCCAAATCTATTGATGTCCTAATGTTTGAAAATGTAATCAGATTAGAATGGGGTTCTGTTTATATAGAGAGCTCCTTATGCGATGGTGTGTTTGTGTCTTTGTGCACACTCATCTAGATTGTATTTTAGCTCCATCTGGCACATGTAGCCTAAATTACTTGCACGCGACTTTTATGTAGGCCTGCGTATTGGGTGGTTCGGTTTGGGTTTGAAAGTTATTGGTTAAACTTATCGGTTATCTATTTGTAGACATGTTAAACCGTTAAAGAACCGTTAAGATATCAGTTACTGACTATTGGTTAATCGGTTGTTGATCATTATCGGTTTAACCGTTAAGATTTCACACATAAAAAATTCAAGAACAAAGAACCCATTTTTAAAACTGAAAGTAGCTTCGAACAAAATTAACCAGTTGGAATATGAAGGACGTAAATAAACTTGGATAAAAAATAAACCAAGAGACATTGAGTTACATTATACAACACAAAAGTCCATCCAGTTGAGGCTAGAATCTAAAGCATATGATCGAAGTAGAGAACTATTAAAGGTACCAATTTGTGAAATCCAAGCAGGAGAACCTGACCAGTTTTAATGGATACAAGAGGAATGGAAGAAGAGTAAAACGGTGAAAAGAACTTCAAATGACTTTATATATGAAAGGGTATAAATATAATTAAATAAATGGTTATCGGGTTATCGGTTCACCCGTTAACAAAAGTAGTTAAACCGAGACCCGAACTGATACCCTAATAACCATAGGACACCACCTGATACCCGAACCAATAACCCATTAGCCAAAACTATTAACCCAATAACCCAATAATCGGTTCGGGCTATTGGTTTAACCGTTAATATGCACATCCCTACTTTTATGTGTTGACAGAAGGTGGCAGATGGCTAAAGGTAGCTTTTGTCCACAATTTTTTAGCATTTTGAACATATGTTTTATGAAATTAACAGTTTTCAGCAGTACAACTTAGATACTAAAAAGAGTATGCTGGTAATATTTTTGGCCGAACTCATAACTTCACATTTATTGGAATCTTGATTTTTATTTTTCTCTCAGTTGCAAGGAAAGAGTGAAGCTTATATCAAAGCTGAACTGTTATTGTCTAGCACTGGCACTAATATGTCAAATTATCACTACTCTGTTGCTTCCATTAGAATGTTTGCTTTTGTTTTTTGGTTAGTCAACTTGGAGTCTAGTTTTGGTTAGTCAACATGCTTTAGCTGTATGTTTTTTTCTCTATGCAACTTCTAGTGTTAATGTCTCTTTTTTCTTTTTTGAATTTTCTGTAGGTTGAGTCAGAAATATTTTGCCTCCATGGTGGTTTGTCACCATCTATTGAAACCCTTGATAATGTACGCAGTTTTGACCGTGTACAAGAAGTTCCACACGAGGGGGCCATGTGTGATCTTTTATGGTCTGATCCTGATGATCGTTGCGGTTGGGGTATCTCACCCAGGGGTGCTGGATATACCTTTGGCCAAGTAACTGCTTACCACTTAAGTCTACTAATTTTTTTAGTAGTTCTTTTTGTTTCGACCAGTAATTGGAGCTTCATCATTTGGTTATTTGAATTGCAACAGGATATATCTGAGCAGTTTAACCACACAAACAACTTAAAGCTAATTGCTAGAGCACACCAGCTGGTTATGGAGGGATTCAATTGGGCCCATGTAATTAGTATTATAACCTTTTCAATTTCTATCAACAAGTTCAGTCCAAGAGGAAAATTCATCAGCTATGTTCTTGTTGCAGGATCAAAAACTATTGTTACCGCTGTGGAAATATGGCATACATTCATTCAGGTCTCTCTCTCTCTCTCTCAAATTTCATGTGATAGTTGGGTACCACCTTGATTATGTGTATTCTGCAAACATTGCAACTGTTCATAGTTTGACAATTCACCTTTTGCAGTTTGAACCAGCTCCAAGGAGAGGGGAGCCAGATGTAACCCGAAGAACCCCAGATTATTTCCTATGATGCAGCTGCACAAACATTGTGATTTTTGTGCCAGGTGTTCCTGCTTTCTGATTTATATGCTGGGGGCCTCAAAGGAGTTTGTAGTATCTTGTACTATAGTGGTGCAACTGCAATGTATGAAGCTTGTAAATCAGCCGGGTGATGCTTTCTTTCTCTCAGTTCTCCAGGAACTTCATGGAGATGCAGTGAAGAGACACTGAAGCCGGGGATTGGTGCTCTGCATGTATAATTTCCAGCAAAGAATAATCGGCCCTGTCCGTTCCTGTTTTCTCACAATTTTTGTTGCTAGTCTAGTAGAAAGTTCAATCATTTCTTTCTTCGATATTCTTTGTCCCCTGTAGATGGGAGATCTTGTTCGTAAAAGCTTTGTAGAGACAAGATTATAGTTTTTCTTTTTCCATCTTTTGATGGGTGCTTGCTTAACATGTTGTCTTTAATTTAACCTTGCTTGATTTGGCACTGTTAATTTATCATAGTTCCATGATGTTCTCTAAACATATACTACCGGTTGTATTAACATTAAAATGGGATTTGTTATGTTGCAATGCCAATATCAGCCAAATCGAGAAATGGTTAGTTGGGTGGTTGATTTGTGTTCTTATAGCAACCTCAAGATTTTTTTTCCCAAACATGCACTTTTGACTAAACAAATTCCAGTGGTGTGTTATTCTGAAAGGAATGCCAGAAATACGCGTTATAGTCACATTTATTGTCAGCTATAGCAAATATCACATTTAGAAAAGTGTTTAGTATGTGTTTCAAGCCTTCAATGGAACACCAACTTGTCGACTCTCCAACATGCATATGTAAGTTCTCATGTTTTCATTATCATTTTCCTCTTCTGCATGCAATTAATATCTTCATGTACAAATTAATTTAAGGATGAGCAAACCAGTAATTACAGCGTACATATATATATATACACGACGACTCATTAACCAGGAGATTATTATAGCTAGCTAGTGCATTACTTTCATGAGCATATGTACTAGTGTTCCAACTAATGTAACACAGCTAAATTTTAGAGATTCTATAGTAATAGGTTAGTATTAAAGAATAATATGTAACAATCAAATAAGCAGGAACCATTCTGGTTAGAATGATGTAATTCTCCTTGTCTGGAGTCTTCTAATTAATTCAATATATATAAGTGTTTATAATTGTAATTCTAATTGTATAAGAATATCTACTTCGCATAATTACACTCAAATAATAATTACACAATATATGGAGAATATTTACGTATTCTCTATCACACCCCCTCAGTTGGAGCGGGAGGAGGCCGGACGCTCAAACTGGATTTGAAGTCAAGGAACAGCTATCGAGGAAGTCCAGTGGTGAATATATTTGTGTATTGATAGGAAGGAGGAACATGTAACAACCGAACATGGCCCATGACAAACTTTCGCACGAACAAAATGAATATCCATCTCAATATGTTTGGTTCGCTGATGCTGGACCGGGTTATGAGACAAGTAAACAGCAGATATGTTATCACAATAGACAAGAGATGCCTTACGTAAGGGACAATGAAGCTCTAGAAGAAGGTTTCTGAGCCAGCAGATCTCGACAACAACGTTCGCAACGCTTCTATATTATGCTTCTGCACTCGAACGGGAAAGTGTGGCTTGCCGTTTGGCAGACCACGAGATGAGATTATCACCATAAATTCACAGTAGCCGGAAGTAGATCGACGTGTGTCCGGACAGTCGCCCCAATCGACGTCAGTATACGATGTCAGTCTGGTCGGTGCAGATGGATAAAGATGTAATCCGTAGTCAAGAGTACCCTTAACGTACCAAATGATACGTTTAAGAGCGGTAAAGTGAGGCTCCCTGAGAGCATGTATGAACAAAAACACATGTTGAACGACATAGAAAATATCGGGCCTAGTGAAGGTAAGATATTGAAGTGCACCAACAAGACTCCTGTAAAGAGAAAGATCGAGCACCAGATCCCCGTCATCGACACTGAGTTTCGACTTTGAGTCGACTGGAGTGAGCATGATCTTGTAGTTTACCATTTTAGCCATGTACACAATTTCTTCGGCATACTTACGCTGATACATGAACATTGCATTTTTGGATCTGGTCACTGAAATCCCCAAAAAATAACTCAACTTACACAAGCATGTCATAGCGAATTCAGATTTGAGCAGGGTAGTGATCTCGTGTTTCAGCACATCAGATGAGGCAATCATAGCAATATCATCCACATAGAGAAAAAGGTATGCATTGTCATTACCTCGATGAAAAATAAAAAGTAAATTATCACGTTGGTTGCACACGAACCCGATCTGCATGAAGTAAGTAGTAGATCATTATCAAAACAAATAATATTTTTCCAATCACCTTTGAAATTTGGACTAATTGTTGAGGTTTACAATTAAATTGTATTTTTCTCGTCGTATTCCCTGTGGGATTCGACCCCAACCTTAGTTGGGTTATATATTTGTTTTCGACTGCTTTAGATCCTTTTTGGAGGTGTAATTTGGGCGTATCAATGAAGAACACCATATTATTTTTCATCAGATAACTCCGTGTAACATCTTATTATCTCTTTTTCAAAATATGATTAAATTGTGTTTGTTTCTGTCCTACTATGAGGACTTCTTGAGCTACCCTCGCTTTCTTGTCTATTTCTGAACCAACTATTGAATGTAATATTTCTAGGCATTTTAAAAATGTGATTTTTTAAACTTAAATGAGTTATATAAAAGTTGTGTTATATAAGTGTGTCATATAAAGCGGTCAAAAGCGAACATATTGTTGTCAAATCAAGGATGTCATTCAGAAATATCATATTTTGCGCATGTAAAAATTGCGTAATATAAAGTGGTCAAAAGCGAACATAGTGTTGTCAAATCAAAGATGTCATTTAGAAACATCATATTTTGCGCATGTAAATGTTGCGTAATATAGGTGTCATACAAAAAGGTCAAAAGCGAGCATAATGTTGTCAAACCAAGATGTCATTTAGAAACATCATGTTTTGCGCATGTAAAAATTGCGTAATATTAAGTATGTCATATAAAGCGATCAAAAGCGAGCATATTGTTGTCAAATCAAGAAGTAGTATATAACATGAATGACGAACAACTAGCATTCACACTAAAACGAGTTATTATGTCATTTTGGAACCAATTTATGATATTGGTTCTATTACATGTTTTACCCCAGCAGACATATTTGAAGCAATGGATAGGACATGAAAATTAGATGATGATTTTAAATATTCAAATAACCCAGACCAAAGATACAATCAACAATACAACAATACAATGACAGTTGAGTGGAATTGGCGTGTTAGAGAGGTTGAAAAGCTAGAACAAAACTTGAGGGCGGACTCAAATATCTAAAAAGTCGTGCTACTTCAATGCCTCGAGGTACACCACGTGAGTTCAATTTTGCTCTTAACCGTTTTCGTGAAGAGAACAATCGGATGAAAATACGTTGCCTCATGGCAGAATGTAGTCAACGTGGTTACGTCAGATTCAAGTGGGATTCGGATTGTGAGATGCCCGATGAAGATGATTCCCCATGATCCTATTAATATTTTTTTAAAATAAAGTAGGTAGGTAGGGTCATAATGACAACCCCAAGGGTACTTGGGGTTTGCAACTATATGAGTAGCCTTTCATTTGTTATTAAACTACAACATATTCAATGTCGAGTAATAGAAATGTAGATTGGTCGATATTCCTTCCAAAGGATCCGAATAGCAATGGTGATGATAGCTCAAATCATAGCAGTTATTCCAGTGATTCGAGTTATCTTGATAACAATGAATTCAAGATAGGCGATTTGAAACATCACCTTCTTATAGAGCGTAATGATGATTTTTGTGATGTGAAATATTCAGATCCACAAAAATATTATTGTGGTTTACGCCGAGAATGGGCATATCGGTATGTCGAATCAGAACGTCTTGTTCGTGACTTGGAAAATCTCAACGCTCAAATCCCAACAAGGTTCTCAATGACCATGCCTCGAACTGATCAACATTCTTGCGAGGTTGCAGTATAGAGGATTAGAAAAGAAAAAAAAACAGAATGTTAGCAAGACGTTGTAGATTTTACATGCTAAAATTGTCCGAATAACAAGCATCGTCAACGGGTAGAGAACTAACATCTACACAAAGAAGATATGTCTTAAGAAACTCAAAATATTGTTCTGAGAACGATATTGAGGACTTCTATTCTAATGATGATTAGGGGTACTATGATTTTATTTGTATTTTGAATTTATGATGAAGTCATCAATTTGAAGAAAATTAGTATGTTTAATTTTGCTTTGATTGTTATAGTCTATTATTAATTTATATAAGCGTCTTAGAGTTAATAATACATAAAAAGTTCAATAATTCACAATTTTTAATGAAAACACAAATAAATTAGTACATAAAAGGTGCCGATTACATAATACATTTAAAAATATATAGAAAATACATAATACATGAAAATGTGCAACGAGTAAACATAAAATACACAGAAATAATAAAATTAACTGAAAATACATATAAATAATGAACTTAATAAACAAAATACATATAAATAATAAACAACAACAAGATATCACAAATCATCTTCCAAAATTTTAATTTATTATTAAAAGCATTTTTCAATTTATTATTCGAATTCTTTTAGCAAGACCTCCAAAAGATCAATTTTTTCTTGAGCTTCCATAAGCTTAAACCGCAAGTCAAACTTCACGGTGTCTCTAGTGATACGTGAAGTCGCGTTATCTCTATCAACATGAGGCTTTTTAAACTTCGCCGCCACCGTTTTATCCACGGGAATTTCATCTTCTCATCGAAAATATTTGCAGCCATCCATATCCTATAAACATTACAAGAAAATTAGTTTTTGAAAGTAAAATATGTAGGTAATGAGAAAAAAACTCTAAACCCTAAAAACTTGTAAAACACTTACATCAGGCAATTTACAACGCCAAAAACGACGACCCAAATTATCTTGAGTCCTTGATGTTCTGAGCTTACAATAATAATCACAACCATAAACATCGGGTTCTATAGTAAAGTTTGACATTTCGGAGCTTTGAGACATGATTTTTGGGGGGCTAAAGTATGGTAAAAGAATGAAAATGGAGAAGGTGAAAAGTGAACATGAAATGGAGAAGGCTGGCTATGGTTTATTACTTAACTGGGCCATTACGGTTAAGTCCTTTTGCGCAAAAAATTCATAGTTTTTGGGATATTTAAGTTCCGGACTCGTGATATATACTCCATTAGCAGTACTGTTTGCTTTCTTTTTGTTTTTTTACCCCACGTACGCAGTTGATTAATTAGTCCTATGTTGCCATCAACTAATTCATGACTTCATGATGGAATTGGAAGGAAAGTGAAATGTCTATTAATTTAGGAATTGTCTTGGCACCCTTTTTTCCTTTATTTGTTGTCAATGTCTTCATAGCAGACAAATTAAGAATTACTCTTGCTAGAAACATTACAGCTTACCAAAACTCATTCGGTCCAGTATGACTCTGTATATGATGCATAATATTTAAAGTATAACAGTCTTTTATAAATTTACGAAACTAATGGATTCTGAAATAATTGTACAAAATATAGAAAATCGGTACAGGAAATACTTAAAGCCTCATTGATCACAGCTTATATAGATTATAGGCCTTTAGTTTCCAATAATTAATCCCAAGGAAATCATATTAAAATTTTAAATTTAATACAAAGAAACAGATGTTGTACTTGAGAAACATATATGAAAGAAAAATACATTAACTAACTTATTGATTTAAGCACTTATTATCTTTCGGGCAGACCCACTGATCATTTCTAATTGATTTTAGCAAAATCAACAGTGTCTTTCCCATCATGAGCTTTCCTAAAGAAATGCTTGACATAATCCGAGTAAAGAACTTGTTTGTAAATTGGCTCCTCCCCACTCTCCAACACTTCCGCCAAAGGTCCGATTACATCACTAGGCTTAGGGTTAACGAAAATAGGTACTGATATCCTATTATTATTACCATTAGCCATAACACGATGTTCGATGCTCTTGTATCGTCCGTTGCTCATTATTTGAAGCGCATCGCCAATGTTAATCACCAGAGCCCCCTGGATTGGTGGGACATGAACCCACGTGTCACTCTCGAGCTTTTTCACGTAAAGTCCTCCGATATTGTCCTGAAGAAGAATCGTTAACGTTGAGACATCAGAGTGACGACCTACTCCCACGGTTAACTCGGGATTAGGGCATTTTGGATAGTAGTTAACGTTAATCCTCTTTGAGCCCATTAGAAGTGATTCTTTCGTTTGGTCTATTTGTTTTACGTTTAATCCTTTCATAAGTGCCTCCAAGAGTTTCTTGATGACAATTTCGGAATTTCTCAAGAAGTCTAATGCTTCATCCCTGAAATAAAAAAAAGTTTAAGTATGCCGATAAACAGAAAAAAGAAAACATGACGTATAGTAATTTTTATGACATAATTAGTTCGATGTAGACTTAACAGCAGACGTTTTAATATTCAGTCACCGAAGAAGGAATAAGCATGATTTGATAAGTTCGGCAGCTATACAATATTTTGTTTCCCAACTGTGTAAAAAGTACAAAGGCTATATATTCTTGCTCCCCAGTACCATGTATAGAATTTACTGTTTCTTCGTTCTTTTAATACTTTTCCTTTACAAGTGTATGAAGTTAATTTGAAAATAAAAAGTTTAATTTCTAGCTATACATTGAAGTACAAAAAATATCTTCAAAATCAATCGCTTTCAAAGTATTTATATAAGTAAATCTTTATGATAAATATTAATTGGTAACGGCCTTGGTAAAAATGATGCATAACCTATTATACAAAGTTTTTAATTTTATTTTCACAAATTAAAATATATTGATAAGTGTCTTTATATTGTTAGTGTATATAATTTAACTCTCGAAGTATAAATGCATGCATCCATGCACTTCAGTTCGATATTCCGTCTCTTCTTTCTTATTTATTTTTAGATAAATTAAGCTAAGGAGGAAGGAAATGATCATTAGATCAAGAATATTTTTGCACATATTCTCTTTGCTCTTATTTTCTTTTTTGGGGTGGGGTGGGGATGGGTGGTGGTGGTTGAATTAATGTTGCAAACCTGAGAGCAGAAGGCCAAAGATCAGCAGCATCTTCATCAGAAACATAAAAAAGGCTCAAATAATCTTTCCACTCCAAAGCCTTTTCAGCTTTAGGAGTAAAACTTGTTCCATATCTCACGTTATTCGTCGATGAATTTTCCTTAGAATGCTTATTTTTCTCCTCCGCTGGCTGTTTGAAAAACCTATATGTGGCCTCCTTAACAGATTCAAGAACTTCAAGAGAAATATCGTGATTTATAATCTGGAAAAAACCCCATTTTTCAGCTGCATTACAGATTTTTTCACAAACTAATTTGTTGTCAATGTCCCAATTGGACATATCAATTACTGGAATGTGATCATCAAGAATTACAGTACTTTTTGTAATTCTCTCTTCCATTGGCTGAATGTATTGTTTAGGTAGTTTTTGAAGGCCCATTTCTGAAAGACCCTTTACTCCATGGCCTTCATTTACTACAAAATCAGTGATATCTGAAAGATCAATTGAGGCAGCAGCAGGCATTTTTGAGCAATTAAAGTAAGGAAAAAAGGTTTAAGAGAAAAATTAAAAGCAGGGTTTAAGAAGAATGAATTGAATGAGGAAATTAAAAGTTTGATGATCTATTGTTTGTGAGTTATTGCAGCATTTATAGGCAATTGGAAGCATGAAAGTCTCAATTTACTGCTCTAACTTTGAAGTTTAATTGTGGAAAAAAGAAAATGAAGTGATTGGTGCATGCATGTTTATTTTCTTGTTAATGTGCTCGTATACATCGTAGGGTTAAAATGTTACGTACGTTTACTTTTCTTTGTTCAAATAATTCACATATAGTCCTTTTTTTTTTTTGATAATTCAGGTTTCCAGGCTTGCGCCTGACTACTTCACTGGTATTACCCAGACGTCCTGGAGGTAATAGCACCGGTCCTTCAACACTATTACCAGGTAAATCGCGGGATGTGCTCCGGTGACCGCTTACGGGAGCGAACCGATCAATGAGACAATGTCAAATTCCCAACATACAGAGTTTCTTCGTCTTTGGGGAATCGAACCCATGTTGTCTACGCCAGTCACTTTATAAGCCTGAGCTGCCACCTGGTATCTTGGAGGACCACATATAGTCCTTTTTAGTAAACGAGGAACACGTTTTTAAAACTCCTTTGAAGTTTCAAATTGGTTTTACTTATTGGAGACTAATAATCTAAGTCAATGTAATACGTATAGGATTAATTTTATATCAGGTTAAAAAAACTTAAAAATAGATTAAAATCTGTCTATATATCTTTATTTTACATATATCAAGTCTAATTTAGTGTACTAATTATAAGTAATTATTTTGATAAACATCCAAAGTCTCAGCTCACTAAATATTGCAACACAACATTAAATGTGCACTAACACAATGAACAACTCCTATCAAGACTTTCAGGAGGGATATTGGGAATGGTTAAATTTAAAAGGTCTATGATTGTCTTTTAACCACCTATGTGTTAAAATTTTAAATTTGATACCTCATACATGATTAAATTTCAAAGGAATCAAGTAAACATACGTACGAGGTATCAAATTAAAGCGTGTTGAAATAAATTTTGTTAGTCTGTAGCCGTCCTGCACGTATGGCCACAAAAACACAAAGGTTGCTTCCTATGATATTTTTCCAATCCACCTAACATTATTTTGTTTTTCTTGGATGCCAGCTATCATATCTCATTAATTTCCAAGAGAAAATTTTCACGTAAATACAAAAAAAAAAAAAGAAGGAAAATAGTTACACTGAGTACAATATTATGATTGCATCTAATTTGGGATTTAAAAGATATAGAAGCAAGTCTGTTTGAATAAAATCGACGATATTTTGTTATCATATAATCTAATTTAATATTAATAACACATTTAAGTGAAAAAATTGTCAAGTGGTCCACAAGGTTGAAGATTTGTTAAGTATTTCACATGGTTGAGGAAATGAGCTGTTATTTCTTATCCAATTTTAGAGAATTTTCACTTCAACCCTTGGATCCATTCTCTTAACAAGATTTTATTAATTAACATATATAGAAAAGATAAATTTAAATTAGCTAGGTAGTTTCTCTGATTTCTAATCTTGCTTTTGGGGATAGAGCACGTACAAGTCCCAATTTTAGTAGTCATCACTTGTAATATTAGATATTATGCATACAATAGTATTATCATTGAGGTGCGCATAATTCTTGGAAATTGAAAAAATGCATGAAATGGTATATATTCAGAATATTATTTTATATTACAAGTTAATAAATAAACTAGTTTGATGAGTAAATATTCTGCAATTAGTTAGGTAGTGAACAGCACAGCCGTCGTAAAAGGGAGGTCAAAGGAAGACCAATTGTCATAATGATCAAAGAAGCCAATCCAAAATTTGAAACAAATTAAGTTCCCATTGAGGCATAAATATGACATGGTGGGAGGGAGTATTTAATTAAAATCATATTGTGGACTCATCTCTCTTTTTTTTATACATTTAATTCAAAGTTGCTACATTCTTCACTCGTAAAGTTCAAAATTTTAAGTATCATCAAAGTAGACCCTGAATTTAGGAGTGTGAAAAAATTGATTTAATCGATAAATTAAATCAGCAAAGTCTTCGGTCACACTTGGTTTGGCCTTTAACATCTTTCACGAAGAAATATCATTGAAATATACTTTAAAAAGTTTTAATGAGATCTTATGTCCTTTTTGAGTTATCAGTTTAACCGTTAATAAGAATTTAAAAATCAAATAATCAAATTGACAGTCCAAAAAAATTACAAAATCGTTTAAAATCATTACCCAATAACACGGTTTCGATAATTCAATAACACTAAAATCGATTTTGTATACCCTTAAAGTGAGGGTCTACTTTGATGACATTTAAAATTTTGAATTTCAGATCTGCCCTTAGCCTATATGATATTGCGTACATTTACCCTCATTTTAAACGTTGTCCTAATTATGCCCTTACCATTATTTTTTGCTTATACTCGTGCCCCTCGATTTAACAAAAATCTAAAAAAAATAAATTGGAGGGCATATTTATTCACTTTCGCATAGTATAGGGGCATATTTGATCCATTGAAAATCCTGATTTAAATATTGTACCAATAGTTCTCATATTTTTTTGTAGTCCATTTTATGCTAGCCAATTTTTTTTTTTTGGTACTGCATTTTGAAACTCCACACTTTACTCTCTTATTCTTTCACTTGCTTATGAAATGTATGAAGCTTCGAGTTCTCTAAATTGTCGTGGAAGGGTATGTGGATGTGGAGTTGCTGCACTCCATCTCATATCATGGACTCCAAATAGTTCTACTAAATTTCTGTCATGCGTGAAATTCGCAAAAGGACCAGACCACATTGAATTTATGTAAGAAATTGTATAAATGCTTAAAATCTAATATTCTCTCTGTTATTACTGTATTATAAAAAAATCAGTATTGTGAGAGACATTTTTTCATGTTTATAAGTCTGATGTAAGTTATCTCTTTTTCTTTGTGATTATTTTTGTTTCGTGGCAGATCTGTGATTTTTTATGTTTATGTTTATGTTGTGTTGCATATATCTTTTTCCTTATGATTTTTATTGCATGCATTATCGTGTAGATAGGGACCGCGAAGACGAAATTTTTTCAGCAAAAACTATCCAAGTCATCAACAAAATTGAAAAATAAAAATGATGTTATGACCATTAGTGATAACAATCTTTTGAAAAGGAAAATCGTGCTCTTATTAGTGAAAATGATCTTTAAAAAATGGATGTAATCGCATTTGAACTTTTAGTTGTATAATTTAGATGTAATGTAATGGTGGATGGATTGTAATTGCAAATGTTTTTTGTGTTTTGGAATGCAATGATATTTTGTGCCATATGGTTATTTTTGAGCCATAATATTCAGGAATTTGAATAGATTAAACATGCCCCTATACTATGAGAAACTGAACAAATGTGCACTCCAATATATTTTCGTTAAATCGAGGGGTACGAGTATAAGCAAAAATAACGGTAAGAGCATAACTGAGACAACGTTTAAAATGAGGACAAACTTGATATAGGCTAAGGGCATATTTGGCCCTTTGCCGTTGAATATATACCGAAAAAAAAGTGCAATAGATTTTCCAAGATATTTTTACTTTTAGAAGTACCCGAATTCAGTTTTAGCTATTAGCTCTTACATTTAAAAACTTTTTTTCAAGTGCCAATTATTTTTTTAAGCTTATTCGGAGTTAAACTGAATTTTTAAGAAGAAATTGAAAAACTAAATAATAAAATTGAGAATATCTGAAAGAATTTTGCTCCTCATATAATAAAATTAATTTTAAAATTGATGAAAAACATAAAATGGGGAAAAAAGGAAAGAGGAGGAAAAAAGAGAAAAGAGGAGGAAAAATACTAAAGAAGATCCTAAAGTGATGGGTCCATAATATAATTTTAATTAAATACTTCCTCACCCAATGTCATACTTATATTGTAAAAATCATGATGGGTGAGGTTGAGGATCCACCATATAATTTCAATTAAATACTCCACCATGCCATACTTATGCCTCAACCATTATATCATAAAGTGATGGGTCCACAACTTAAAAAAAGCCATCAACACCATGGTTCACACTCCTTTCCTCTTTGGCCACCTACCATCTCGACTCAACTTTAATTTGTAGTACAAGACATATCAGCCACTTTTTGCAACACGTTAATACATGTTTTATAATGAATGTAAATGATAATTCGTATTACGTGTTAATTCAAAATTTTAAGCTCTATCTCATAACACTATTTTCATTACTCATCACCATTATAATTTTAATGAAATAAAGTAGGACCAATAAGTGTAATCTCTATTACTCTATTTAAAGTATTATTTATCTTCTTATGTATTTGTTATTCCTTGTTGATTCAAAAGGACTAATTTGTTGATCAAAATATTCATCACCATTTTATATTTCTTCTATCTACTTGTTTCTCTTTTTTTTTATTATTATAAGTAATTAAGCTAATATGGTACCATGGGTGGGCGTTCGGTATTTTCAAAATCCGGATTCGATAATTCGGTAAGAAAGTAGATATCAAATACTGAAGTTTCAAAGTTCGGTTCGATTTGATAAATTAAACTTCGATTCGGTAAATTTAAGTATGTTATTCGGGATTTACCATTCAAGACAACAAATATTAATAATACTTTTATCGCAATCGAAAGATTAATTTACTGCTCGATAATTCAGTTTTCGATAATTTATGTCCAACCCTATATGACCTATGTCTCATTTTAAGTGTCGTACTTTTTTTTGGCGTGTCCCAAAAAGAATGTCTCTTTCCACACTTAGTAAGTTGATAATTCAAAGATCCTTCGTGATAAATTTATAACCACAAAATTAAAAGACATTTTAGGACATTATATACATATTTAATTTAAGACTACAAGATTCAAAATTTTATCTTTATTTCTTAAATATCATACTTAGTCAAATTAAGACACTTAAAATGAGACGGAATGAGTACTTTATAATTTTGAGAAAAATATTTATAATTAAATGACTTTATAGTAATAAAAAAATAATTTAGTAATCGATAATAATTTAAGGAATTTTACTACCAAAAATAATATAAAAAAAAACATCAATGACTTACTTGGTTGTTGACTTCTTTCCACATTTTCCCACCTATCATCTTATCTCACTTCTTTTTAACTTTATAAACAAACAAAAAACATCAACCATTTTCCGATCACAACCATCGCCGTCCACCGGAAAAAATGGAAGTAACCATCCATAAAACCACGACAATCTACCCTTGTACGCCACCTTTCACTGAAAATCATGTCCTTTCTCTCTCCCACCTTGACACCGATCGAAACCTCAATCTCACTTTCCGATACCTCCGTGTCTACTTCAACGACACAACACAACAAATACAATTGGACCCATATGAAGTTATCACATCCTCTCTCTCCGCTGCTCTCGTTCACTACTACCAATTCGCTGGCTCTCTCCGCCCTCGTCCGTCCGATAACCGTCTAGAACTTTACTGTCAAGTGGGAAATGGCATTCCCGTAATTCTGTCCTCGGTAGTGTTAAAATTTGCTCCGAATTTCATATCTTATTTAAATTCTACATCGTAATTGTGGTAGACATTTTTTTTTATTAATTGTCATTCGTTATAACAATATTTATTCCGCAATAACATTCTGATTTTTTTCAAAATGAAAATTTTTATGTTTATTTTATTTTTTATAATAACATTCTATCTATAACATCAATGATATTCATTATAGTGATACACTTTTTATAAAATTATCTCTTTATAACATCCATATTCAAATATTGTTTTACTTCAAAAAGTATATTTTCTTTTCATACAAAAACACAATAGCATTCGTAATATAGTTACTAACCGAATTTTGTTTAGGGGAAAATTATTATCCTATCGGACACCCTCTGTTCCACTATATATATGATGTAATTTGATCGGACATAAAATTTAAAAAATAATTGTAGACTTTTGAATCTTGTGGTCTAAAATAAGCCAAAAATATTTGTGTGTTTATAGATCATCTCGTTAAGTGTAAAAGATAAAGTTTAAAATTAAATTATTGTCAAATAAGAAAATGTATTTTTTTTATTGAATAAAAAAAAAGTGTGTCGTATAAATTAGGACAGATAGAATATATATTTAAAAATTACATTGAAAAGTATTATAAGTTGCAACTTTTCTCATATCATTTTGTCGATCTTAAAATGTTGATCAAAATTCACGTAGTTTGAATCTCACGAAGCAAAAAATGTCAAATAAATTGAGTAATAGGGAGTATTTTTTTTTTATACGTAGGTCAATTGGACCATATTATATTTGTTATGCCTATTTTAGTGTAGTTCGATTTGTTTTTTATTTATCGTCTTCCAACAGGTAGATTGTACCTTGGCCTCTGTTAACTACCTGGATGATCCGGATTACAATTTCGCTGAAAAGCTGGTACCTGACCCGAATGATGACGAGGCATTGATCCGACCCTTGATTCTGCAGCTGACCCGGTTTAAGTGTGGCGGGTGGGTTTTTGGGACAGCGGTTCACCACGCGATGTGTGATGGAATGGGGTCCACGTTGTTTTTTCATGCTATGGCGGAGATTGCACGTGGGTTGAGTGGGATGAAGATTGAACCGGTGTGGGACCGGTCGAGTTTGCTCGGACCGAGGAATCCACCTCGAGTTGAGTTCCCGGTTCAGGAGGTTCTTAGTTTGGACAGGGATTCGTTGCCCTACTTTGAATCAGGTAAACCGGCGGTTCGAGAGTGCTTTGAGGTGAAAGATGAGTGGTTGGATCGGCTTAAGGGGTTTCTTCATGAGCAATCCGGTTCAACATATACAACTTTTGAAGCTTTGGGAGCTTTCATATGGCGAGCAAAGTATGTTCTTTTCACTTAATACCAACTTGTTTAGCAGTTTAAAATTGCAGACTTTTGTTTAGGTTATAGTGATTCTCCTTCTAAATTAAAGGGCAGCCCGTGCACTAAAGCTCGCGCTATGCACGGGGACCGGGAAGGGTGGAACCATAAGGATGCAGACTTACCTTGCATTTTTGCAAGAAGCGGTTTTCACGGTTTGAACCGGTGACCTTTTGATCACATGATAACAACTTTACCAGTTACCTCCCCTTCATTTTCATTCTAAATTTAGACATAATTAGTATTGGTAAATTAGTGTATTTTAGTGAAATAATTTGTAGGAATTCTAAAACTAGTGATAATGTGAAGGGGCTTCTGAACTTGCCACCGAACCTATAAATCGTTTTAGTTACTAGATTTGCAATTAAATGTTTATACAATTCAATAAATTCCTAATACAATACATGATCTAAGCAAAAGTCATTAGGTTCTTTTGAACCGGTACCTAATATTGTAGTTACGCCCCTGGTAATACCTATGTTGCTCGAACTCTTCACTTTCGATGCCGCACCCGTGCCGCACGACATGGGTGTGGGTGTGGGTGTGGGTATGGGATCCATACCCGATCTGGTCAACCAAACCAAAATCGACGGAGAAATTCCGGACAGATTCAATAATTTCCTTGATCAAAATAAAAGCTAAGGTGAAATTAAAGAAAATAGAATACCTTGTACGTAAAAAAATATGTGTCACTCCTTTTACTTTTATCTCCTTCCGGAATTCTCCTCATGATCAATATTTTCTCCTCAATTTTTTGACATAATATCTCATAATTTAGGTTTTCTAACTCTATTTTTAGATATTTGGATTATTTTTAGCCGAATCCTCGTACCCGTATCCCCGAATCTTAAAATTTAGATCATGAAGGATCCGATTTCTAGATCTGCACCCGTATCGGACAACCGCACACGAATCGGAGCAACTTAGGATATTACTATCGCCGGTCATAGATTCATAGGTTTATATACTCATCAGTCACCACGAATGCTTAAAGATTGTTCCTTTACTTTATCAGTCTTTATGGTTGTCGATTTGTACTTACCAGAAATTTTAGAAACAAATATACATCTGCAGGCCCTTTACAGTATGAAAGGTTACCTGATATTGGCAGGGATTCACTTACAAAATTAGTGTCATTTGAAGAAATTGATTGTAATATTTTTCATGTGTTAATGTCTTAGACTAGGGACTGATCTGTTAACTTATGAAACAGGGCAAAGGCCTCTAAAATCCCAGATGATGAGATAGTGAAGTATGCCTATCTAACCAATATCAGAAGAAAAGTGAAGCCACCATTGCCAGCAGGCTATTGGGGCAACGGTTGCGTACCAATACACGTTCAGCTCCTCGCAAATGACCTCATCAATCAACCAATCTGGAAAACAGCAGATGCGATCAAGAAGAGCAAGAACATCATCACGGATGAGTATGTTCGTTCGTTCATTGATTTCCAGGAGTTGCATTATGATGAAGGGATCACATCAGGGAATAGGGTGAGTGCATTTACAGATTGGAGGCATGTAGGCCACGAGACAGTTGATTTTGGATGGGGTGGCCCTGTGACAGTCTTCCCACTGTCTAGGCACTTAGTTGGGAGTGTTGAGCCGTGCTTTTTCTTGCCGTATTCTTCTGCTACTGAAGGTAAGAAAGATGGTTTCAAAGTTTTGGTCTGTCTGCAAGAAGAATACATGCCTGTTTTCAAGGAAGAGATGGAAAAGTTGAAGCATGGGCTTTCTACTATATATGCAAGTCCTCTTTAGAGTAATTATTGTGTAATGATAATGTAATATTGTTGCTCTATAGGAGCAACTGTGTTGTGTGAAGAGTAAGTGAGAGTTAAAAATAAAACCATGAGCATAAATGTATGGAGGGGAGACAAGCCAATAAACTGAGACACAATAATTGGGACTTTGTAATTTAATTTCATTTTCTTTGCAATAGCAAAGCTTTCGAAATCATATTGCACTAAACTTGTTTAATATCTTATGGAGTATATGTATAAGGTTTGGATTAGTACCCACCTTCCCTTTTATGAAAGCTCTTTGTAAAAATTTGGCCTCAACCTTGCCTAATTGCAAGATCCACCAGTGATATTTATTAGACTTTTTCTCACGGAGCTCACCTATTAGGTCGAAATTTCTCGTTTACAAATGGCATTTTAGCTTATGACTTGGTATACAATTGTGTATTGGTCAATTTTATCACCAGAATATCTTAAAAGGGTGACTTGTAAGAAAACGAAAAAGGTAAAGTGCAACACCTTTGATTCTTACTTGTTACCTTATCTTAACAAAAAATAAGTAAGAAATTTTATGTAGGGAGAAGAAAATGAAGAAGTGAGTGACCTGGGAACCATTTTTGAACCAATATTGCTAAGTATTTGTTTAAACTTCAAAGGTCTAACATAACCCATTACAAAGTGCCCACGATTCAAAACTCCCAAAATCGGGTAATAACTAATTTCTGGTCCTTTCAGTTAAAAATACAGCTCCAATTGACGCCATCAACCGTAAACTACATTTCTACCCCCTCTCAAGCATAATCTAATATGTATCTATAATTTTTTATACTCCATCTATCTCAAAATACTTATTGCATTTTTCATGATAGTATTTCTCTTAACATATTTTATCATGTAATCTTTTATTAATGAATAATGATAGAACCTATTAAATGTTGCTAATTAATATAAGGGTAAAATGGAAAAAAATTACTTAATTTTATCTTGGTTAAATAAAACTACAATTATACGACAAGTATTTTGGTACGGAGGGAGTATATGTTTACATGTATTATATGTATTTGTAGTCCAGGTTAGAGACGGCTAGTTCACGATGCCACTAAGCTTGATCCGCCTTTGATTATTTTCTCTCTCTGTGTTCATTAGCATAATATTGCTGATTCATGAGTGTTTATGTGAAAAATGTGTCTTTAATTGAGTTAATTTGTTAGGTTTTATACTATATGTGTTGGAACCCTAGCAAAGTTGATTTCTATTGAATTGTACGAAGTGAACTCATTCGAGCTCTTTTCTCGTACCCCCTCCGTCTCAGTTTGTTTGCCATTTTTCTCTTTTCGAGAGTCAAACGAATTGTTCTGTGACCTAATTTTTTCATATGTCTTTTAAATATTTTAAACTATTAATTATGGTGACTTATAGTACTTTTTACGTAGTTTTCAAATATATAAATTTTATTTTAAAAAATTTATAAGTGTCAAACAAATGGGGACAGAGGGAGTAGTATATTTTTCTATGTGATTCATAGCAGTGTTTAGTGATTATCTTTGGTGGTGTTTTCTGCATTGTAGGTGATGCTTGGATTTGGATTTATCTGAATTGGTGAAAAATGAAGTCCTTTGAAATGAACGATCGGAAGAGTAAGTCATTTAGTTGATTAAGTACTAATTTAATGTTTCTCTTCATTCGAATTATTTCCTTTAACATTGCATTTTTCATGCGTATTGAACATTAGCCTTATTGAACTAAATGGAAATGTAGAATGTGACAAGTGAGGGATAGTCTAATGGAAAGAAGCCTCTACTTCCAGCCTTGAGGTTGGGGGGTCCCGTTTGAGGGTTTGGTTTGTGCTGCCCTACGCAATAAAAGATGTAAATTTATATTGCCATATCTATTTTGGTGAAATTATGACCATGTTATAGCTATGGTTTAGCCTAGTAATGTGGATTATGTATATGTTACATAAGAATTAAAGCGTACCTGATATAGCATTCAGGAAGCATGAATATCCATGTTGTGTATAGTTTGGTCACTTGTCACATCATTCGCATCCTATTTTGATTTGTGAAAGTCAGCATTCTTATGATATTGTTTCTTTTACCAGATATTATGTGTGCTGCTTAGTGCTATTCTATTTGGAAGATGACAAAATAAAAAAAAATGAAGCATGCAACACTGTTATTTGATATATTATGTCTGTTAAGCTTCGGATTTTGTTGAAACAGAGATTGGGCTAGGACTGACGGGGTTTGGGGTGTTCTTCTCATTCCTGGGGATCGTTTTCTTCTTCGACAAGGGACTAATTGCAATGGGCAATGTAAGTTCAATGTCTTTCCGTGATCATAATATTTCTCCGGTTTTCCTTGGATTTTCTTTTAACAGCTTACTTCACTTTTCTGCGACTTGACATAGTGTTATTTTACTGAATCAGATCCTCTTCATCTCAGGGGTGGCACTAACCATTGGTCTCAAGTCATCATTGCAGTTCTTTATGAAACGTAGTAATTACAAGGTTTGCTTTCTTTTATGTATATTCTTTCCTGCTTTTCTCTTCCCTCCCTTCCACTAATTACTCTCTCAAATTGATGATCTGGTGGTATATCATTTGTGTTTATATTTGTTATTATGCTTAGCTATCTTGCGTACTTGTTTTGCTTGTTCCGCAGGGAACCATTTCATTTGGTGTTGGCTTTTTCTTTGTTGTCATTGGTTGGCCTATACTGGGAATGATTCTTGAGGCCTATGGATTTGTCGTACTCTTTAGGTAAATTGGGTTCATAAGTTATTGATGGTCCTATAGTCCTTTTACTTTTTTCTCGGGCTGCTAATAAGTAGTTTTGGACAGTGGTTTCTGGCCAACACTGGCAGTTTTCCTGCAAAAGATACCTATGTTAGGTTGGATCTTCCAGCAGCCTTTTGTCAGATCGGTATGTTATTCCTTAATCGTATATCTTCTTGCATTGCTATCAGCTTTATTATACGGCGCTTGGGAAGGGATTTTTGGAAGTTTTTCCATAGAAAAAACAGTTATTACCTCCAAAGTTACTGTTTGTCATAGCATCTGATCCATGGTTCTGCTCACGGTTGGTTGACGATATAGTTGTATGCTGAACATTACTAAGATTAGGAGAGGAACAAATTGTGGATTCTTGGAATTAACACACAGAAAACAGGAAGTAGTTTTAACTCTCCAAATTTTCTTTATTACGATGCACAATTTATTAGAATCCTAAAAGGAACAGAACGAAATTGTCATTCCTTCCCCCCCACTAACTACCGCTTAGTTCAGCATTTACCAGTCTCCCTCACGACTCTTACGTGCCACAATGTCTCTCTTTCTCTCTCTCCAACGCCCGCCATATTGTCATTCTATTAGAAATCTTCAACCTTTCTGCATAACAGTCCCACCAAATACGTTAATTACTCCATGTTTGCAATTTGGAGAAATAAAAATGCATACTAGGAGTAGAAAGTTCCATTTAAGTTTCATGAAATATGGTACATTCACATGTCCTTCTTTCTTCCTCTTCTCCCTAAATCTCTTTGTTATCTTCCTATACAAGCCATGAGTATTTACTGGTCGGCCAGAAGACTAGAATATAGAAATATTCCTGGGTACACCTTTTCTTTTCATTTAATAGGCTACTATAATACGTGCAAAACCTATGCAACTTTTTTTCTTTATTTGCACCCCACCCCCCATTTTCAGACTTCCATTTCAAAAGAAGGAAATCAACTACTAGCTTTTTCGCTTATATCGTGATAATAGTCAACAATTAGTGATTAGCACACTGATTGTATTCCCAGTTAGTTATGTAGATCAATTTGTAGAATGCAATTTCTTTTATTAAAGCTTTGCTAGAATACAGGTGCAACTAATTTCATTTGGCTTTGCAAGAATATGGTTCTGCAAGGGTATTTATCTTTTGCTTCAATCCTATCAAGTTATGTGATATGTGTGTTTAATTAGTCTGTTCTTTTATCAGTCATCCATTACTGTGCCGTAAATTAAATAGAATAATTTCTATCTGATTGTTAGACAGCTGTATCCTTTTTGTTAATTAGAGTAGTTGTTAGACAGCTACATTCAGGTGATTGATGTAGTTGATGATATATATTCGGTCTTGATTTAAAAAGTGATATATATTTGGATCATCCGTATGGGATTACACTGAGTATGTTGTTGTTGTATATTTGGATCATATAGTTTTGTCTTCTAGCGAATAATCTTGTGAATATCTAATCTGTCGAAAAGATGTTGGAAGTACTATATTAAGGTAGCTTTGCAGAAGATGAGTGCACTTAATTTACTAAAACGTGTCATTTTTTAAAGTGAACATTAAAAACATCACATCTCAAATGAAAAATAATTGCAATTTCTAATCAAATGCTCCTGTTACACTTATTATTGTTACCCGGCCTCCATCGTGTAGAAAATAAAAGGAAACTGGGAGTGTGGAAAAATATATGCTGCAGTTGAGTTTCTTTTTGTCTGAGATTGTTTTTTCTCTGCAGTTCTTTGCCCGCTACCGTGGAAAACGCGTTCCTGTTTAATCCTGGTGGAAATGTTTCAGATGAAATGACACTGGTTTAGCCCATTTGTAAGAACTGTATAGTACCATTTTTCTAGAATTTACATTTAGGAAGGTGATGTCAGTACATTTTGTTCTCCAACATTGAGATTGGCCTTTTTAGCGCCTAATGCAGTTCTTTTTTGCTCATCTCTTAGTAACTAGTGCTGTGTTTATTTTTTAAAGTGGTCTTGTTCAAGTTCGAAGGGGAGCCTTGGAACAACAATAAAGTTATCTCTGTGTGACCTATATAGGTCACGAGTTCGAACCGTGGAATCAGCCACTGATGCTTGCATCAGGGGCTTCCCTTTTGGTCTTGTTGGATTTTGAGGATATGTTTTCAACTGACGCTGCCTTTTTTTTTCTGATAAAATTTAGGGTTGTTACTGATGGTCCTATTAATTGTTGAAAAATGTCAATCTCAGCTATATGTAGCTCAATGGCATGGAGTGTTAGGGTCTAAGTTACAAGAAGTCGGTTCTTTGTCAGTCGTTTTGGCTACATACAATTTTTAACTTGAAGGGCCATAAGTAGCACATTGTGGAGAGCTTAATAGACTCACAACAGAGTAGATGGAGAGCTTCTCTCACATCCTTCTCCCCCACCCTCAAGGCAAAGAACTTTTATTTTCCCAAATAATGAGTAGTTAGGGAGTACTGTTCTTGGGATCATTCAGAATTAGCCAAAAGGATCTTAAAGAAAAGATTGGTGAAGCGAGAATCATCAGAGCTTGGAGCTCAAAAATGTGAAAGTTTCGAGTGTTTGCTCGTCGTTTAGGCCCGTGAGTGAGATTTCTGCTCATTGCAGTCACCTCCGGCGTTCTTCGCTCCTGGATAGTACCAGGACCCTTGTGCCCCGGCCCTTGATCGCCTTATGACCCACAACGAAAAATGAGCCTTGCGACGAGACGCGGACATTCCCCATGCCGCGGTTCCCTCCGGTCCGTTCCCGGGTTGGGTTAGGGGAACATCCGAGCGATTGCCTTCGCGGATCCAAACGCGCTCACAAGGCGCACAATAAGAATAAGACCAATAGAGACTTCATAAGAGACCATTTGAGCTGCAGATCGTAATGCTCATAGAGAGGCATATTTCGAATATAGAGGAGTGAAAGTTCCCAACAAATAAATACTTTTTCATATCCTTCTATGAACCGTACGAGCACGTCCTCTGTCACCCCCCACCGCGCTTACGACTCTATACCCCAACCCAACTTGCTCTGGCCTCGGGTCCTTCCTTTCTGTTCCTCGGTAAGCAGACCATGGGAGCATGGGGGGCGATATCTGTTTTTGACGGATAGAAAGCATCTCTCTTTTGTTCCTCCTGACCGAAATCGCCAAAAAAATCACAATAGAAAAAGTGCTTCTTGCCGGGAGAGTAGCGTCGGAGATATCTTTATTTGAGGAGGAAAAGGGTTTAATAGATTTTAGAGCGCTTGGACATGAGTTAACATATATTTCTGTATCTACGCGATCGTCTCTTGATAAGTACACATGCGACGAGTGCTTCCTTCAAATCAAAACCTTCTCCCAAAGATTGTTTCAGGAGTCATGTTATTTTTATAAATATAAACACATTTAATTAGTGCAATAAAAGGTTTATTCATATTAATTAATATAACATTCCTAAGGTGGTCATCGAAGTGTTAACTCATGTTGATGGTAATGGTTGAGGAAAATCCAATAACAATCAACACAAACATTTCGTTTTCTCTTTAAGTTATGTGCATTTCAGGGTCCATCTAATTGGCACCCAGTTATAAAGTTTCAAAAATACGCAATAAAACGTATGTGAAGGAGAGGGAGAAGATAATATGAATAGAAGTAAATAATATTATTCAGGAATTAAAAGAGCACATTTCATGTAATTAAAAGTTAAATGTGCTAGTTAAATATCACAAAGACTAAATTTAAAATTTATATATAACCAGGGACTAAAAGTGCTATTAACTCTATTCTTTAACTACAATTGAAAATCCACACCAGTGGTTTAATAGAAAAATGTCTTGCTTCGCCTTCGCACAGAAGAACGACGGCGGAAGGAGAAATCAATGCTCTGTAGTTGGGATATATTATGTGTCCGATAACGGTAACTTAGGGCCCATTAGGACATGATTTCAAATTGTGATTTTCAATCAGGTTGATTTGAAGTTGAAATTTTGTTTGGATATGCAATTTGAATTTCTTTTGTTGTACTTTTTTTATAAACATAAAAATTCCACAATTTGTGAAAATTATCAAAACTTCTCCAGCTCTTATACAATATTACCAAATGAGCAAATCATAGTTCATAAACAAGCTATCAAAATATCATAAGGCTCCACATTAATAAATCGCATGTCTCCCTGTTCTTTTGTAAATAAATGCTTGCAATTACATGTTATTACAAACTTTCAAACACACATAATTTTACAAAGATCGAATGGTCCAAAACATCAATAGTAATAGGAATTAGCTATTCTTTAATATAATCATACCAAATAGTATGGACAATTTTTTCACGCCGAGCATGAGTCTTTTCTTGCAAAATTTAGGATGATGGATCTTTTTTATAACATATAAACTTATGAGTGAAGTTTTGAGCGATATAAGGCGAGACTTGTGGTCAATGATACTAATCAGCAGGAGGGTATTGATTGTGGTGAGATGTTCAGTCCGGTTGTTAAACTGGCTACTATTCACACAGTTCTGAGCATTGCTATGGGTAAGCACTGGCCGATTCATTAGCTTGATGTGAAGAATGCCTTTTTACATGGGGATTTGAAAGAAACTGTTTACATGCATCAGCCGCCTGGTTTTGTACATCCAGCAACCCCTCAGTATGTATGTCGTCTTCGTAAGTCACTTTATGGTTTGAAACAGGCCCCTAGAGCGTGGTATGACTGCTTTACACAGTACATTATGCAGATTGGGTTTGTATGCAGCAATTGTGATAATTCTCTATTCATTTTTCTCGAGGTAGTAACATGCTTATTTGTTGTTGTATGTGGATGACATTGTGCTTACTGCCTCCTCTGGTGTATTGAAAAATGAGATCATTGTTCTACTCAAATCCGAATTTGCTATGACTGATTTGGAGAAGTTAAGTTATTTTTTTGGGGATATCAGTGACTAGATCTGCATATACTATATTTTTGTGTAAGTATGTAGATGAGATTGTGTACAGGGCTAAAATGGCAAATTGCAAAATCATGCCCACTCCGGTTGACTCTAAGTCGAAGCTCAGTGTTGTTGATGGTGATCCAGTATCCGATCCTACCCTTTATATGAGACTTGCAGGTGCACTTCAGTATCTTACTTTCACCAGACCTGACATTGCTTATGTTGTTCAACATGTATGCTTGTTCATGTATGCCCCCAGGGAGCTTCATTTTACTGATCTTAAACATATCATTCGATACGTTAAGGGCACACTTGATTATATATTGCATCTATACCCCTCTGCACCGACCAGGTTGTTATCATATACGGATGTAGATTGGACAGGCTGTCCAGACACGCGACACTCCACTTCTGGCTACTGTGTGTTCCTATGGGATAATCTCATTTCATGGTCTGCCAAGAGGCAATCTACCCTATCCCGTTCGAGTGTAGAAGCAGAATATAGAGACATTGCAAATGTTGTTGCTGAGATCTACTGGCTTCGAAACCTTCTTTTGGAGCTCCGGTGTCCCTTGCGTAAGGCGTCTTTGATATACTGTGATAACATATCCGCCGTTTATTTATCTCATAATCCGGTTCAGCATCAGCGAACCAAGCACATTGAGATGTATATACATTTTTTTCGTTAAAAAGTTGCTATAGGAATGTTAATGTGTTGCATGTGCCCTCTTCGTATCAGTATGCGGATATCTTCACTAAATGACTACCAAGACAACTATTCCTGAACTTCAGATCCAGTCTCAGCGTTCGTCGGCCTCCTCCCGCTCCGACTGAGAGGGTGTATTAGTGAATATTAGTAGAATATTCCCCATATATTTTGTAATTATTGGTGTTGTATAATTATGATAGAAATAGGATCCTTATTGTATTAGGATTCTACATTGTACACACTATATATATTTGTATTAATGAGAAAGACTCCGGAAAAGGGAGATTAATACAATTCTACACACAGCTTGAACACATAACCTCATGATCACGTGACATCAACTTTACGAGTTACTCAAAGGCTCCTCTTCATCACAAACTAATTTTTTTTAGAAAAGGAAGTCAATAGCGTAACTTTGAATATGTCATTGGTTCTTCTAGCCAACAAAACAATTAACTATCTTCTACAAAAGTTATATGTGTGTAGGTGTTACTAAAAATGGAGAATAATAAATAATGAAGAAATTGAGAATTAAGTCACAACCAAAAAGATGGAAGTGCTGAAAATTAAAGAAAGAATAAGATATGCGCAGGAAATTAAGAAATAAGAAGTTGACGGCAACCCTATGTCTCTCTGCCCTTAGTTAATTAGTATAACTTTCCTTTTAGGTTAATTAATATGTATTGCCTTTTTAAATTTTCGATATTTAAAATAAGACTCTTAATAAACTTTAGTTTGTCTTCTATAATTAACTTAACTACATTGGGTGTAAACACCCGGTGTGAGTAAGTTTTTACCATATAGATACATTAAGCTGATTGTGACATATAGAGCACCCTTAACCTTTAACTAAGTCAGTATTGATTTGTCAAGCAGGAACGATCA
Source organism: Anisodus acutangulus (assembly GCA_029783415.1). Lineage (NCBI taxonomy): Eukaryota > Viridiplantae > Streptophyta > Magnoliopsida > Solanales > Solanaceae > Anisodus > Anisodus acutangulus. Next base: position 49,333,681 of record CM056504.1, read on the forward strand.
AGTGATGGCTAACATGATATGTCACTAGCATAGTAGTCACAAAATAATGAAAACATCATATCTTCTCGCTTGCCCTGATCCGTTTTTGCAGATATACATAAGTACATAAGCATATTACAGATGACATACCAAGACTAGTGATTTTAGCTAAAGTTTACTCTGTATCTGAAGATCTTGCTTCCATTGGTCTCTTAGAACTCTCCTCAACAACTTATTTGAAGCTGTTCTAGGGAACATTGGAACTATCTTCACGGAGCTCACCTATTAACGATAAAAACAAAATAAAAGTGCTTATATCTCCATACTGTATCAATTCTCCTATAAATTTCTGAGGTCTGTTTATTTTGACAAGAATACAAATTGTCTATCCAAATATTCTTTTCTCGAACTAGAATAGGATACTTCTTTATCTCTAATTTAATGTAACCATATGTGCTTAAACTTTGAAGAGGTACAAACCTTGAATAAAGGATTAAGATTGCTTTGAATGGCTCTTGAGAATCTTTTCTTCAGTGTGTCTGGTGAAATAATTATCCCCTCCTTGAGAACCACAAATATAGCTAATTGTTCTGGGCCACCATTTGGTGGTGCAGCACTGACTGCAGCAGTTTCCAGGACACTGTCATCAGCACGATCACAAACACGCTCAATTTCTATTGAGCTTGTCTGCAGATAGAGACAAGACTTGGTTTGAGTATTGCTGCCATAATCAGTAACGACACTCCATAAAAATTTCACCTATGTAATAAATGCAAACGCATGAACGGGATTATAAAATTGTGTTGTGTTCTGATCTTCATGTGCATATGAGATTACGTGAACATGCACAATTATTGTCTATTAGTAACCATGACAGTAAGAGCAACTTTATACTATCCCGCCACTAGCTTGAACATCTATGAGTGGAAAGTTTATCAGTACAATATAAGCACACAGACTAGCAAACTTGGATTGATAGTGATGGACTGGTAGTAGTACCTTTATACCTCCAAGATTCATGGTGTCATCAGCTCTGCCGTGAACAACAATATAACCTCCAACAGTTCGCTTTAGGATATCACCATGTCTCCTTAGTTGCTGGAAAAAAAACTGCAGCATTAAATTATAGAAGCAATGACAGCAATCCAGTTACTTAATAGCTACTCAGCAGTATCCCAAAAGAAGGCTTGAGTTTTGAGTCTATCATCCGCTATCTGTAGTCAATGATCATACCCTATTATCTGGCCGAAGAACTTGGTCGTCCAAAATCAACAGAAAAAGAAGGGGGAAAAAAGTAGCTCAAAGACATTCATCTTTTTTGTTTTTGTTTTGGGGAGGGGAGTTTCTGGACAAGGAATTTATCAATTTGAGAATGAGACTCTCTCCAGTTAATCCAGAATTCAATTTCACATAGTTCAATATTACAATGCTAAGTGTTGTCGGGAAAACCCAACAAAGAACACTGCTTCTCTATGACATGTGCTTACCATATCTTTGTACATTGGCATTCCCTTGAAGTACACTTTCTCATGATCAGCATTCAGCAATCTATCACTAGCTCCCATAGAGGTAGGAAACAAGCCAACTTCACCAACACAAGCTTGATCATCTGGCTGGAAACAGGTTAAAAATCAACCTTTATTAAAGCCAAAATCTACGCTTTAAAATTTCACAGGATATTTCTTCTCATTTATGAATAGAACATCCAGGAATTAAAATGACAAAGGATTCAAAAAACACGTGAGTTCTCAATAAACTGAAGATATTTAAAATGCTGTAAAGCTCTCTTACATAAGGCCGCCCATCTTCATCTAAGATGACAAAACCTGTGGACATTGTTGCAGAGCTAAATGCTCCAAAAGCTTGTGGTTGAAGAAGGTTCCCCATAATGTAAGATGATGATAGCTCTGTGCCTCCGCAGCATTCAATAATGGGTTTATAGTACACCCTTGAAGAAAGCCAAAGGTCATCATCAACATTAGAGGCTTCTCCGGTACTAGCAAATGTCCTGCAGATGCTTTCATGTTAGATTAATCCCACGGACAAATCAGTCTTATCTTTAGCACTTGAACTTAAGGAGTACCTTATCCTTGTCCAATCGAGGCCTTTCATACACCCAGTACTTTTCCAAGTCTTCACTAAGCTAGGAACAGTCCCCAAGACAGTAACTCCTGCATCCTACTAACACATGGAGGGTAGAGAGAATAAAGAAAATTTAGAAATGCGAGCTTGGATGAATTAGGTTATCACACAATGTGATCAAAGGAAATTGGTTCATTAGAAAATATTGTTGCCGAGAGATACTTAGCTATGACATTTAATGTCCACAAACATTCACCAAACAGATAAAGATTTTAGTATAGGTCTCGGAGACCCCTTAAATGTATATGAAGATAGAAGTTTCTCTCTGCATAGGAGATTCAGTTGATCACCTGCACAAATTTCCCAAAACCATGGTCTAGAGGAGAGCCATGATAAAGAGCTAGAGTTGCACCAGCTAGAAAGCAGGAGTAGAGTAGAACGGGTCCCATCACCCATCCCAAGTTTGTGGGATAACAGAAAATATCTCCAGCTTGAATATCAAGATGAGCCCATGAATCAGCAGCACATCGAATGGGAGACAGGTGAGTCCAAGGTATTGCTTTTGGATCTCCTGATGAAGGCGAAAAAGAACAACAGAATCAACAAGTTACACAAAATGCCACAGCCAAAAATACATTATGTCGTTTCAGACACTCAGCAAGGATAATTTACCTGTGGTTCCCGATGAGAATAGTATGTTGGTAACAGAGTCTATGGATTGATAAACTGGAAAATAATAATTTGGCCTGCCAAAGAAGCAAATATTATCAGAGCTTAAATTTTTATAGCAAGGGAAAATAATTCGATAGTCGCAGTAATTTTTTATACATCCTTGGAGAAGGGATGAGATTGGGAATAAAAGACCAAATCCAGCATAATCGTGGATTGCCACTAAAAGTGCTATATATTGCCATGATAGATTCACTGGTTTTAAACCATCGTCAGGGTCTTACAGACTAGTACAGGAATTTATCAATTAGGGAACATATTCACCGTAAATGTTGTTGGAGAAGAAAGTCATTAGATTACCTGGGAAGGTGACTGACACTGGCAAGAAAATCCTTCCATGATAGATCTTGGTTCCTTAATTGGACTTGTAAATCCTCCCCAATTGCAGGAATTACAATAGCTTTAAGTGGAACAGCTTCTATAACTCGACTGCAAGAGTTAGAGAGCATGAACCATGTATTCACTATGTTCATGAAAGAATTATGTCTTTGTCATAGTTCAAGAAGAAATATAATACAACTGTCAATGGCTGCAGCAATGACATTTGAATTTCCTTCCCTTCTTTTTATTTTACTCCTTATTACAATTTACCTTTTCGTTGGAACTTTTGACTGACAATATTTTGGTGTTATCGTCTTCTGTTTTTCCTTTTTGTTCTTTTCTTGCATGGTGAAGAATGTATAATTTTTGGTTGGGAGGAAGATAACACTAGTCACTTACCTATACAAGGGGAATCTTCGGCCTCCTCGCACTATGGAATCCTAAATTTGCATAAAGCTTAGATGTTAGAAATAATCATACACAATTCAAATATAGCTCTGCTGATATTAAGATTAACGTCACCAACTATACAATATTTGCTTTTCTTAATTGGTTGTTAATTACATTATTAACTTACCCTAGAACAGACTCATAGACAATAAAGCTGAATATCCGATCAAAATAAGGTCGAATAAATTTGAGTGTCTTTTTCTGTTACATAAATTGGAAGGCAAATATTTCTTATTCGTATGTCCCGCAAAATTTCAAATCCTGTAATATTGTCTGATTGATCACTACCTAAAAAGGGAACAATCACACCAGGGATGTAAGCCATTAACAAACGTTTATTACTGACCTGACATGATTTAGAGATAAAGAATTAAAGATAAATATTATGTCCTTGAAAACTAGTTAAGGAAGAATTTTATAGATTGCGGCCTAAAGGGGAAAAAAAACAAATACATGGAAAAGGCCAATCTAGTAAAAGACATCTAGGACCTCCTGGTGGATTCATATCGTTAACATTTCAATGCAGAAAATATTCGGGAAATGTGTCCCTGTCTATGTTCACTAGAAAACCAAAGTACCTGTGTAAATACAGCCTTAGCATTAGACACTCGTAAACGGACTGCAATTTCCTGTGCAGCAAAGCTATCAGCAATTGATACTACAACAAATCCACCAAGAACAATGGCCAAGTATATAACGATTGATGTGGCAGTCATTGGCATGTCAATGGCAATTGCATCTCCCTTTGACAACATGTTTTCCAGTGCATTTGCCACCATCCTGTGGAAGAGACGATGAGTTAAAATGGTGTTCTCAATTATGAAAAGAGTGATTATGACGAGAAGGGAGCATGAAGGGGATTTACAGGCAAGTTACATATACAAAAAGACAACTCATGATCATAATGCAAGACAACAGTATAGTGCATGAGATGAACCACAAGAACAATTTAATCAGTAAATGGCTTTACTTTCACCAGGATCAATTAGAGAACATAAACTTCATTCAACCAAATATGAACAGAATGAACAGATATTTTAAAAAAAAATTAAAACTCCAAAGGGGTTACTTTTTATTAATCAAAAAAGCGAAAGGGGATGAACAGAAATTAAATGAGGAGCGGAAGCCTACATTACTTGTTCTCTCAGCTGTTTTAATGTCATGCAATTAACTTCTTTATCACCATTCCCTTCTGCCCTCCATACAATGGCCACACTATCATCCTGCCTGTTGTGGTAATCGCTCGAACGCACACAACTCTCGGCTATATTCAGAACTGAACCAGGAAGCCAACTTCCTCCATGTTTTGATTTGTCAGAGGTATCCAGTATACATCTAGGGGTTTCCAAAAAGTGAATTGGAAGTTCCTTTAAAATAATTGACCAGTAAATCTGAAAACAAATTACAAATTATAAGCTCCAAGTAAGAATAGAATGTGGAATAAACTCAGAAACCAGAAATTCAAAGTCAAAATTGAAACAAGAACTTTCCTCAGGACACAACAACAACAACATACCCAGAGAAATCCCACGTGGGGTCTGGGGAGGGTAGAGTGTACGCAGACCTTACCTCTACCTTGGTAGTGTTGGAGATTTCTAAGCAATGTCTCACATTGGTGAGGAAACACTATATTATTGTGTTTATAAGGGAAAGTTCTTCCTTATGGGTTAAGATATATTTGGACAGAATTAATTAATTAATTAATTCAGAATATTATGAAAAGACACCATTCTTAACCATTGGTTTAATCTCAAGAGGCACCATGAAAAGGCATCATTCATAACCATTGGTTTAATCTCAAGAGGCACCATGAAAAGGCACTATCTATCTATAAATAGATTGTCATATTCCCATCAGAAAAATCAATCAAAAATCAGAAATATTCTCAATACAGTAGGAATCAAACGTTGTTTTAGTGCAAAAGATATTCCCGTTGCAGCAATCTGCCTCCGAAGCGCCGCGGCTCCAGTAGCTGACCAGCCATTTTGCGCCGCGGCTCCAACGGTTGTGGCGTCGCGGCCCTTCACGGCTCCGCGGCGATTTTCGACTCGTTTCATCTTACTCTTCGTACACTTCTTCCTTCATTTACCAACGTGGAATACTTTGTCATTTGGCCAATAACCGTCCATAATTCTATGTCTCAAACGTATTACATACGTACCAATATCTCTTTCACTAATGAAATTTGCGATACGTGGCACTACGTGTGCACGTGTGTGGAAACGACGTTTCCGACGTGCGGGCCCAATTGTTCAAGTCATAAATTAATGGGATATACTTAATTCCACATTTAGTAAATTTCCAACAATATTATAATCCATCATTCTTTGAATCAACTAGAATTGTGCATCAAGTTACGGCACCTTATACACCACAACAGAATGGTGTGGCCGAAAGAAAAAATAGAGTCCTAACGGAAATGGTAAATGCCATGTTATCCAAGTCGGGTTTAGGACATGGATATTGGGGTGAAACCTTGCATACAACCTGTTATATTCTTAACAGAGTACCTAACAAGAGAAGTAAGACTACCCCATATGAATTCTGGAACAAGAGAAAACCAAACCTAAGTCATCTTAGAGTCTGGGGATGTAGAGCAATTGTTAAAGTTCCAGAACCCAAAAGAAAAAACTTGGGGAGAAAGGAATTGAGTATGTTTTTATAGGCTATGCTATGAACAGTAAAACCTATAGATTTAAGGTTATTGAACCTAATAATTCATACTCTGGTAATACTATAATTGAGTCTAGGGATGCTATTTCGATGAAAATAGATTTAGTACCATTCCTAGATCTCATGACACAACGTTACCATCTAGTTCTCATTTACGGGAAGAGCACAGTTTAGTTGATAATAACTCAACTAATGAGGAAGTTGTGGAACCAAGAAGAAGTAAAAGGGCGCGAAAAGCTAAAGATTTCGGAGATGATTTCTTTATGTTTCTCGTTGAAGGAAGTAGGGATCAATCTTCTGTTGACACTTACATACCTTTCTGTTATAATTTAGAAGCTGATCCTATCACTTTTGAGGATGCAATGAAGTCTTCAGATGCTTCCTTTTGGAAAGAAGCAATTAATGATGAAATGGATTCGATTATGGGTAATAGAATTTGGAAGTTGGCTGATCTACCACCAGGTTTTAAACCCATTGGTTGTTTTAAACCCATTGGTTGTAAGTGGATTTTCAAAAGGAAAATGAAAGTAGATGGAACTATAGACAAGTTCAAGGCTCGTTTAGTAGCCAAAGGTTACACTCAAAAGTTAGGTATTGATTACTTCGATACCTATGCTCTTGTTGCAAGGACAACAACAATAAGGGTGTTGATTGCATTAGCCTCAATTTTTTGTCTCGTTATTCATCAAATGGACGTGAAGACCGCATTTCTAAATGGTGAATTAGATGAGGAGGTGCATATGGAACAACCCGAGGGGTTTGTTGTTCCTGGTCAAGAACACAAAGTGTGTAAGTTGATCAAATCATTGTATGGCCTTAAGCAAGCTCCCAAACAATGGCACCAAAAATTTGATCAAGTTGTACTTTCTAATGGATTTCTTATCAATGATGTCAATAAGTGTGTATATAGTGGATGACATGTTAATATTTGGCATTGATCTCCAACAAGTGGTGGACACAAATGAGTTTTTATCTGCTAATTTCTCCATGAAAGACATGGGTGAAGCGGATGTGATTTTAGGCATTAAAATTACTAGACATACTAGTGGTTTGGCCTTGACTCAGTCACATTACATTGAAAAGGTGTTAAAGAAGTTTAACAACTTTGATTGTAAATTTGCATCTACACCTCTTGATCACAATGTAGTGTTATCTAAGAATACAGGAGAACCTGTGAAACAATTAGAGTATGCTAAGGTAATTGGGTGTCTTATGTATGCCATGACATGTACAAGACCTGATATTGGTTTTGATGTAGGAAAACTGAGTCGTTTTACTCATAATCTAAGTCATGCTCATTGACATGCGGTTCGAAGGCTACTTAAGTATCTTAGGAGAACTAATCACTATGCAATACATTATGATAGATTTCCTTGTGTATTAGAAGGGTTTTCTGATGCAAGTTGGATATCTAACAGTGATCATTCCTCTACGAGTGGGTGGATATACACACTTGGTTGGGGTTCAGTTTCATGGGGATCCAAGAAACAGACTTGTATTGCAGATTCAACTATGGCATCTGAATTTATAGCATTAGCGTATGCAAGCAAGGAAGTCGAGTGGCTAAGAACGTTTTTGTATGATTTGCCTTTGTGGGAAAAGCCCATGTCACCTATCTCAATTCATTGTGATAATGAAGCTACATTGGCTAAAGCATACAGTGAAGTTTATAATGGTAAATCAAGGCACATTGGTTTACGACATAGTTATGTGAAAAAACTCATTCGTGATGGTGTTATAATTGTGGACTTTGTACGTACAAATCAGAATCTGGCAGATCCCTTGACAAAAGGTCTTACGAGGGATTTAGTTACCAAAACTACAAAGGGGATGGGTTTGAAGCCTATACTCTGAACTACCAATGGTGGAACCTCGACTTAACACTCGATAAAACCCTCGAGTCTTAAGTTCATGAGTCCAAGTACATCATTCTGTAGTTGCAAGCACTTGTCTTACCATCCCAAGTTGTGCTTGGTTCCATAATGTGTATGTAGGATGAGCAAATTTTTGCTCTTAATGAACCTTTAGTGGTATATTTATGCAATAAATATGTGTGTGATATATTTTATATTTCTCCGGGTATGCCTGGGTTAATATGTACATTTGATCGTAAATGAATAAAGTTGCTCATATCTATTATTCAATTGATTTCCACAAGTGTACTATATTATGGAGTATGTGAAAGGTTCACCTATATGAGCTTAAAGTGAGGCCGCTTTAGGAAATCAAATAAGCTTAATTTCTTAATGCTCATGAAAAGGATACAGGACACATGACCATAAAAGTGTCGGTAGCTTCTATATGTATTGAGAATAAAGTATCTTATATGTGACTTGAAATTAAGTAATAAGAGAGGATCGCTAGTTCAAAGCATAGTCTACCATGTCATCCTAATTACTTAAAAGACATTTCACTAATATAGGGGTTCAATCGCGAGACACCTCTATTTAAGCATAACATCATGTTATTAAGTATTGCTTGGAAATGATGGGGGATTGTTGGAGATTTCTAATCAATGTCTCACATTGGTGAGGAAACACTATATTATTGTGTTTATAAGGGAAAGTTCTTTCTTATGGGTTAAGATAATTTTGGATAGAATTAATTAATTCAGAATATTATGAAAAGGCACCATTCTTAACCATTGGTTTAATCTCAAGAGGCACCATGAAAATGCATTATTCATAACCATTGGTTTAATCTCAAGAGGTACCATGAAAATGCACTATCTATCTATAAATAGATTGCCATATTCCCATCAGAAAAATCAATCAAAAATCAGAAATATTCTCAATACAGTAGGAATCAAACGTTGTTTTAGTGCAAACGATATTTGATTAGACTTCTTAGTATCCCTAAGACATTCAATCCTTTCCGGTGCACTCTATGAGGTGAAATAGTCTTAAGGGGAGAGTTCGTACTCGCTTGTGAAGTCTGTTTTCTTCATTTTCTGCAATCTGTTTCTAACAGGTAGGTAGAGCGGCTGTTTCCGAGAGACCCTCGGCTCAAGACAGAGCATAAGTACAAGCAAAGCAATAGCAAAAACAAAGCAAGAGCAAAGCAAGAGAGACGGTTAGACCCGGTCAGAAAATATTTAAAGCAGTATGAAAATGCTGGTATCAAAAGCGAATAAGCCATGATAGAGCATTCTGAAAAGTAAGCAGTAACTAGCGCAGGTAAATAAGCTAAACAAAGTACACTAAAGAACACATAGCAGCAGAAATCAAACTACAGGACACTAAAGAACTTTCCTCAGGATGCTGAATAGAAAACCTCTGAAATTCTTTAAAACTTGAGATCGGATCCTTGTATGATGCTCCGAGAAGCTTCGGACAATGAGTTTCCATTATGCGGCCCAAATTTGTGCGTCGAGATTCATTCCTGCACAGAGAGAGCAGCTAATTAGCTGATCAAGAGCAAGAAGGTTCAGGTGAGATTAAACTAATATGCAACTCTAAAAACTAAGTTTCCATAACTGTAACACTTCCAAGAAACAATAATTAAAGTTAGCAATTTCAAGTGTTTGATAGTAACTTTTTCGTTTTCATTAAAAGTGTCTCGTAGAATCATCCAGGAAAATGTCTCAGGAAAAATATCACTAAAATGGACAGTAAACCTATGTCATATTGACAAATCACAATATTCTACTGCTCACTTTAGTAAGAAAAAGAGAGTAACAATTGCCTGCCTCACATGCAAGTACAATAACAACTAGTGTCAATCCCAAACTAGTTGGAATTGGATATATAGATCCTCAACATACATTTGAACTAATAAATACCTCACATGCAGGCATCACTATAAATTTTGTCAAAATGACAACAACAGAAAGAGAACAATTTACAGGTCTTAATCCAAGAAATTAGCTACCACAAACTCAATAAGCATAGACCATGGAAAAGATCCATTTTTTAATGAAAAGATCACCATCCCATGAAAACCTATAGAGGAAAACATATATACTACTCCCTCAGTTCCGTTCCATAATAAGTGTTGTTTTAGCTTATGCACACCCTTAAGAAATTACTCACTCCTAAAAAATTATGAGTCTTTTTACTAATTTACCTTAATTAATGCATAGAAAAAGAAAAGCTACTTAATCATTCTTGATTATGTAAATAGAGTTAATTTTGAAAGAATAAGGTCAATTTCTTCTTGAAATTCTAAAGCACCACTTATTTTGAAACAAGATCAAAAGTCTAAAGCACCACTTATTATGTAAGGGAGTGAGTACATGATATAGAGAGAGAGATTACAGAGAAGGGAACCAATAGAGAGGAGGACCATTATGATAGTTATGGTAAACAGAGTAGTAAAGGAGCTGGTGCATCCCATGTGGATGTGTTGGTTTCAGCAATTTGCGAGCAGTGAGTTCACCCCACAGCTCCTTCCCATCCAAACCCACATTAGATATTGCAGCATTCAGCTCTGACATCAACCATTTAGCCTCCTCCTCTCCTACACCTGCTCTTACTAAATCATCCACCCCAACTTCACTTATGCTCTTCTTTCCCATATCTCTCTAGAAAGCAAGGACAAATTATGCAGATAGCTATGCAACTGTCAAATGTCTTTTACCCCTCTCCCTTTAAATGTTCATTCTCCTCAGCTTCTAAAATGGTATGTACTCTACCTATAAAATATTTTACTCCCGCCTACTCTTTTTCTTTAACTAATTTTGATTTGATACTTTCACATGTCACTACGGATCACTACGAAAAATACATAAATTGCACCCTATATTTATCCCAAAAATCAGTTTACACAGTTATTTTACAGATGGTCTGTTAACCCCTAATCTTATTTAAAGTGAAACTCTTATCACCCTGAAAGGTGATGCGGCAAAGCAATTATTTTCTTGGTGGTATTAGTTTTACTTTAAATAAGTGTTGCATTAAAAAATTGTTCGTAAAGTTAAAGTGCGTAACTGACTTTTCTTGATAAGTTTAGAGAGCTAAGGTGTTTTTCCTCGTTTATATTATCAATATGTGAATGATAATACTCATTCCATTTTATTTTATGACTCTTCTGAAATAGTTTTCAAATATATTAAACTAATTTTGAACCTTTATTTACTCAAGTTTTAGTCCAATTTGAAGGAATTTCACTCATGTATTTTAAGGTGCTGCCTGTGCTTTAAGTTTTATACTATAACTTCGGTCAACCTTATTTACTGCTAATAGGTTGAGGATTTGGCACCTAGATATGAAAGGAGGGCAGGTAGGTGTACGTAAAGGTTAGTTGGAGCATGTGATGGATAATGGAGAAGCGTGGCTCTGGTATATAGGATGTCTGACTTGATGCTGCTGGGCTTTCAGAATAGATTTTGTTTAGCAAAATACATCAACAACAACAATCCCTTGAACTTGTTTAGTAAAAAAAATTATTTAGATAGTTGAATTACAATATATACCAATTGAACATCTGAAATTTCCTTCTGAAAATATGAATCGAAAGTGTCAACACTTTATCACGTATTTGCTCAACTAAAAAAGACATAGTTCAAAAGGAGTTGCCGCTGTATTCAACCTTTTTTCTTATATATAAGGTGATCTTTCAAAATAATAACCACAAAGCTCAAAATAGAAGTCCATGTATATCGGAAATCATCAAATTGAACTGAAAAAATGAGTTTACTAAAAATATTATGCGTGACATATTTGGTCAAACCAAACACAGCTTGTAAGTGCATGGTCGAAGTGAAGAGGCAACAATTGCAATATACGCAATCTCACAATAAGCCGTCTAACGAACATCAGTCAAATGTCACACATGAAGAAAGAGCAACTCCAGGATGCTATCCAATCTTCAGTACTAATAAAGTACAAACAAGCAAAAGAAGTAAGTCATGAAAATAATCCATAGGATAATCACTACTGGCAACTGCTGAACTCCATGAGAAAACTAATTAAACAGAAAATCACATCATGTTCTTCAAACTACAGCATTCATCATTGAAAGGAGAGCTCAGTGTCTTGGGGACACGTCACGATCGGGATTCCTGGAATAATGAACAGCATCAGGGCTCCTGCTATGGCTTTGACTAGGGCTCCGCCTCCTGCTGTGACCCCTAACCGGAGAACGTGCTCTAACCGGAGAACGTGCCCTAGCTGGACTCCGGCTGCGACTCCTCGACCCATTATATGGTGGAGACTGCTCCCTGACTGGACTTTGACTGCGGCTCCTTGACCCATTGAATGGTGGAGATTGCTCCCTTGGAGGGGATTGTGAGTATGACCTCCCCTGACCGCCGCGAGGAGAATATGATCTCTCGCGACTGTATCTTTTCTCTTCAGGCGAAACAGACCTGGAACAGGAGGAGATAGATACTCATATTGTGAATCAGAGTTGATTCACTACCAGGGCATAAAGCAGGAGCAACTACATCCTGACCAAATTACTAAACCAAGTACTTATGTGAAATGTCACATGTTTAGAAGTTGCAAATACAGCTTTCAGTTTCAGCAAGTTTCTATGCTATGGATAAGAAGCAAAGAATTTGCCCAAACACTCTAATAAAGTTTATAAGATGAGGAAAAAAAGCTTAGTAAAACGAGTTCTGGAAACTTCTTGAAAAGGAATTGAGCAGAGATCCCACCCAAGAAATCAATAAAGCATGTTTCACTAGCTTGAGTTCAACCTCGTAATTCTTCTCACCTTGATCTGTCTTGCTATCAGATCAACCTCCTAGTCAAACATGCATAAAGTTGAGTAAAAGATGAACCAAAAGAAATCAGAATGTAGGATGAAACAAGCGGCAACATATTCTTCAGGCAAATGAATTGGGATGTCTATGATCACACACAAACCAGAATTTTATTCCTAAGAAAGGCTCTTTAAGTAATTAAGACCTAGGCTGTCATTTACAATGATCTAAAGCAAGGTTTATTCACAATCACCACAAAATTTCAATTATATCACATTTGCGTCTAACAAGTACCAGAAGACTTAGCATACCTCGAGTATTGCCTTCTCCTAGGTGGAGAGTAGTAATCACGGCCGCGGGGAGGTGGAGATCGTGAATACCGAGGAGAGTTATGGTACCTAGGGGGAGTACCTCTTCGATCATAATTGCGGCCACCCCTACCACTACAAGATGGTACATTATAGTGTTAAGATCTCAAGAAAGAAGAAATATGACAATCCTTATAGACACTAAAATAGAATACACATAAATTTGTGACTACCAAACCAGCCATTTGGAAAACTTAGCATCAATCTCCGTTAAAATCCATGATTTGCAAAAACAAGGACTTAATAACGAGAAGAATACAAGAAATGTAACATAGGCTTTACAACTCTATTGTCCAAGAATATGCTAGAGCAACAGAAATGACTGGGCAAAAGAAAACATCCAAAACGCAAACAAATTCATCCTTTGAGATAGTAATTCACAGAACCAATTTTGGTACTAAACCACATGAAACTACTGTTCAAGCAGACACAAGTTAAATGAAGAATTTCAAGAATGAGGAAAATACTACAAAGAACTACCTTCCACGCTCCCTAGCTCTCATTTCTTGAGGCTTTTTCCTGTTCTCCTCAGCAAAAACTACCGTCAGTTGACGACCTTGGAAAACCTGACCATCCATCTGATATTTAGCTTCTGCTGCATCAGCAGGATCCAGATATTGGATAAATCCAAAGCCACGTGGTTCACTGTGAAATAAAAGAGAAAGGACAAGCAAGAGAAGAGGGAACACAAGAAAATATGTTAGACATCGTCAAATTACAGTATGATTCAGTAAGTGGGTGTTAATCCAAGCTACAGAACTCTAGGGCTGTTTGAATATCCTAGTTAGAATATGACAGCGAGTAAATTTGAATTTCAAAATTGTACGGTATGATTTTGATTCTTATTTTGCTGAAGCCTTGGCTTTATATGGCCTTATGGTTGGCATCATCCTATCTTCTTGTGCTGGTCAGTCTAGAGCAGAGTAGAAGAAGAGCATGTTTCGCACCATTATTGTGAATTATTTGTATTCTTGATGGATGAGCTAGTCTGTCTGCTGAATTATATTTCCTTTTTTTTTCTGAGTTCCACTATTCTGTACTTGGCTAGAAGAACTGGTTCATGTGTGCTGTTCTGCTGTAATTAGAATTAAAACAAATATATTTGGAGCCAAAATCAAATTAGTTTCTAAGAGAACAAAGTGTGCAGAAAGAAGAGACTTGCCTAAAGAATTCCAATATTTCCAAACAGCCCGAAAACAACAAAACTAAAATAATCCCCATAAATCGGAACGCCTTGATAAGCACAGAAGCAAGCACATGGCTGCTGACCTTTGCATGTATCAGTTTAAAGATGACTTGAAATTCTTCAAGACGTGAAATCTTGAAATCTTCACATTCTATTGATATCCATATTCCTTCCAATCTTCACTACCATTAACATCACCTTGAACTCTTACTACTTGATTGATTGTCAAGAGCTCTCTTACTACTTGAAAGTGTCAACAGAACTCTTACTACTTGATTGAAGTCTCCAAAACTCTTTAGTTTCACTGCTACATCTCAACAATTTTAATGAAGTGTTACCCAACTTGACATAACAAAGAGTAAACAACAGAACCCAATATAAAATAAAAGTAAGCAAATGCCGGCAGACATTTCTATGTCAAACTTGAAAATAAAATTAATAAAAAAACTTGATGTATGAATTGACTCTGAAAAACTAAAATATAACATATCTAGTTCCGGAAGATGAAAGGGCATATCTTGGACTGTATAGGACAGTATCTAACTAAGATATGATATGTCTGAAAGTAATAACTCCCTCACTTGTTTATTCTCACCCTTTATTCCTTTCTTCTTCTTCTTTTAAGGACGGAGGAGAATTGTGTAAATGAAGACAATGCAAAACAAGCTCACCGAGTGTAATAGTCCCTCGGCAAGTAAATGTCCTTGACAGGACCAATTTGCCCAAATGGCTTTTTGAGGTCTTCTGGCCTGCACACAAGCAGCAAAATAAATGGCACGCCAAGCTACATGTACTAATTCATGGAACACCCAAATCTAACATAATGTAACTGAACTAGTCATAGGAATTATAACAGTGTATTAGAACCAATTTTAGCTCCTGCTCAAAAAGACAAGAAGAAGGTAAGTAGCTTTTACAAATGGCTCCAAAGGGAGGATATATTTCATATGATTGACATTCTTCAATGTTATTTATTTAGGCCCCGCGCTGTGGCCCCAAACAAAAATCCTATGCATGTTTTCTAATATAGTTACAAGCATGTAATCAATCACTTGTCCACAAAGTGGAAAACATCTTAATTGGTTAAGCTAAAAGAAAATGAGCCTGGTACGCTCCGAGAATAAAATGTTGACAAAATACATACCGACAGTCGTGGCGAAGATTGCGCACTAATAGAGTAGTTGGATCATCTCTGCTACGACCACCACCACCACCATAGCGACCACCCCTGGGGCTTGGGCTCCTTCCTCTCCTTCCATAACCTCTTGGGGGTGATGGGCTGTAACTTCTTCCCCTCATTTGAACCAGATTTGTCGAGATCTATCATAAGTTCATAGAATGAGAAGACTAACATATAGACACAAAAAATAGATAGCAATCAAAACATACTCAGTTTGATTAAAAATCCAAAACCAGCATAATCAAGGAAAAGAAGCTTTATTCCTGAGAAAAAGATAGCATGTATACCCGATCTTCGTCAAACTTATCATTATAACATGTTACACATAAGCATGTGAATAGCCAGTATTATCACAACCCTAATAGTCATAAGAGATGATATAATAAAGGCCCAAGCTCCTCTTGAACTAGAACAATAGGGAGACAAAGCATTTTCTTTCTATTTATGGGTTCCAAACATAATTTAAGTTGGAAAAACACAAACTAAAAGCACAACCCATGATATAATACCACTATATCAAAAATCAAATGGTATAGCCATTCATCCATCTACCCAAAAAGAAAATCCACAGATATAGATAACTACTAGCATATGTACTTTTCAACTAAAAACAAGGAAAAACAAATAAAAGTTCCAATTTCACTATAAAGAAGACTCAGGCACTCTAATATTGAAAAAAGTACACTAGAACTCTCAACATAGCAAAAATCCTCTAACATTAACTCCAGGACTAAATCCAAGCGCTCAAAGCAAAAAAAAAAAAAACAAATGATTGTTAAATTGCTAAGTACTTGGAACACCAAAGACATCCATAACTGCAGAAAGAGCACTTAAACAGTCATAGCATGTGACAGATTCAGCCCTGCCCTTGGGGGGGAAAATATAACCCTCACAAATATTCTTTTTCAGCAAACAATCAAAAAGAGGAAAAAAGAAAAGGTAGGAAGATCAATTTCACAAACCCTAATAGAGATATACCTTTGCAGGAATAGAGACAGAGACGGCGGTGAGAGTAAAGATTATTAGGGCCAAAGTAGAACGGGTGGCACCTATATATTTATTTTCAATCCTCTTTTAATAAACGTAAAGTTACATATAGTTTCCGGGGGAAAAAATAAAAGTTAGTACTACATACTATTTGCACCTTAGGTACTTTCATTTGGGTCATTTGCACTTTTATCTTTCATTTTTACTTTACGGGATTTGGTACAACATAAATAAGGATGCCTATATAAGGAGCTTGTGACAGCTCACTAAACTCTTCTTCTGAAACTAAACAGCAGCAAAGCACAGTATGATTAGTGTAAAACCATAAATCTCCATTCTTTTAGGCAATAAAGACACAGAATCTAATTCACATCAAAATCTGCTGACATTCGTCCTAATTTCCTAGTACTGTTTTTGCGGAAACTCCAGTAATCAACCCTTTTACCTTTTCAAAATACATACTTTTCTTTAAAACCCCTCATCAAGATCCAATCTTTTTCTTCAAATCCTGTCCTTATTCCCTCACATAATCTCAATATACAATTTTGATTTTAAAATTGAGGGTTATAGTTATTAGTATATAGTTTGTTTCTTTTCTGCAGCCAGACATACTTTTTTTTTTTTGGTTACTCATCAACTTCAATATTCAATTTTTATTTGTTAATTGTTCACTGGAAGTAAAGGGTAATTCTCAGATCAGAGATGAGTGAACCCTAACATTGTCTACATGAAAGAACTGATTACTGAAAGAAATAATTTCCTTGATTATTTTTATAAATTGACAAGGTATTTATACAAGTTACAAATAGGAGAATCATATTCTTATTCTATTTCTAAATTCTTATTCTACCATAATTCTGACTATACAATTATGGTAAGTGTATAACACTAATTAAGGTAACATTTACACTACAATATACTACAAATATATATATCATATATACAAGATTGTATTATCATCAATATGTGGCCACTGCCGAGGCCCACTGCCGAGAGCCCACTGCTGCCCAGTCCATTGTATTCCTGTGATATACACTTCTGTATATTCAATGTATATCACATAAATATTTCCTTGTTTAACACACCCCCGCAGTCATAGCGGGCGGTCTTCGAACGCTGAGACTGTCCCTAAAATCTTCAAAGAGAACCGCTGGGAGATCCTTTGTAAAGATGTCTGCAATTTGATAACGAGACAGGACATGGCATACGCGAACGTGACCCTTTGCAACCTTTTCATGGACAAAGTGAATGTCAATTTCGATATGCTTGGTGCGTTGGTGTTGAACTGGGTTACCTGAAAGGTAGATGGCACTAATGTTATCGCAATATACCAAGGTTGCCTTCTGAATGGGACAATGAAGCTCCAAAAGAAAATTACGTAGCCAACATGATTCGGAGACCACATTCGCTACCCCTCGATATTCTGCCTCTGCACTTGAGCGTGATAGAGTTGTCTGACGCTTTGCCGACCAGGAGACCAAGTTGTTGCCAAGGAACATACAGTAGCCAGAAGTCGACCGTCTGGTGTCGGGACAACCACCTCAATCAGCATCCGTGCAAGAGACAAGTGTGGATGTAGATGAAGGATACAAGTGTAACCCATAGTCCAGTGTCCCCTGAATATACCGAATGGTGCGTTTGATTGCATTCATGTGCTCAACTCTGGGATCATGCATGAATAAACACACATGCTGAACCGCATACGTAATATCCGGTCTGATAAAGGTAAGATACTGGAGGGCCCCTGCAAGACTGCGATAGCGGGTCGGGTCCTCGTATGGTGCACCTGCTGCGGCACTCAGCTTGGGGTTTGCATCAACTGGCATGGAAGTGGACTTACAGGATGACATCCCAGCCCTCTCTATGATCTCAGCAGCATACTTTCGTTGAGACAAAAACAAGCCACCTGAATGACGCTTGACGACAATTCCCAAAAAATAACTCAAAGGCCCTAAGTCTTTCATATCAAACTCAGAACTGAGCATGGTCATGATAGACTGGCGCAAGGCATCTGAAGAGGCAGTCAAGATGATATCATCCACATACAACAAAATGTAGGCCAAGGACGAACCACGGCGGTAGATGAACAAGAAATTATCTGACCTGCTGTGAGTGAACCCAATAGTTGAAACAAAGTCAGCAAACCTCGTGTACCAGGCCCTTGGAGACTGCTTAAGCCCATATAAGGACTTCTTCAACAAACATACATGATGAGGACGGTTTGGATCCCTGAAACCCAACGGCTGATGCATATAGATTGTTTCCTTGAGATCACCATGTAGGAAAGCATTCTTAACATCCAACTGATGAATTGGCCAAGTCTTTGAAAGAGCCAAGCTAAGCACAGTGCGAATGGTAGCCGGTTTGACCACTGAACTAAACGTCGCACCACAATCAATCCTAACCTGCTGAGTCTTACCATCACCCACAAGTCACGCCTTATGTCGAGCAAATGACTCATCTGAATTCTCTTTATGAGCAAAAATCCACATAGACCTGATAACATTAATACCATATGGACGGGGCACCAACTCCCACGTCTTATTATCAATAAGAGCATTATATTCATCAGTCATAGCAATTTTCCAATTAGGGTCATTTAATGCGGACACATGATTGCGGGGCAAGGGGGATTTAGAGACATCAGAATGTAAATTAAAATGTCTTTTAGGTGTAAATATATCCCGTTGACTACGAGTGACCGGTCTATGACTCAATGAAGAATTGAGGGAATTTTTCGGGTCGGACGGATCGCCAAGAGCAGTGGGCCTCATCGCCCAAATCGAAAATCGAATCATCAATCGACCACCTGCACTGGGATGGATCGCCCAATTGGGGACCGATCCAAGAATCGGAGTTGCCGATCTTGGCAGATCAGGTCCAATGGCGCATTACCGGGCGGATTTTGGGTGCGGGAGATGTCTGGAAAATTCCGAATAATATACGGGGATATTTGTTCATCCAAAAAATTATACGACCGAGGCTCAGGAGTCTGAACTTTCGCAAAAGAAAATTGGGTTTCATAAAAAAGGACATGGCGATTAATTATGATTTTATTGGAGGATAAATCAAAGCATTTATAACCACGATGATTAGACGGATAACCCAAAAATACACACGGGGTAGACCGAGCCTGAAGTTTGTTAATTGTGGTGGATGGGAATAACGGAAAACACAAGCACCCAAAAATCCGAAGATGAGAATAAGGAGGGTTCTTATTATACAGTATTTGGAGGGGGGAAGAATATGTCAGACCTTTAGACGGAATTATGTTAAGAAGATATGTGGCCATTTGTAGAGCATAGTGCCAAAAATATGGAGGTATGGAGGCATGAATTAAGAAAGTTCGGACAATGTTATTTATGGAACGAATTTTGCGTTCGGCCTTCCCATTTTGTGAAGATGTATGAGGACACGAAAACCAAAAATTGATCTCATTATTAGCACAGAATTCCCGAAACTCTCTATTGTCATACTCTTTCCCATTATCACATTGAATATTTTTTATTTCTCTTTCGAATTGAGTACGAATGAACGCTCTAAATTTGATGAAGATGGAAAACACTTGTGATTTATTCGCAATTGGAAACGTCCACAAAAATCTAGAATAATCATCTAAAAATAGAACATAATATCGATGACCCAATGAACTAAGAACAGGATACGTCCATAGGTCGCTATGAATAATATCAAATGGCATTGACGTATGAGAATTGGAGTCTACAAATGGCAACTTAACAATTTTTTCTAATGAACAAGACTGAAAAAATGGAGTACAACTCGTACCCTTACAAGAAATAAAGCTATTTTTATCTAAAACTGATAAAATAGAAGATCCCGGATGACCCAGGCGAGCATGCCACATGGAAGGAGAGATGGCTGCAAAACCGACTGGCAAGGCCGACTCGATGGACTGAAATCGGGCATGATAGGATACAGATCCCCCCTACTATCACACCTCATGAGATGGCTCCCCGTCTTGAAATCCTTCACAGATAAACCAAAAGGGTCAAATTCAACGGAAACCAAATTATCAGTTGTGAACTTTCGGACAGACACTAAATTTTTAATCAATTTAGGAGCATGTAAAGTATTTTTCAAGAGAAGGGGTGGATTGGGGGGAGACAATATTTTCTGACCATACCCTAGGATTGGAATAGAACTGTCATTATCAACATTTATCCCCCGAGGGGTGCTCAAATTAGAATAAGATGAGAGAGTACCTAGTTCGGAAGTCATGTGAGTCGTGGCACCGGTGTCCATATACCAATTTAGGTCCGGTTGAGTTAACCCCAACGTGTGCATCGCGGCCTCGATATCGGTTTGAGTGGGGCCTGCTGCATTATGGGCTTGCAGAGGTCGGGGCCCAATAATACTTATCCGTGATCGGCCGGGCCGTAGTCTTTGAGCCATCAAGCGGCTGGTGGGCCGCCACCGCCGTTGTTGGGCTCAATCGCTGGCGACCATCGCCACCGGAATTTCTGGCCGATGATAAGGGATGCCGCCCACGCCCATCGCCTCACCCCACTGCCATGGGCCCCACTCCTGGGACCAGAGAGGTGGTGGGCCACTGTTCCCTGGATGGGTGCCCACCGCCTGCTTGCTGACCACCGGAACCGCCACCAGAACCGCCGCGTTTGCCCCCGCGGTTTTTGTTATTATTCTTACGATTATTTTTGCCGCCACCATGATTTTGGTTTTGGCCCGAATTATTAACAAAACTCGAAGAACTTGGAAAGGACGCCACCATGACGACGGGGCTTGCTCCGGTAGCCGTCTTTTTAGTCAAACCGGCTTCTTCCAAAGTAAGCATGGAGCGGGCTTGATGAAAAGCAGGAAGAGGGTAGCTTTGACGTAGGAGAGTTCCAACGCCATTATATGCCTCCGAAAGGCCGGCAACCAATTGTAGAACCAGACGATTATTGGTGACAGGTGCGCCCACATTACGGAGTTGGTCTACCAACTCTTTAAGTTTCTTGCAATAGGCAGATACGTTAGGAAATTCTTCCATGCAAACGAGGGAGAATTCCTGCTCAAGTGTGACGGCATGTGAATGTTGGTTATCTTGGAATATGTCACGCAATCTATTCCAAGTAGCCATCGTCGTGGTATCCGGCTCAATAATCGTTTGTAGAAGGTCAACTGAAATAGTGGAATAGATCCACTGGAGAACGGTAGCATCAAGCGTAATCCATAATTGAGGATCCTCCGCGGGACGAGGTGTAGTGGGAGGAATGATATGATGGATAATTTGATGAGAGATAGCGTGTATTTTAAACAACTCCGCCCACGTCGCATATTGGACGTTTTTCATCTCAAGCACAATCGGGATACAGTTCTTGATGTTGGAAACCATGAGGGCAGGATGATAATTGTTCTTAGACATACTGAAAGAACAAAGAATGATGGGAAATTTAAGAAAGGTTTTTTAGAGCGGAAGACGAAATTTGGGAGAGAAACCCGAGGGGGGGTTCTCGGCCGAGAATGGTCCACAAAAACTTTGGGAATTTTTTTTTTGTAAAACCTAGTCTCTTGATACCATGAAAGAAATAATCCCCTTGATTATTTTCATAAATTGACAAGGTATTTATACAAGTTACAAATAGGAGAATCATATTCCTATTCTATTTCTAAATCCTTATTCTACCATAATTCTAACTATACAATTATGGTAAGTGTATAACACTAATTAAGGTAACATTTACACTACAATATACTACAAATATATATACCATATATACAAGATTGTATTATCATCAATCTGTGGCCACTACCGAGGCCCATCACGAGAGCCCATCACGCCTTGCTCATCGTATTCCTGTGATATACACTTCTGTATATTCAGTGTATATCACAGGAATATTTCCTTGTTTAACAATTACAACAACAGATCCAACTGGCCAAAACTTAATAAAGGTTATAAGCAATGTGTGTTTCTCAGTATTTGTTTTCTCAGTACTTATATTTACTATAGTTGCTATAACATATCAACCTCCTGATCCATGGGAATCATCTAGAGCCTTAACTAAGGTCTTCATTCAAAGTGGACAATTTTGTCCTCAAAACTGGTGAGGATATTGCCATTGCTCCTATGGCTTTTTCTTTAGTCCCAATAACTGAAGCTTCTATTGAGAAATCTGAAGAGAAACTGTTAGCTAAGACTATGAAATCACGACATGAGAACGAGAGTTTAGCTGTTAATTGTTCAGATCAAAGGGTGTTGATCACCATTGAGAGATTTAATTTGAAGGCCTTCAAGTCCATTGCCTTTTTGGATTATCAAACTCCCGTTAATGGGTCGAAACCCGATGAGTGTGATGTGGCATGGAGGTTTAGAAATAAGAAGGAGAAATCTTGGAGGAAGTATAGGGATTTCATGAGGTTCAGGATTGGGTTTACTGATGATTGTAGTTACTGTGGGTATAACAATTGTAGAAAATGGGAAGTAAATAAATATTATAAATGTTAGTGTCACGACCCAAATCGGAGGGCCGCGACGGGCACCCGAACCCCACCCGCCGGGTACTGCTAATCATACAACCAACTTCTAATCACAATTGAATACGGACTAAGCCGAAAAAGATTATAGAAAATCTTAAGTAGAAATCCAGCTTTCATATATACATACTCATACCAATGCCGACAAGACCACACATGACAACTAACCACAGGACACCTGTCTACAAGCCTCTAAAGACATGACATTACAAGGACGGGACAGGACCCCGCCATACTCATATGAAGATGCAAAAATACTATACCACGACCAACGGCAACTCTGAAACAAATAGAGTGCTCCAACATAAGTAAATATCTCTGAGGGTCCTAATACATATGCCTAAATATCATGCACAATGCGGTATACATATACATCGGCCCTATTGGACATCTTCCTTACCATAACAACCTCTGTGGGCATCATTTCATGTCGGCCTCTGTGAGCATAATATGTCTAAATGTCATGCATAATGCGGTAAATACATATATATTGGTCACACAACGACATCTTCCTCCCCACAACATATATATATGTATATATATTTATATTGGCCCTTAATCAGGCATTTTCACACAGGCTTTATCATTTATCATATCTCAACTGATCAGGTGGTCTGCGTTTCCCGTCCCCCAATATACGATCTTGGGTAAAACATGAATGCAATGCAAATGAAAATGCATGAATCACAATAAAATATCCTGAATGACATAATTTCCTTGTACCTTCGGTTAACGCCGTAAATATTAATATTTTTTCTGTATGTATTAATAAGGACTTAGGAACATATTTAGACATGTTTTTAACATAGAATCAATAACATGAATATCCTTAACTACTAGGAGTAGAATAAATTATGGAGCAATATCACGGTTATAATTCGTTACGTGGAGCATGCCAAAAGAAAGAAATAATTTGCCTTAACATTCCTGAATAATTCCCTCTTCGATAGCTTTCAATACAAACCGTTGCCTATGAAATGAATTATCCAGCTGCAACTAAGAAGTAAAGCGCGTTGTTGCTCTTTGTAAAATGTCGTTTCTCTTGTCATCCAAAGATCACGTTGCTGCCTTCACTCTGGCTCGAACAGACTTGGATAGCAAAATAGGACTAGATTGAAATCCAAGAAAATCATTGACACGACCGCCAGACGTGTCTAAGGGGACTCTATTATCATTATGTACACAGCAGTATGTTGAAGGGTACCATTAAATGTCACCAAATTCATTATGCCTTGCATGTTTAATAATCTTGTCTTCTATATGATTTTCATTTGTGAAATTGAATCCTACACTTCTCTTAAATGCTGGCTCCAATTGAAACGCCACTATTAGTAGTGTGTCCACTAATTGATAACCTCATACTACTCATTCTCCATAATAGGTTGCCACCTACTAGATAATATTAAGTTAGTCACTTAGGGACTTTATCTACATGCCACACATAGATACACCACTAAGTCTTGTCCTCAACCCACTAATAATTAAACTTACCCCATAATTAATTTTTGATCCCAATTCACTTAAATCTTAATAACTTATAAAACCTTCATATACTCATTATCACAATCATGTGATATACCACTGGTGCATAGCCTCTTTTAGGAATACACAAAAATATTATTAATCCCCGTCGTTACACTTGTTACGTCCAAAATTATTTCGGTGTTTAATTTTTTTATATATTAATCTCTTTATTAGCATACGTAAATATGATCTAAAATTTTTCCAATGCTCGGGTCTATTTACATACGCCTAGCGATTTAAACCGTGACCCGAAAGTATGGGATGTTACAGCTAGAAAGAATAAACTACTCAAGATTACAACAAACTGGAAATAAGAACGATTACAAACTCCTTTTGATTTGCTGAGTCGAGTGATAGCACTCTGTCTTTAAGACAAGATTGCCCCGTATATATCATTTTACGTTGTTGGGCAATAGTCTCCTAAGATACAACAACAACTTAACAAATGAGCAAAGTAAACTCAAGTGTTACTTTTGAAGAACTTTGAATATAGAAAACTTGCTAGAGAGGAAGAAGAAGATTTCAGAAAATTTCTTAGTGTTTCATCAATTGAGCCAAATGCCTCAATTTATAGTGTAAGGAAATGACCCCTCAACTAGTCAACTAATGGCCTTCAATAGCTATGTAATGACACTTATTGTGGGTTACATCCATGTGCCAAATAATGGAGATTCAATGCTCCAAAACTAGCCCAAAAGTTAAAACTTTTCATCTTCCCATCGCAGCATTCTGCCTCTGAAGCGTCGCGGCTCTGCGAATTAGCGTCACGATGCCTCAGCTCCAGTATCCCAACCACCATTTACCGCCGCAGCTCCGACGGTGTTACGTCGCGGCCCTTCACGGCTCCGCGATGATTTCCAACTCGTTTCATCTTACACTTCGTACAATTCTTCCTTCGTTTACCAATGTGGAATACTTGTCATTTGGCCAATAATCGTCCATCATTCTATGTCTCAAACGTATTACATATGTACCAATATCTCTTCCACTAATGAAATTTGCGATACTTGGCACTACGTGTGCACGTGTGTGGAAATGACGTTTCTGACGTGCGGGGCCCCAACTGTTCGAGTCATAAATAATGGGATAAACTTAATTCCACATTAGTAAATTTCCAATAATCCCCTCTTGAAAGAGATTTTGGCGCACTCACATGGTGCCTTTTCCAATAATCTATCAACGGACCGATGTTGCATCAGGAGATGTAGCTTCAGCTTTGAACCTTCCACAGTTGAATAGCATCGGACTTACCTACTGTGCGGTGAATGTGATGTCTTGAACCGTCAGTGTTTAGTGTAAACCAAGTCAATGGTACCAACACAACAACTTCCCATACTATGTTCTTCATAATGTTTTGTCTGTTGTGATCGTGGACACTTCTTGGATTCTTAAATGCGTTCATTTTAGGCGGCCTATCCACGCACTTAAATGGGTGATCTCCTACAATGTATCCTACTATACCCCAATTTACAAGTGTCATGAACTATTAAAAGTTTCCCCAAACCTAACCTCCACCGTTGAGGATTATTAAAGGTTTTGGAAACTTAACATTTACCCACACTACGGATAGCATTTAATGTCTATCGCGGAAACGGCTTTGGGTTTATGTTCCTTACAAGGATCATAACCTGAAGTGCGATTGCTTCCACCGAAGCGCTCAACTGAACCTTTACAACTTAGTTTTGCCATTGAACCAAATTCCTGGGATCTCCAGTCAGTAAGGTTGGCTTACCACTGTATTGGTCCTTAAAGCTTGGGTTTTAAGCTCATTCCCCTAGACAAGCAGAATATCTGATCTTTGGGTAAGCCCTTTGTCAGTGGGTCCGCTATGTTATTCTTTGATTTTATGTAATCAATGGATATTATACACGTGGTGATCAGCTGCCTAATGGTCTTATGTCTTCATCGAATATGACGAGACTTGCCGTTGTACATAGAACTATGTGCCCTTCCTAGAGCCGACTGACTGTCACAGTGGATCATTACAGAAGGTACGGTTTTGTCCCAACAAGGGACATCCTCTAAGAAGTCGTGAAGCCACTCAGCTTCTTTTCATGTTTTGTCTAAAGTGATAAACTCTGATTCCATCGTGGATCGGGTGATGCAAGTTTGCTTAGAGGATTTCCAAGACAAAGCCCCACCACCAATTGTAAATATATACCCACTGGTGGACTTGGTGTTCTCTATATCAGATATCCAGTTTGCATCACTGTACCCCTCTAGTACAGCTGGATATCTCGAATAATGCAACCCGTAAGTTAGCGTGTATTTCAGGTATCGTAGTACCCGATTCAACGCCTTTCAATGATCATTACTTGGATTACGGATTAGCTAGGTTTATCCCTATTACTAGTATGAGGATGTGTGATACCCATATCTTTCATGTCGAAGTATTGTTTCAGCATGTTCTTAGTCTCTAGGATCAAGTTAGGACTGCTCTCTGTGATCAACATGTCATCTACGTACAAGCATATCATGACGAATGAGTCAGGGTTACCTTTCGTGTAGACACATTTGTCACACTCATTAATGGAGAAACTATTCGATAGTAGAGTACTATCAAATCTTGTATGCCATTGCTTCGGGGCCTGTTTCAGTCGTACAGAGATTTGACAAGTCGACAGACTTTCTTCTCTTGCCCTGGAACCACAAACCCCTCGGGTTGTTCCATATAAATTTCTTCTTCCAAATCACCATTTAGGAAGGCTGTCTTGACATCCATTTGATGTATCTCAAGGTCACGCAACGCTGCGATCGCAATGAATACTCGTATGGACGTCATCCTAGACACCAGGGAGTACGTGTCAAAATAGTTAAGGCTTTCCTTCTGCCGACAGCCCTTGACTACCAACCTGGCCTTATACTTATCTATAGATCCATCTGCTTTATACTTCCGTTTGAGTATCCATTTACAACCCAACGGTTTGTTTCCCGGAGGAAGATCAACCAACTCCCAAGTATGGTTATGCAGGATGAAGTCTATTTCACTCTAACTAGCTTCTTTCCAGAGCGATGCCTCTGGAGTTGACAATGCTTCAGCAATTGTCCTTGGTTTGTCATCAACCATATAAGCTACAAAGTCATGACCGAATAATTTATCTTTCCTAGCCCTTTTACTTCGCCTCGTTTCCATCTCTGGAGTCTCTAAGTTCTGAGAATATTGAACACTAGATTCTGGATATTCAGCCACTTCGAAGTCCACTAGATCTGAACCATCCATATCCGGACAGTCAACGACGCCTGGTTCTTGAGAGTTTTGTTCATAACTTCATTTGCGAGAGGTTATGTCTTTTTCCTTTCTAGGAAAAATATCCTCAAAGAATTGAACATTTCTTGATTCCATGATTGTACCCCGTGGATATCTAGAATATCTTACTTATGCACTAAGAAGCGATAAGCACTACTGTTATTTGCATATTCGATGAAAATGCAATCTACAGTCTTAGGCCCAATCTTGACATGTTTTGGCTTGGGCACTTCGACCTTTGCCAAACAACCCCACACCATTAAATATTTATAGATGGATTTCTTTCCCTTCCATGATTCATATGGAGTTTTATCCTTACCCTTATGTGGGACTATATTAAGAATCGTATTAGCGGTAAGGACGGTTTCTCCCTACATATTTTGGGGAAGACCAGAATTGATGAACAAGGCATTCATCATTTTTTCTTCAATGTGCGGTTCTTGCGTTCAGCAACACCGTTTGACTGAGGTGAGTATGGATGAACAATGCCTGATTCGGCACAATATTCCTCAAATGACGCTACGTATTCTCCCCCTCTATCGCTACGAATAGATTTAATCTGCATGCTTAGTTGGTTTTCAACTTCTGCTTTGTAATGTCGGAACGCTTCAAAGAATTCATCTTTACTTTTCAACAAGTAAAGGTAATAATACATTGTGATATCATCAATGAATGTCACAAAGTATTTGTTCCCCTCCCCCTCTCCCCTCTAGTTTGTGCAAACTTCAAATTACATATATCTGTGTGAATAAGTTCTAGAGGAGCGGTATTCCTTTCGACTGATCGAAAAGGAATCTTTGTGAGTTTTGCCTCTATGCACACCTCACACTTATGTTGAGGGTTTACGTCGATAGACGGCAACAACTCCAACTTCACCAACCTTTGGATGGACTTGTAGTTAACATGTCCTAATCTATGACGTTATAAATTAGAAGACTCAAGCAAGTAAGAAGAAGCTTCAATATTATTGCTTGGACGTATTACAGACATGGCGTTAAATTTAAAGAGGCCTTCACAGACGAAGCCTCTTCCCACAAAAGTTCTATTTTTGGTGATTACAAATTTATTCGACTCAAATACTAGCCTAAAACCAGCATTAACCAATAAATGACCTAAAATTAAATTCCTCCTAATCTCAGGGACATGCATCACCTCCTTCAGAGTGAGCTCCTTTCCAGAAGTCATTTTCAGGACTACCTTTCCTACCCCCAGCACGTCAGAGGAAGTGTTGTTACTCATGAATAATTTTTTGTCTGTAACTGGTGTATATGTGGAGAAGGCATCTCTATTGGAACAAATATGTCTGGTAGCACCCGTGTCCATCCACCATTGCATGGGATTCTCAACAATGTTTGTTTCAAGCACCACCACCGAGAACTCTTCAATCATGTCATGAAGAAATGGATCTTTGATGACGTTAGCATGTGCCTTACCTTTGGCCTTGGCCTTCTCTTGTTGCTCAGTATTGAGCTTGCGACAGTCCTTGATCATGTGACCAGGTTTCCCACAGTGGTGACAGTTCCCCTTGAACTTCTTTGCCGCCTGGGTCTTGCCGTCTTTCTGGAACTTGCGTTTCTTGCTTGGGTTCCCTTTGGCCTCAGCCATATTTGCCTTTGCCTCAGCGGGTTGTTTTCCCCTAGGCAAGACCTTCTTATTATCTTTCTGAATCTGGAGTTTGATAATAAGTTCCTCAAAGGTCATTTCCTTGGTCTTGAGTTTTAAGTAACTCATAAATTCATTCCACGAGGGAGGTAACTTCTCAATCAGTGATGCAACCAAAACCTGCTCATTTGATTTCATACCTTCCAAATCCAGGTGATGTAGAATCATTTGGAATTCCTGGACTTGGGACATCATAATTTTGCTATCCACCATTTGAAATTTCAGGAATTTCCCAACGATGAATTTTTTTGTACCAGTATCTTGTGCGTTGTACTTCTTCTACAACTTTTCCCATAACTCTTTGGCGGTGCCTACGGCGCAATACACCGTGTAGAGTGGGTCTGACAGACTGTTCATAATATAGTTCTTACACATGAAGTCAATATGACTCCAAGCATCAAGAACCATCTTTATGCCATTGACGACATGAATACCTTAGCCCCATCCAACCGTTTCATTAGGTTAGGGTCCACTTCATCTCCAGCTTGTGGAGGATGTTCTGTTAGAAAATGAGTTATTCCCATAACAGTCAGATAAAACAACATCTTCTGCTGCCATTTCTTGAAGTTGGAGCCCATAAACTTCTCTAAGCGTTCATTGTGGAAACCGTAGGGTGGAGGAATAGTAACGTTCCCTTGAGCAACCGAAAAGGCATTGGGTGTTCCTTGAGCAGTGGGGAAGGCAGAGGGGTTGCCTTGAGTATCAGTAGCAGCAGAATCAGAAGCGAGTTGTTCTCTTCCAGTCACTTTCTAAGCACTTACAAAGCAAATATTGTCCTAAAATTGTGGGTACAACAATTGTAGAAAACGGAAAGTAAATAAATATTACAAATGCTATAAAGGATAAACTACTCAAGATTACAACAAACTAGAAATAAGAACTATTACAAACTCTTTGTGATTTGCTGAGTCGAGTGATGACACTCTGTCTTTAAGACAAGATTGCCCCGTATATATCCTTTTACGTTGTCGGAAAATAGTCTCCCAAGATACAACAGCAACTTAACAAATGAGCAAACGAAACTCAAGTGTTACTCTTGAAAAACTTTGAATATAGAAAACTTGCTAGAGATGAAGAAGGAGATTTCAGAAAATTTCTTAGTGTCTCAACAATTGAGCCAAAGGCCTCAATTTATAGTGTAAGGAAATGACCCATAACCTAGCGAACTAATGGCCTTCAATAGCTATGTAATGACACTTATTGTGGGGTTACATTCAGCCAAATAATGGCTGAATTCATGTGCCAAATAATGGAGATTCAATGATCCAAAACCAGCCCAAAAGTCAGAACTTTCCATCTTTTCGTCCCAGCATTCTGCCTCTGAAGTGTCGTGGCTCTGCGAATTAGCACCTCGGCGCCTCGGCTCCAGTAGCCCAACCACCATTTAGCGCTGCGGCACTGCCATGGGGGCGCCGCGACCCTTCATGGCTCCGCGGTAATTTTTGACTCATTTCATCTTACACTTCTTCCTTCGTTTACCAACGTGGAATACTTGTCATTTGGCCAATAACCGTCCATCATTCTATGTCTCAAACGTATTACGTATCTACCAATATCTCTTTAAGTAATGAAATTTGCGATACTTAAAACTACGTGTGCACGTGTGTGGAAACGACGTTTCCGACGTGCGGGACCTCAATTGTTCGAGTCATAAATAATGGGATAAACTTAATTTCACATTAGTAAATTTTCAACAGTTACAAAGTAGTTCATGCGGGTCATTGGCGTTCAGGGGTGAATGCACGTCGTCCAAGAATCTGAGTTAACAGAATTGCTCCACCAGTTCGAGATGAGGATATCAATGATACAATTCCCATCATAGGATCAGATTCAACTTTTAGAGATGGGAGATACTTGTACTATTCCCGTGGTGGTGATTACTGTAAATGAATGAACCAATATCTATGGAGTTTTCTATGTGCTTTGGGTGAGGCTCAGTACTTGAATCAGACATTTGTGATGGACTTGAGTGTTTGTTTAGCATCCTCATACACTCAAAGTCATAAGGATTAGGAAGGGAAAGACTTTCGATTCTATTTTGATTTTGAGCATTTGAAAGAGGTTGCATCCATTGTCGAGGAAGAAGACTTCGTTAAAGATTGGAAGAGATGGGATAAAACTCTTAAGAGAATCTCTGTAAGAAAAGTTGTAAACTATAAAGTGTCACCAATGCAACTAAGGACAATAGCACAATTATATGGAGACAGTTTGATGGCCCCGAGCCAGAGAACTACTGGTATCGCATTTGTGAGGGGCCTGCTTCTAAATACATCCAGAGGCCATGTCAAGCTTTATGGAAATCAAATAGACTGATGAATATAGTTACTGAGATTAGTGGAAGTAACGACTGGGATTATGACGTTGTTCATGTTGTTCTAGGAGAGAAAGCTCAGAATAAGGAGTAATGCCCCCATCTGGATTGTTACTGAAAGTATCTGTATGTCCTAGAGACAATCTGTATTAGGACAAATGTACTTTATACACATTCATATTATTTTTAATGGAGATTAATATTTTAGCATTTGCAATTATTGAATTATTAGTTTATTATTTATAATATTCTATAATATGCATCCCTAGAGGTTATGTTGTTACTAATAATGTGAGATATTAATATTATAACGTAACTCTTAAAATAGCCTCGACTAATGATCATCTAGAATGAGATATCGATGATATGTGATAAGTCAACATGTGGTATGCATCACATTCTTAGAGGATGTAGTATGTCTCACATGCTACGAGTAGTGGCTACTCGTGATGGACACATGGATACTTTGAAAGTATTGGTATACCCTGCTGATATACTATTTGTTATACTTGTCTAAAGTATGATCAGCGTGTGGGAGATAGAAGTCCTTAGACTTGAGGTCAATGCGCACCTTGTCTACAAAGTAATATACTTTGATCATGTCCTAAGCTCAAATGCCTTATAGGTTGAGATACGGCTTGTATTGGGTACATTACGATGTGGATTAAAGGTGGTAGTTGAGCCAAGATTATGATTCATTCCTCGAATGTATATTTGAGAGAACACTCAGCTTCTCAGTGATATTAAGTTGACTAAGTCGTTGGCCAACGCAATAGACATATTCAGAATATGGTCTAGTTGTCAACTAATATAGATGAGATACAATGATTAAGCCATTTGGATAGACTGTTGACAAATTCTAAGCTTAATCGGGTGTGTCGTGAATGAAAGGATTTTATCTTACCACATAGAGGTTAAGTTTACTTAGGGATGACAACGGATCCATTTTTCATACCTGATCGGATGTGGACCGGATCCTACTAGATCCAGATCCAGATCCATTTTTCATACCTGGATTCAGATCCATCGGGTCCATAAAAATCAGATCCAAATTCGGATCCATCGGGTTTACTGTGTTTCAATTTTGAAATGTCCATATGAGATATTTTGTTCGTTGTCTCGTTTTGATTGTGAGCTATTAATTGAAAATGTTGGACAATGACAATAGTTGTGGAAAATGTTGACTAGTATTTCCACAATGCAAAACTTGCATGTGCTTGGAATCTTCACAAATGAAGTGAATATAATTTTAACTACTTGTCTATGGAAATGTTAGTCATTCACTAATATAACATTGATTTTATTATCGAAGTTACCTCTTTATTTTTTGGTTTTTGAGTTAACGCAAGGATAAATTAAACTTGTTTTGAGAATTAAACTTGCAAGGATGTGCTTAATAATTTTAAGAAAATACTTATAAAATTACATTCTAGGTTATGAATATATTTAATAAAAAATGGATCCACGGGTCGGATCTGGACCAGATACGGATCTCAAATACAAGATTCAGGTCCAGATCCAGATCCGATCCGTCAGAAATGGATCCGGGTCCGATCCGGATCCGTCGGGTCTAAATTTTGAAGATCCATATCCTATAAAACGGATCTAGATCACCGGATCCGGACCGGGTCCAGGATCCACTGCCATCTCTGTTTACTGGATTCGTGTAAACGTACTTCACATATTGAGTTCGTCTTGCGGCGCCGTCTAGGAGTTCCGCGTAGACCGTAATTTGATTAATGTCGATATGTGAAGGCATGTAGGGCCACACTATGTTGATTTTCTTTTCGATCTAAGGATGTATTGAGAGAGTATTAAATATTCGATTTAGAATCGAGATATTTAAATGAATAATGATTATTTTAATCAAGTCAAAATTGGATTTTGAATTTAATTAAGAATGTACAGAAAATAAAATGAGACAGTGTAGGGCCACGTCAGCGTCGCGGCGCCCACACCATAGGGCTGCGGCGCCATGACCTAATCTGTCTCGAATTTTGGGCCAGGCCCAAGGTCAAACCTTAATCCAGTTTGACCTAATTTTTCACCGATAAATTCAAACCTACACTTCATTATTCAATACACTTGATTTTCATATCATTATTCTAAGTCTTAGAGACTTAGAATAAAAACTTTCTCTCGAACCTCTGCCGGATTTCCTAGCTTTCCAACGGAGTAATACATTAAAGCTTGGAGCTTGCAATCGAAAGGGCATTTACGTGCGCACCCACAGTTGATAAAGATTTCAGATATTATAAACATGTAAGTACCATTCAAGTCTTATGTTTACAGAAGTCATAGGCACGTAGGTTCAGGGCTAGACCGACTACTCCAAGAGCACTCATCCATAAACCGGTTACTGGTATTG